>CM068367.1:1437377126-1437977126 GCA_034769895.1 Magicicada septendecula | reverse complement strand
TAATGCGTTACTTATATTTCAAGAATACTATAAATTACCTACTGATGGTAAGTTAAATAATGAAACTATAAATTTAATGTTAAAACCTAGGCGCGGTAATAGTGATATTATTTTTGATTTTCGAGCATCCAGTTTTAAATGGAACAAGCCTGAATTAACATGGCATTATTATTTAGCGAATCAAGAGGTGTTAAAATTAACTAAACAAGCTTTTGCAGTATGGGAGGAAAAGTCTGGTATACGTTTTAAACATGATAGAGTAAATACAGATATTTCAATTTCTAATAAACGATTGAAACATATGATGCAAAAAGAATCGTGGCAATGTACGAGAACGTTTGACGGTAAAGGTGGAACATTAGCACATGCATATTTTCCTGATTATAATAATTCAAGGCGAGAAATTCATATTGATGAAGATGAAAAGTGGTCATATTCGACTGATAACGTTGTTCCTCTTGGCCACACAAGTTTGTATGCAACGTTAATACATCAAATCGGTCATGTTATAGGTTTATCACATTCAGATGTATCAGATTCTGTAATGTATGCTTATTACAACGGTAAAATAGAGTTAGGTGATGATGATGTTTTAGCCATTCAAAATTTATATGGTAAGGCAGATAACACTTCTATACATACCGGAGTCGCCATCTTCTTCGGTACCAAAGTTACAAAACGAGCATCCTATAGATACAAATAAAATCGATCTTTGTAATTTTAAAAATATTAATTTATTTTTAATTGCTGATAAACGATTATATATATATATTATATAAAAAATGGTTGTGGATATTAAATCCGGCAGAAATGATATATACCAAACCGCTCATAATAGAACATTGGTTAACGTTTCTTCCAAAAAACTTCACAAAAATTTTAGCTGTATATCAACGACCATCTGGTGAGATACTTATGTTTATAGATTCTTTGGTATTCATATTCGATTTAATGAGTCTTAAATTAAGTCTATCCAATTTTTATTTAACATAGAACCGGATAATTTACATGCGGTATTCAACAGTTATACAGGTAAAACTTATATATTTCATGATGATAATTATTATAGAGAAGTCAATGAGTGTACGTTCACTACTAAATCATGGGGTTATATATCTGAAACATTTCCTGGAATACCGCCTAAAATCGATTCATCATTTAGATTTTCTGATGGTAATTTATACTTTTTTAAGAACAATACTGTGTATGTCTTTAATGAATTTACGGGTGAGTTAGTTAGAACAGAAAAAAATAATCTATCGATATTCGGATTGAAATGTGTAAATGATGATGTACTATACAAATTAAAAGAATTAATATTACAATTTATAATTCAAAAGAAAGACCAATCGATATCAAATAATAATCGATAGTAATGTTGATGAAGAAGAATAAAAGTTCAGTTTCCAAGAGCATAATGATTTGAACGTATAGTTGTGAAGAATACGTGAAGCTGTTAACATGGAGAAAGGAAATATTCATGCTTTCAATTGGTGTATATATTGCATAGAATTTTCTGATTTAACGTTTAATGAAATATGTTATTTTGTAAATAATGAATTTTCTGAAGCAAATGTTACTATAATTGAAAATGAACAAATTATCAAGATATAATCCCCAAAGATTTGCTTCTATGACGATATATTACAAAGGTTAGAAAAATATCGAAACCAATTAATAATCGATATTGATTTTGAAGAAGAATACAAAACTCTCCGTTGGAAGTAGTTAGTTAGTAGAGGCTCATCAGGTTGGACGCAATGTCAAAAATGGCGAAGTTGTGCGAAAAATTGAACCCCTGTAAGTTATTGCAAGATTTTTTAAAGAAGCAGGATTTATTTTTAATGGTGATTTAGACAGTATTGTGTGTCGTGAGTGTGGATTTAAAACAAGAGGATCTTTATCTGTTTCGCATATTCAATTTATGCACAAACGTTTTAATTCAGGATGTAAAATGGTATGTTATATATATGATAAATATAATAATTATGCACTATACACTATATTATTACATATTGATGATATAATGAATGCGAAAAAATGTATATCAGAAACTGAAGAAATCATGAAGTTAATATTTTGCTAACTATATGAAAAATATATTGAACTAACCGTCTGTGACTTCTCGTATGATGTCCTTTCTTATTGCGACATGTTTCGAGACACTTGTCTCATTTTCAAAGCATAAAATATTTAGCACATATCATTCACTGATATACTTGTCAAACGTTAAAACCATAAATAGCACAATTTAACATATAAACTATATACTTTTTGTAACATGAATCGGGCAAACAGTGTACACTGCGCAGCGACCCACCGCGCATTAACCGCAAATGATTCTTGTTATCTTAGTATCTCAACGCGGTGTCGTACAATATATTAGATTTGAATAATAACTGGTCGTTCAAGATGTGTGGCTTGGTACTAGTGTCCCTGAACGCTTTGTACACCTCAAATTCCTCAAGTGCGTTCATATAACGTCCTCTACTACAAAAGTGGAGCGGTTTTAAATTGGTTCCGAAATCGGTGTAATTATGATTTTCATTAATAAGATATTTGGCGAATTTTGATTTTATGGTATCGTAGTTGCGACAGATAGTGGGTGGTTTGTGTTCGTTAAATCTTTTGAGGAAACCACGGCTCGTCTGGCCCACATAGAAAGCGTCACAGTCATTGCATGAGAATTTATAAACGTCCGTTTTATTCTCAAGGCAAGTGGATTCGTGGGTGCGAAGATTATTTAAGATATTATTTGTAGTCTTGTAAGTGACTACAATATCACTGTTTTTGTTTATGAGTGATTTTAAAATGTTCGGCATAACATTGGTATATGTTGCGGTGATATATTTGTGTGGTTTTTTCTCCCATGCAGTCCCAGCATTGATAATTGGTTAATGTTCCTTTTTCTGTTTTCATGTTTCTTGAGAATGTTGTTTACGACGTTGGTATTGTAACCATTTGCAACCGCGATGCATTTGATGGTATTTAACTCGTTACGAAAATCTTTGTTATCAAGGGGCAAAGATAAAAGTCTATGTATCATGCTGTGAAACGCAGCCATTTTTTGCGATATGGCACGAAATGATGTGGCGTGTATCACGGTGTCTGTCGTCGTTGGTTTTCTGTATATATTAAAATTTAATTTATTGTTGGTGTTTTTGGTGATTGTCAGATCTAAAAAGTTTAGTTGTCCATTGTCTTCATGTTCCAAGGTGAATTTCATATGTTTGTTAATATTATTTAGATAACTGTGTAATCGATCAATCTGCCGCTGTGTACCCTTATAAATTAAAAACGTGTCATCGACATATCTACCATAAAATATAATATTGTTGCTATGTATATCATTCTCAAAGATATAAGAATTCTCGAAGTAATTTAAGTATAAATTGGCAAGAATGTATTTGTGTTTTCTGAATGTGTGTAGGAGTTGTGGTATGTGAGTATGATGTATTTATTGTGCTGTGTGTTGATGGTATTTTGTGTTTTGTTGTTTTTTTTTATGCGTTTGTGTAGTGTGTTTATTAAATTAGGGTTGTAACCGTTTTTGATTGCTATGTATTTTATTGTGTTGAGTTCGTCGGTGTAATCTTGTTTACTTAAGGGTATTTTAGTTAGTCTATGGAGCATATGGTTGAAGGCCGCATGTTTATGTTGTGTTGGGTGGTTTGATGTGTTGTGTATAACCATGTCAGTTGTGGTTAGTTTCCTGTATATTTTGTACGTGTGTGTATTGTTAGTTTTGTTAATTGTTAGGTCTAGAAAATTTATACTATTGTTTTGTTCAATTTCCAGTGTAAATTTTAATTTGTGGTGTATAGTGTTTATGTATTTGTGGAAGTTTTCAACTTGTCTTGTGTTGCCTTTGAATAAAAGTAATATATCATCTACATACCTGTGCCAGTATAAAATTTTGTTGGTGTGTTTGTTGTTGTTTATTATGTGTTTCTGTTCTATGTATGTTATGTGTATATATATTTCTGCTAGTATTCCTGATATGGGTGATCCCATCGGGAGACCTTCTGTTTGTGTGTATATCTTGTTATTGTATGTAAAGTAATTTTGCTGAGTTATTATTTTGGTAAGTGTGATGATCTCTTGTATGTGTGTTTCAGGTGTGTTGTTTTGTCTGAGTAGTTGTTCTAGTGTTTGGATGGTTTCTTTGATGGGGACATTAGTGTATAGATTGGTTATATCAAAAGATGCCAGAGTTGAGTTGTGTGGGATGTGCATGTGTTCAGTTTTCATGACTGGGTCGATGTTGTTTTTGATAGATGTGTTGTTACTGAGAATAATGTTTTCTCTGATTATTTTGTCTAGGTGTTTTGCGATTTTGTGGGAGGGAGCCTGTGTGTTGTTTAATAATGGTCTGATGGGAATGTTAGGTTTATGTATTTTTGGTAATGCATTTAGTTTAGGGGCGTTAGGTTTTATTTGTTTAAGTATTTTCGCTTTCTGGTTTGATTATATGTTTTGTGTTATTTATAAATTTGTTGATCTGTTTATGAAAGTTTAGTGTGGGGTTTTATTTACTTCCGTTATATTATTTTCATTGAAGAAATTTTCGATTTTAGTGTTTAATTGTTGTTTGTCCATTATGACGTTTATGTTACCTTTGTCAGCTTTTAGGATTGTTATGTTGTGTTCAGGTAACTTTCGTTTTACATTGTTAAGTGTTTTTATTTCATTGTTGTGTCTTTTTGGTTGTATATGTGTGTGCTGGAGCTTTCGTTTTGTCGTGACGTATCGGGTCCTGGTCATTAAAGTGCGTGTTTTGTACAACTGTTTCTGCGTCTATGATTATGTCACGTATGTGTCTATTGATTTTTGTTGTTAGTTGTATTGTTATTCAAATTATGTTTCAGTCCTTTGTTTAATAAATCCATTTCATCTGTTGTGAAATTAATGTTTGTTGTATTAACCGTGCGTGTGTGGAATTTGTGTGCCGGTTCAGGAATTGATTCAATTGTGCGTGTTGTGAGGTTAGTTATTTTTTTGTTGTGTCGATCTTGTATTGTCAATTTGAGTTTTTCTATGTTGTCTTGTGTGCGTTGTATTACATTTTCAAGTTCTGTGTGGTGTAATATTTGTGTGAGTTTCATGTGTAAGTTGTATGCCTGTCTGTTGAGTGTGTCTTTTTTATGGTATAAATAATTGATTATGTTATTTAGGTTTATTTCTTCTAATTTCCGTTTGGTTTGAAGTGCTGTATGTGTGTTTTGTTTTATTGTAACTTGTGTGTGTGTTGGTATGATGTTGTGTTTTCGGCAAGTTTTATTGAATGCTATGTGGAAGGAAGTTTTTGTTACTTGTTTTTTGGCGTTTCTGTACTTATTGATGAAATACGCTTTGTCTGCGATAATAAACTTCCTTCCTTCGATAATAAACGCCAAAAAACTTCCTTACATTAAAGAAGATGCAGCAACGTTTGAAGCGATATTTTTAAAATGAGTATCGATAAATTCGAACACTATAGTGGTGACTTAGTGCCAAGTTCCAACGTTTAGCGTGGACCGCCTGGAGAAGGATTTTAAATTAACTGACGACGGAAATTTTAATATAAGTAATAAACGATTATGTAATGTGGGCGATCCTGAATTGAATGATGATGCCGTAAATGTAAAATATATGAGAACAAATTCGATTACTTTAACAAATACAGACGATTGTTACGATGTTAAAATGAAAAAACTTATTAATTTAGCCGATCCTGACGAACCTTGTGATGCTGTAAATAAAAATTATTTAGAAAATGTTACTAAATCATATTTAGCTGATAGAATACCTATTAAGCTGAACAATAATCCAGTGTATTCATTCAAGAATAATCGTGTGGCTTAAATCGCATCACCTGTTTATAAATTTGATGTTGTTAGTAAACTTTATGTTGATAATAAATTACCTGATGAAAATACACAAACTAATTGTTGTGATTTCAAGTAAAAAAGGTTAATTAATATAGCAGATCCTATTAATTTGCTTGATGCTATAAATGAACAGACTTTATTAACAAACATAAATAATACAAAAGATGAATGTAAACAATATATAGATGAGAAAATATATTATTCACGAAGTGAAGACGAAAATAGTATAGATTTTAATGAAAGCAGATTGACTAATGTTGCTGATCCTAAAGATGATACAGACGTTATAAACCAAAAGACTTTAACAAGAGTTATGAATGCATTTAAATTAGATCTAGAAGACTATAAAGTTGACAGTAACTTAGTTAGAATATTATACAAATTATATAAGGAGTGCACTACAGAAAATCCTGTTAAAACTATAAACGAATTTCGCATTGTATATATAACACAAAGTTTATATGAAGCGTCGTAAATGCATCGGTATCCAAACAAGATAGAAGGTGGTGGTCTGGTGAGTAATATTCTTGGAAATGTTATAAACAAATCAATTGATTTATTACCTGTCGAACTTCATTTACCCGGTTATCAGTATTGTGGACCCGGTACAAATTTAGCAAAACGATTACAAAGAGGTGATCCAGGAATTAATAATGGATTATTTCGCTTTGTTCCAAGAAGAAAACCCGACTTCCACGAATGCTTTTATCACGTCTTCGTCTTGTTTAGTTTTTTCGCAGAAGGTCCACTGGAGGAAATTATTTCCTTACACACAGAACAAAACAACTTATCACACTTCTCGTCGTACAAGATCCACTTATATTTGTCTTTCCACTGTTTTTTAAACGAACGCCCACCAACACCAGTTTTGTTTTGTTTCTTTAGATGCAGTAGTTGAATCCGAGCCACCTGAAGCACTATCTGCTGATCTCGTAGCCGTATCACTTTTTAACATAATAATGTTTTTAGGCTGGGGGTCATTCCACAAAATTCGTGATGCAAAATGTGTAACGTCATCGAAAAATATAACGCTCCAGGTGATGTTAACACTATATTTTTTCCACACTTTCGAGTCCCCACATTATCATGCTTCGATGTTTCGGTTTTGTCGAAATTCTTCTTTCTTTGGCAGTAACATTACACTAATGTGTTTTGTGCTGAGATAGTCGCTAAGTGTCATTTTCATTGAAGAGCGAACAATGGATTTATCCATTATAATAAAACGAATAGTGCAAATAAAGTATTAAACTAACTTACACTTTTCCGTGTATATAAACGTATATGTGATATGTGAGGAGCGGTAGTTTCTGGAAGGGAGGAGTCGCGAGGCCGTGCTTGCATGGGCCGACACGAGAGCGCACTGTCAAAATTGGCATAATCCTTTTTAATCCTTTGAAGGGTATAGAAAAATATGCAAAAGGAGTAAGGCCGTACCGGTACGTCATATGTAATGTTTTGCAACAGCTGTTGTTGTTTTTTTTTTTAATATATTTCCTCTGCGATCTCATTCGTCTGTTTATGACGACAGAAAAATGTTGTGGGGAGGATGGTCAGACCCTGGAATGGCTTTGTGGGTGGAGCGACCTGCTACAACTGTCTTATCGCGGGAAACGCAAGTCCCGCATAAACAGAAGTACCCTGGTAAAGTCTTTGCCCAAACCAAACTTTATATCCCCCCTCACCGCTCTATGAAAAAACTGGGCCCTATGAAAAATCATTTAAGAAATACAACGAAAGATTCGAATTTTTCCCCCATTTCTTCTTTCTTTCTTTTTCTTTTCTTCTTTTTTATTTTTTTATTTTTCTTCTCCCTTTTATGTGTGGGTGCAGAGCACCCTCACTAACATTCTGGGGGGTGATCGAGCACCGGAGCACCCCTGGAGTCGGCGCCCCTGTCTGCAATGCACTTTGTGATATAGAGTGAGCTTTATTAAGTAGACGTAAAACCAGGTTGTCAGGCCATGGTCAGTTGCTGGCAAATTGCGACATGGTCAGCTTATATTTCGATCCCAGGCACTGGGAATCTTCTTCAGAGCCACTGCGAAGCAACAGAGAACATGTATGGCAGTTGTTAGTTGGACATGAGTCTTTCCTGGGTATAAGCAACAGGCGGCCAGTAACACAAGGTTACCTATATAACCTCGAATGTTAAAAAAATCACAACATAACAAAACACAATTTACTCAGTTAACTATAAAATCTAAACTATGCATCCAGTATGACTAAAACTTCGGACAATTATGAAAAACGTGTGCACCACCATTACATAAAGACAACATTTTGATTGGGTAGTTTAGTGAGTGTATACTTGCACTTATAAACTGCATTAACATTTTGATCAAACCTCGTACAATAACTTATAAATCAAAAGGTTTTGGTTTACAAGAACTGAACCAAATGGTATACGCAAGAAAAATGCAAATTTCCTATACTTATAGAAGAAAAATACCAATCATGTAAATCTGTACACATGATTATATTTATAGTAATAAATATCATATCATATTTTTTAATTCACAACATACATGTAAGAAAATCCAGGTGTATAATCATACAATTAAAGTATTGTTGCTCCACATGTAAAGTCAAGCAAGCGTAATATGCATGAATACAAAAATTTAATGGATGACCTCATGTCAGCTTGGTAAGAAAACTTCTCTACACTCTTAAGGTCTGAGTTTAAACACTAGTTATTATTAAAAAATTTAACAAAAGAAGAGATACGGTATACATTCTACAGCAAAGTGAATCTGGATCTGAATTCCACAGAATTATAGGAAGCAATTAATAAAATGAAATTTCTTTTCTTGTATAACTATTCCTCTGATTTCTTTCTGATATTTTGCTACACAACAAGAATTTCATGCATGTGTCTAACATTTTTCTTTGTTACCAAAAAAAACTTCAAATTCTTTATCAGGACAAATTTTTAGAAACACATTTTGTCTGCCTCCTGAATACATAAACTTATCACAATTTACGTTACTACAAGAAATGAATGGGAAAGATGCTTAATGCATGAAATTTCAAAATCTGTGCAAAGAAGGTATCACAACAGCCTTTAAAGCAATACATAATCAAGCAGGCTCAAAACAAAAATTTTAATGTACAACGATTGGAGTGATCAAACTACTCATTTCATTTTTTAAGTCAAGAATTTTATGGTTCATTAAAAATTGCTCTTTAGAACAGCATGGGCTGTGAAAGTCTCCGCTTAAATTCTAACAGATATTCCACGATTATAATTACAGCTGAATTATAATTATTTTATAACTATTTATAATTATAATTATTAAAACGAGTATAATATTTATAATTATGTTATATGAAGAAAACTGACAATAAACTACTCAATAACGGATACTGACAACTTCCAAGAGATATAGAATGTTTCCTGAGGATGAACAATTTAAGTTTCAAAAAGCTGGTTGCTATCAAAAACCCAAGAAAGGAAAGATGTGGGGTTTTCATAATGAAGATGGGCTATGAAACTGGAGAACTGTGACCTGACCTGTTATGGTACAAGAAGATATATAATTTAAAACAGTATCCATGAATTACACTCATTCTTGATTAAAATGTAAAATCTAAAACTAAATTTTAGATTTTTATCAGTAATCAAACTGCTGTATTTTTACTAGTAACAAAAAACTAAAATAAAAAATACAAATTCACAAAAATTTTACAAGCCATTGTGTAAACAAATTCACTAATTATTGAATACACCAACAGCAAATATAATTTTTGTACCAGTAAATCCTTTAGCCCCACGCAATATCCAATCCTAAACTTCCTCACATACATACACAAATATACAATTGCAACTTTGTTTAAAGCACCTGGATCTCTATTTGTGTTGTCAAAGCTTCCAAATGTTTCTGCTCTCTTGGGAAGTGTGGGCGACACGTGCTCTTCACTGAGGTGTTCCCCGACTGAACTGACACTACGTGACAGATTTGTTCCAGAAGCATTCACCAAACTTATTACGTCCTGAAACATTTAAAAAAAAAAAATTATTTTAATAGTTAGCTAAGAACGGAAATAGAGAATTTATCAATAATAGCTATGTTCTATCAATATTGTGCCGAACCAATTAAATTCGAAATTCGAAACTCCCGGCCAGTTCATAAATCGCGCCAAGGCCACTACCTTTGGACCGGCTTCGGCCAATTGAGTGAGATAGCCGCGTCGCGCTGGGGTAAGGTATACAGCAACGATGACTAAATCAAGGTTACCGCTCGTGAACGGTAACGAGATAAAGTAGGCCAGCAGTCCAGCTGATTATCAATTTTCAGCTGGTATTCTCTAACCATGGTGGGTTAGTGATCCAAAAAACAAAGTGGATAAAATTTACTCCAAACACTGAGAGAATACACTTATGAACTGGGGGGTACCCATACAATCTTCTTCTTATTATTATTATTGTTATTGTTATTGTTATTGTTATTGTTATTGTTATTGTTATTGTTTGGTTTGATGATGCATCGTGCCACTGATATCACAAAATTGGAATAGCTTAAAAGAACAGGTACAATTCCACAACAGCCTTTATGATGATGATAATGATTATTATCATTATCACATAAATTTACTTACACACGTCAATTTTATCCAATCTTCATTGACCAGGTGGTCGTATGACGGAGTTTCGGGTATGGGACTTGCTCCTGCTGCAGCTGACAATTTTTGCTGTAAAGCCATTTGTTCAACGTCCTTTTGTCTCAGCACACCTACACACATGAAGAGTGATTAATTGTGAATTAATTATAGGAGAAAAATTGTTTTAATCATGTCTTGCAACAAGTTAGAAATATGGTTATGTGTATGAACACTATGTGTACTATATGTGTTTATTGTGTCTTCCATGTATTGTAGCTTCAAACAAACACCTCTTTTAAAACTATAGTAAAGAAATTATTATTTTACTCAATTTTTCATACAGTAATATGCCTAAATATTTTATAATTTCTCACTTCAAAAGTATGTTAAATAATATATTTAACTCTGAACTCTTAAAAATACAGTTATTTAATAAAAATAAATTAACTTTTTAAAACCAAACACTTAATTAACTTTCACTTGTTTGTACTCTTATTAAAACCGACTGAGTGTTTGCTTAATTTTAAAATTTACTGTGTTTATCAAAGTAAAGAAAATATTTACATAATCTATAGGCATTATAAATACGATACTTTAAAATGTTATTATTAAATTATTAAAACATGTCCCCCCCCTCGAAAATGAATGATTATTTTAATGACAATTGTTGGCATGTGTGTGTTATGTGTCCAGTAATGTACAAGATAATATAAAAATATGCAGCTACACTGTTATGAAAAAAATCACACACACACACACACACTTAAAATGAACAAGTAAGCACAAATAAATTCATTTTTTTCTTCAGTGATAAATCCTCATGCAGGATGATTCTGGAAATTAATTCCAGACACATACACATACGTTTTTTTCTTAACATGAATGAAAGTTAAATTAATATGTCGACAAATTTGAAACTTATGTACAGAAATGCATGAATCTAACATAATTAATGCTAAACTCACTTGTTGCACACACCACTAGTCACTGTGACACCGATTAGCGTTTTCGAACGTACCCGTTCATCATCAGATCGAAGTGATAGCGCGTAGCAGGGGCATTCAGCGCGGTCGGCATACTAGGAAGGAAGGAAGGAAACAGCTTTGCAGGTAAATTCTGGGGCATGGTCAGATAGTGAATATGCAAATTTCGGTTTAAATAGTGTCCACATCCGTCCCTAGCTCCACCCCCTTATATACCTGCCTCTACCCCCCCCCCTCACTCGCTGCTCTCTGTGAAAACTACATAACACCAGCCACTATCAAACTCTGCCACCTGTGCCTTATTGATGGTCATGGCGTAGCACACCTTAATGGGAAACTGCAGACGTTTGAACTGAAAGTGGTAGTCTGATGGGATCAGAGGAATTCGGGGGATGATGACTGTTTCTCCCTTACCGACGCCTGTGAAAATCGTGGCTTCGATGACATGTTTGTGCAAAAGCCTGGTGCCATTGCTCAGTTTGGAGGGTTTAGATTAAGCAACAGCATGATTGGAGCGCCAACCTTGAGGTAGAGGACGTGAGGTGGTACTCCTGGTGGGTCGAGAGTATGCAAGAACTCCACAGGGTAATGTACAGCATCCTCGACCACCACCACAGAGACCACAGACTCATACCTCATATGCCCTAAAAGGTTCACTTTAAAAAAAAAATAGATTTGTATCAATATTTTTATCTCTAAACAACAATGGTGGTATGCAAGAAAGAACTAAAAAATGGAAGAATTTACACAAAGAAGAATTCTCTCCAACTGATGTTTAAGATATGTACAAATTGCGGCGAACGACAGTATAAGAAGCATTATCAAGCGCGATTCAGTCGAGGTACAGAGAGTAATAGTAGGCTACGTATTGAATTAACTACCTTCACACAATTCAAATACTACAAAGCTTAGTGTGTAAATAGCACCACCAAACAGAATGAGAAGCGGTTTCCTTACCCTCAGAAGCATAGATGTTGCAAAATTTATGTCTGACCTAGAAGAAAGACAGCTCCAGTAAACCATATTGAAAAAGCCATAGCAGTTGAGATAACACTGAAGACATAATATATACAGAAAGGTAGTATGTAATGTTCAGTTCTGAAAATTTCAGAATTTTTGGAATTCAAGGCCCAAAAAGTGGGTGAAAATTTTGATAAAATGGCAAAAATTCATGTGGCGTATCATATGAAAGGGAATTTTAACTGACATCTGAATGTAGTGTTAATTTTTGGAAAATACAAAATTTTGGGACGTCAGGGCCCAGAAACTTGGTAAACATTTGATAAAAAAGTATTTTAGTTCCATGTGGGATATCATATTTACGCGAATTTTAACCAAATCTACATATAATGGTACAATTCTGAAAATTTAAAACTTTTGATCCCAGGACCAAAATCGAAACAAAAATGTGAAAAGTTGTAAAAATCCAGACGGACGTCAGACTAATGGGAATATTAACACAGCTCCTATTGTTTAGAATTCTTAGCCTTTATTGTGCGATTTCTCTACAATTGTTACTTTACCAAACAAAAAATAGTAGGGTGATCAGAATTTCATAATTCTACTGATATTTGAAAAATTATTACATGTCAATATATATCCAATAATAAATCTATTTCGTTCAAAATATTGAGCGAGTTGTGCAGCTCAGGGACAACAATAGTATATAACATATACGTATATAACATTATATATTGTTATAACATTTTAAACAGCAAACTATATACACACACACACACACACACACACACACATATTGAAACTGACAGAAATATTGATTACTTCGGTCCTTACTTTTATATAAGCAATTTATCAGTGATGAGATGTTTAGAAAGTGTCTATGTTTACAAAAATTCAGAAGCAGAAAAACGAATAATTTCGATAATCCATTACATGTTATTTACAGGCCATAACAATAACTAAAGAGACTAATTATACTAAACGCAGTTACAAATAAACGCTTAAACTTGGACCTCATTTATACTTCCAGGAGACAAGCGATGGATGGCAGGTGGCATGTGGTAAAGAGGTAGTCGTTAGGTGGTGCAGCAGTTATATACTTCACGCTATGGTCGGGCCACTACACAAGAGATGTCGTTTGGAATAAGTCAAATGTTTATCATGCTAGAAGATGATAATGAAGTAGAGGATAGGAGGAGGAAATATTGTGTTCATCCGATCAACTATTTGCATGAAGCATTTGGTGAATTTCACTATCTGTATTTCGACTTGAGACAACGGCAATCAAGTTTTTCCAACATACGAGAATGTCTACTGATACTTTCGGCTTCATTTTAGCAAAGGTGGAAGGAAAACTCAGGCGGAAGAAAACTTGTAAATTACCAAATATTCCTCCTGAAAAGCTTTACGTAACTCTAAGGTTTATTAAAATAATTTATGTAACAATTAAGTAATAAATTAAATAAGATTCTTAAGCCTATAGCTTAGTGCTTGTAGTCTGCAAAAAACAACCAATACCTTTTCCCATAATATGTATTTTATTTTCTTAAACAAATGTCGTACTTTCTTAGACAAGTGATTTTTCATGTATTACAAACATTTAACAGATAGGGGTACGTAGAATAATTTGCAGATAAAATTTGTATAGGGTAAGCTCACTTAACTCCGTGATATTAAGGATATTAGTAAAAACAAACCTATTCTCAACGGTAGTGTGCTCAGAGCGCCCGTGTTTTGAGCGCCAACGCTGAAATCGTGCTCCGTGCGCCGAGACTGGTAAACCCGTGTTCTGAGCGCCGAGGTTATCTATGCAACATTAAACGCGAACACCTGGCTATATATCTGTCTATTCGCTGTTCTTCAAACTCCGTAACCAACACTATCGGTCCTATGAAAATTTCTACAAATCATTGCTAAAGACATTATCACAAAAAGGCTCCCGCAGATTTACTTTTCGCAGATGTAGGTAACTGATAGCAATAATAATTTTTTTTTTTAAACAGCTTACAAACTTTTGAAAGCGATCCAAAATTTGTAAGGAGTGTTGAGGGATACTAATTCTGTCAAACAGATCTATTACAGATCGTATTTTGAATAAAATTTCTCATAAGTTGTCTTCTAAACTTTAAAAATTGTATTACACTGTGAGATAAATAGTCGTTTCAGTGGCTTAACTTATGCCGGTGTAAATCCGGCCGTTGAAAAGGTTTTAGAAAAGTTTTTGTTTAATTGTGAAATAACGCCGGTTAGTCAGAGCGACCTTTGTTCTGCGGTGTAAGTGAACGGCAGAGAGTGCGGTTGCGCGCGCAACTGCAGTGAGGGGTGGCTTTGCTCTGCCTGTGAAGGCAGTCCGAATTCATCGCCCAGCTAAGAAATACAACGGTCCGCTCTCTCTCTCTCTCTCTTCGAACATTACGGCGTAGTTTGTATCCGTCTTCATGGCTTGCTAAAACTTAAACGACTCCCGGTAAGAAGTGCATTATCTTATGTATTTATAAGTAATTATATATATGGATAATTAATAACTAGGTGTATGCAACCGTACAAAATACGTAATTATGTGTGTGCGACCCGACAGTTTTTATATTAAGAGAAAACTCATTGTGCAGTAGTTTACTTAATGTTCAGTATATAGTCAATGTTCCTTTTATTATTACTGTAATAGTGTAAGAGGTATTGCAATTGTCATTGTCATGATAAGGGTGTACAACATTAAAAAATTAAGGGCTAAAGTTAGTGCGTAGTCAGGGAATGAACTGTCCATGCATGCAGCAAACTGTCGGGGAGCTATTTAATTAACTGTACAGTAGAGAGTTTCTTTGTGTGAACTTCCTTAGATGAAATTTTATTAATGTTAAAACATTCTTAATGCTGTGAGTGCCTTGCAGTTGAAATTTTGGTCATATAACGATTATCACCCACCACGTGGCTGTTTAACCTGCAAAGTTCTGTCGAGGCATGTAGCCAGTGAGCGGATGACCTTTATATTACGCCACGTTTAATAAAGTCTGTTCATTATTCAAATTTACTTATTCCATGGCTGATTTTCTACCCTTTAAGTTGGTTGCAAAAACTTTATTAATGAATATTGTGCTTTTATTAAGAGTTAGTTGGTGGCCCGTTCTGAGGTTAATTACCTGAACTCGGGTGTACATTTTTAGTGAACAGTTCTCTAATTTATTTGAATTAACAGGGTTCTTGAATTAAGACGGAGATTTGGCCTTGCTGATAGCCGTACACCTGCATCAGTCACGGACCATTAAACAAGATCCTGTCCGAAGAGGGAGAGGGTGACTCTGGTTCACGATGTAGCACTTATGCAGCAGTATTAAGGTGATATGCACTCTTTATTTTTCTTTTGGGGCCGGGCCGGCTGTGCACCTGTTTTCCAGTAATATTCATTTGAATCCATGTGACCATCTGTCCAGACTATCTGCTATAAATGAGAGCAGCTGATCATCATGAGTGAATTTCAGAAACACTTTTCATAACTGAATAACCTAACACTAAGTGCTTTGCTTGTAATTGTGTCCTGCACTGGGGGAGCGTGCCAGAGATATTTTTACACTTGCACATTTTGCCGTTTGCATTGCATTATTACATTACTCCTTACAAAAATTATAGAACATGTTATAGACTCTGTTCCGGCTGGAACAGAAATGAATAAATATTAACTTCACTTTGGGTTTAACATTTAAGGGTTGGGGGTTTTCCTTGTTTTCTTTTTTGGGGCCGTTTTCTGGGGTTTAAAAGGGGACTTAGTTTTCTCTAACACATGTTGGTGCAACCTCAGGCAGGTTGGAGGCCTGTCAAACTTTGTCAACCACATGCTGGCGCGCTGCCACAGTTGCTAGGGCACAACCGCCTTATTGTATTTTTTTATTTTAATTATATTTATATAGCAATTCGGGGTTAATAGAAAATATTTTGTTTTTTTCTTCTGGACATATATTAGTTGATTTTGCTCCTTACAAAAGGGCTATACTGATTGTTTTTCTTAACTGGCAAAACACATATTGATTAACTTTCACTTGTAGTATCTGCTGTTTAGTTTTCCTTAACTCTAAAACATATACTCATTATTTTTTTTGTAAAACATATATTGTCTAAATTTTACTGAAATTGTAAAGCCTCGAGTGATTAATTTCTGATTGTTAAAGTACATATTGAGTTTTTCAATCCTTCGGAATTGGTGAAGTAAAGTAACCGTTTAGAATTGTATAATAACTGTTTGAAATCAGGTGATGTAGTTCTGTAAATTTTTATTTAATGCTGTGGAAGGAACTTAAGGTTCATACACTCATGATGGGTTATTGATCAGTGGAATGCTATGCAAATGGGCGGTCCCGTTTTTATTTATGCGTTATGAGTTTTATCACCCTTTCTGGGCTTTGGCTTTTATGTAATTCTGCAAAAACGTGTTGTTGAGGGGCGAATATTTTATCACTACTGGGTTCTGAGTATTGTAGTTACACTGCCTGCTAGGCTGGTGCTTTCCAGGGGCATTCGTGTTAGAATTAATGTAATCGTGAGTCTATGTGCTTTATGTTTCTGTGTGTGTTGTTATGTTTGTCCGTGTCTAGCTAGCCACAAGATGGGGGAGAACTTTATTTGTATTTATATATATTTACTGAATTTATACACACTTGTTATGCTATTGTATTTATATATGTTTACTGAATTTATACACACTTGTTATGATGTACACATGTTGTTTTAATTTAAATACTGTTAAAGCAGGGCTTAAATTTTTCGTGATAATTATGATTAATGGGGGGAATAATTATGTCACAGAGTTGGCCTGCATGTATGAATTCTAGGCGTACAATAAACTTGTTATTGTTACATTACAGCGGAGTTTCATTGCAAGTCCCGTCATACTGGACCCGGCACAATCTTTGCTTCTCTAGGCTCCAGCCTAGTCCTAATTGGCTTGTGGCTTCTCTTTCAAAAAACAAAATATTAAAATAAAATAAGTTGTTTTATACTCATAAACAAACGAAAAAAAAAACATAAAAGGAAAGTGGGGTTACAAACTCTAGTATCCTTTATACATTGGGTGTTCAGTTCCGATAAAATTTTATAAGTTCCGGCAGGTAATGAAAAGTTTAAATCTTCCAAAAAAAAATGTTCTGTCCCTTTCCAATCTCACTGTTACTTTCAAAATTGGTGATCAAAATTGTGTTCCGTAAGAGGTTTCATAAGAGTCGTTGAGGAAGAATTCTTGACTGTTAGTCTGATTCTGCATAGTTCCTAGAGCTTTTCTCAATTTTTACAACGATTCACTTTGCGGTATTGTGTTTCTGTACTTTTTTTACCATACCGAGATCCTCATTAGAAACTGATTCTGCCGGAAATTCATTGGAAATTCTGCCGGAACCTGATGAACCTCTTCTTGCGCTGATTTTTAATGCATTTGCTACTTCTGGTTCTGTTAAATTTGGCACACAACGACTGCTCCTGTGAAGCCACGATGATTCCGTTCCTTGTTCTGATGAGCCCTCGTTAACCTGATGTTTTTTTATTTCGTACACAACTAGAACGCAATATGCTTGTTTGAATTTAACTGTGTATTAATAGCCCTCACGATGAATCAGAAGGTTTCCTTTAGTTGATGTAATAACCTCCATTTAGATAAAAAAACTTCAAAACTGACCACAAGTAACAGTACTGTGCGTACAACCAAATGTCAAATTACAACTAATGAAAGAGTGCGAATAACAATAAAGAAAGTGGTTAGTCAATACTCTTCAGCATTCTACGACTCCACTCAAGTAGTGTGGTAGTGATGAGTGACCGAACAACTAGGCCTGTAACGCTAGTGACTGGAATAGATTATAAACCATTAGTCTAAATTTACACAAATTCATATAATGTTATTTACGGTTATGTAAATACACAATATGTGCCCTTAAAAATGTATTTTTAAGAACGCGTAGACCAACCTGTGAGTAACGCAAAAATATGTAAGTACTGTACGTAGTAATATATGTTTAATTACCCTCAAGTGATCTTGGTACATATCTACATCGCGCTCTTTTTAAAAAGACTTGTCTCATTAATGTAAAGAGACGGCTGACGATGTTGTATGTGATTTTCAGCTACAATATTTATTATCTATGTCAATTAAAAACACAAAGGGGATTAATTAATGCTGGATTAGTAAGCTGAAGTAGTAGTCTGTTTATTGACAAGCTTCCATAGTACGGGCGCTCTGGCCACGGGACCGAATAAACAGTTTTAAAACATGTCTCACCGTTTTGGCAACATTTACTACCATCATTATCATCGTCATCATCATCATCACCATCACCACCATGTGCAGTATACGGGCAATACAAAATTAATTAATATAAATAACTAGCCGATTTACCCAGCGTTGTTCGGGTTCATAATGTATTCATAGGCTCATAGGCACCTATTCTTGTTCTAACGTTATATTACTTCCATATTGTATAATCTTCCTTATATTGTTAGGTTCGCATTCTCACTGGAGGAATACTCTGTAGCGCACCTGTTTAAGAACATGTCATAAACTTTATTCTCATATCTGGAGAAGAATTCTGTTGCGCGTGATGCTCCTGCTCGATTTCTAACTCTGGGAGAGGACGAACAGCTAAATTAGTTTTCCATAAAATGTCTACAGTAATTGCACACGCTGCGTATTTAACTGTCGTTTTTTAATTCATTATGTTAATGTTGAAATAAGGTATTTGTTAAATTAGTGTCTCCTAAACTTATTCTAACAATACAATACCTCTATAAATTTCAGGTTATCAATTTTTAAATTCAAACTGAAGCAAGTGCATTTATATTGCCTGAACACTACGATCTGAATACATTCGCTATCAAAACGTTGTTTTTTATACTCGTTTATAACTTACTTCGATCTTAACTTATCCACTTTTAAACTCAAACTGAAACAACTTTGAATTCACGAACTATAAAGAAGTTTCTTAAGATGCATACACCACCTTCGATATCATAACCTATACCTTTATTTATAAGAACCGTGGACTGTGGCACGGCCGTCTTTCGCGGGATCCGACCTAAGACACCCCGGGTTCCGTCGACGGGCTCCGGGGAAGGCCCGTCGGACGACTCCCGCGCTATTCCTTACGCGGGAGGCTTCCATCTATGCCGGGACACCGCCTGCTTTTTCCGGCATCCAGGCCGGTCGAACTCCCGCGCTAGGAATTGGTCAGAGACCTCCCCGGGGTACGGAAGGTTCTCCTAAGCCCGGGAAAGGCGTCGACATGCCGGGCTAGGACTTGGAACGTATTCTTTAAATCTAGACTAGTGTACGAGACATTATAAAAAATCCAAATTGTGAACGAATTTATTTTGGTTAATGGAGGTTCTAATGTGTACAGAAGATTAGATGTGAAGTTTTATTCGATATCAGACCACTCAACACACGCGCTCGCGTAATTTGTGTATAATAAATGCACGTAATACTCATGGTCAAGATTATCATCATCATCAACCGAATTGACACAATGAGACGCGTAACGTCTGATGTGACCATAGGCACCCTTAGATGTGTGACGGTTATGATCGTACAAGGCTCGAACTTTTCGGAGGCTACACGCTCATTCGAACAACTGTCTCCATATTGTTGCTGCATTCCATGAATAATTTTTGCACGAAATGTATCACATTTCTTGCTTGACGTAGTCAGACAATGGACCATTCATTTTAAATTGATTTTTAAACCTGTTGTGAACTGATGATAATAAAACAATACTTTAACAAACGAACGCTGTGAGCTTATAGTCTGTAACAAACCAATCAGTGTTGCCATATCCCAATAATTGCTATGCAGATTATTATTTCGGGTGGGGTTCAACAAAAATATTGAGGGGCTAAACGTTATGTCACGTATATCCTAACAATATTTATGCACAAACACCGAATGGTCACACCATAACATGCAAAGATGTGTGGACTGATGCGTTATTGTGGTGTAATTTTCATAGATCGTCTTTTGCCCTTCCCTTTGAATAACTTTAGACGTGTAACATAGCATGCCCAAAAGTGGTCGTTATTCATCATAGCACCCAAGGATAAACATTCTTGGAACACAATACCACATTATTCAGTTTGTTATTCATCTTCAGCTTCTACTCACTCACGAGTATCTTTGAAGCGTTGTAACATTCATAAACCTCTCGTTTATGCATGCTAGATTTACCATAAACGTTTGCAACATTTTCATCATGTCACACCACTATCTCGTTTTTTAAACAAAACTTGATCAAGTTCTCTAATCCTGCACTGCAAAATGTTCAGAAATGCAAACAAATTAAAACGCAACTTACTCAAATTAAACCTACTCATCCAATATGGCTATAATTTTTGTCGATTGTTACAAAACAGGTGTACCAATATCGTATTTTTTGAAATCGGACAATTTTAATATGGCAAATTTAAAAATTACACGAACTTGTTGATCACTAAATTATTATAAATAAATCACCTTATATCCGTCGTGTGACTTCGTTACGTCGATTAAAATGACGCGTTTCGGAACATCTGTTCCATCATCAGATAAAATCGCTCTATTGAGGTCGTTAAACGTTAAAAACACATGTTACACATAATTGTCCACTATGTAATTCACTTGCTTCCTAAATGGTGCGCACCACGACGAAGCCGATCGGACACTGAACTATTATCTGAGTGATTACGCCTAAGCAGGTTCAAAGCTGTATCGTATAGCGGGTTGGATTTAAAATTTAAGTGGTCATTCAATATGAAGTCTCGGCTGTTTATGTTATTATATGCTTTGTATATTTCGGACTCCTCTATTGCGTCCATGTAACGGCCTTTGTTGCACACATGTAGGGGTATTAAATTAGATTTAAAATCAGTATAATTATGATTGTGTAAGATTAAGTGGCGGGCAAAGTTGGACTTGATATTATTTAACAAAGTGAGATTATTTAGGTGACGTTTTGGTGTGTGTTCTTTAAATCGTTTGAGGAAACCTCTCCCCGTTTGACCAGTGTAAAAACTGTTGCAGTCGTTACATGATAATTTATATATGCCGGATTTCTTTTCTAAAGGTATGGGTTTTCTATGACGTAGTATTTTTAATAGACTATTGTTTGTTTTGAAGGTAGCAGTAATATTCAATTTATTAAATGTGGAGGTTAGAATCTTTGGCATTATATTTGTGTATGCGGTAGAAATAAATGTTATTTTTGTATCCTTATCTATTGGGGGCTTGGATCATCACTGAGAGGTACTGCCAACAATCTGCGGATAAAGTAATTATAAGCTGCCAACTTTTGCGAAAATGGATGATAAGAGTCAGCATGTATTGTCACATCAGTGATAGTCGGTTTTCTATAAATATTAAATTTCAATTTATTTACGTGTTTAGTGACAGACAAATCTAAAAAATTCAATTTATTATCCACTTCAGTTTCCAACGTGAATTGAATGTTTTTATTAAGATTATTCATATAATGTTTTAGGTTTTCGATCTGTCGTACAGTACCATTGAAAATTAGAAAGGTATCGTCTACATAACGTGCATAAAATATTATATCATTTTTGTATTTGTTATGTGAGAGCAAATGAGAGTTTTCATAAAAATTCAAGTAAACGTCAGCCAATAGACCAGAGAGAGGTGAACCCATGGCCAATCCATCGTCCTGAATGAAAAATTGGTTATTGAAAGCAAAGTAATTTTGTTCTAAGATAGTTTCAAGTAAACCAATTAACTCGTTTATCGTCTGTATATTTAATTTATTATTCTCTAATAAATTTTCTTTTAAGATATTTAGTGTTTCCTTTACTGGTATGTTGGTATACAAATTTACTATATCAAACGATGCTAACTTATAATTTGGTAGTATATCAACATTTTTACATTTATTAATAAAATCCGTGTTGTTTGTGACACTATGATTGTTCTTTAAATTTATGTTTTCTTTGATTACTTTGACGAGTTTTTTAGCTGTTTTGTATGCGGGCGCTGTGGTAAAATTAACGAGTGGTCTGACCGGTATGTCGTGTTTATGAATTTTGGGTAGGCCAGTGAGTTCGGGAGCTTTAGCATTAATAGGCTTCAGGAAGCGACGTGTGCATTCGCTAAACAAATTTACGCAATTATTGATTTTGTTATTCAATGTCTTGACATACATATCAGTAGGATCAGATTTCAAGGTTCTAATATTATTGTTTGAAATAAAGTCGTTTACTTTCGTTTTATACACGTCAAAGTCCATGACAACAAGAGTTAATGCCTTACCTGCCCTTATCAACACCCTTATCTGCCTTAGTAATTAGAGCATTATTATCAACTAATTTAGCTTTTATTTGTTTCAATAACTTAAACTCGTTGGATAATCTTATATGTTTCTGTAAACCATGAGGTGAATGGTTGTCAAAATTATGGTGTTTTATGGTATTATTAAATTTATTATTTATTAAAATGCGTGCTTCAGTTTGTAGTTTTGGATCGGCAATTGTTTTTACTGCAGTTTCTGCATTGATAATTTCTTGTACGATTTGATGTTTATTATTAAGAGGCAAGTTATACTTGATGCCTTTATTAAGGATGTTCATTTCGTCATCATTAAAAGCTATCGTAGTTAAATTAGACACACGAGGATAAAATGTGTGTTTACAAGTGATGTCGGTCTCATGGCGATGTTTACTCTTTAAATTATGAATTTTACGCGTCTGTTTAAAGTATGTATTGTGAGTAACGTCAGAGACGTATTTATGTACTGATTCCATAACATTATTTACGATGGCCGGATGAATATCGTTCAAAATATGTAAATGCAATTTATAAAGTCGTGTATTGAGTGTAGATTTCTTAATATACAAAGATTTGATTTCTTCCTTGATCCGAAAACTCTCAGCATGTTTTTTGGTTGCTTTAGCAGCCCTAGAGAGGGCCTTCACATTTATAACTGCATATTTTGGTATTAAATGATTTTTTAAACAGATATTATTAAATTTAATGTGTAAGTTAGTTTTTAGTAACTGGACAATTATGTGTACAGTAACTGGACATTACATAGTGGACAATTATGTGTAACATGTGTTTTTAACGTTTAACGACCTCAATAGAGCGATTTTATCTGATGATGGAACAGATGTTCCGAAACGCGTCATTTTAATCGACGTAACGAAGTCACACGACGGATATAAGGTGATTTATTTATAATAATTTACTGTTCATACGTGACTTGGATACCAAGAACTAATATGCATTTTAAATTGGAGGCTAGTCAAGCAAGCGTGGTATATAAGTATCAAAACGTTAAAATCCAGTTACTGATTGAGTACAAGTTACATAGGGATCTCCCAGAGGAATTCTATCTGATACTAAAGTCTTACATCTCAGAAAGATACTTTAGGGTGAAGCATGAGGATGAATATTCAACTTTAAAGAAAATATCCGCGGGAGTTCCCCAAGGGAGCGTATTGGGTCCAATTTTGTATTTGTTATACACGAGAGATTTACCAAACAGTGAGGAAACAACCGTTGCGACTTTTGCGGATGATACTGCTGTTCTGGCGGTAGGTAATGATGCCGAGACAGCGGCCAATAAACTGCAAACTTCAATCGCAGAGGTATGGGATTGGACTCGACGCTGGAGGATCAAACTCAATGAAACGAAATCAATACACACCAATTTTACCAACAGAAAAATAGAAATACAAAGGATCTACATCAATGAACAATAAGTGCCATACTCTAACACTGCTAAGTATTTGGGTATGACTCTGGACGCAAAACTTAAATGGAGGGAGCATGTAAAAAAAAAGAAAGAGGAACTCAACATAAAATTCAGGAAATTGTACTGGCTGTTAGGTAGGAATTCACAACTAACAGTTGAAAACAAATTGCTGTTGTATAAACAAGTGCTGAGACCTGTGTGGACTTATGGTGTACAACTCTGGGGATGCACCAAGAAATCTAACATTCAAATGATACAAACTTTTCAAAACAAAGTACTTAGGAGTATCGTTGATGCCCCCTGGTATATTAGGAATGACAATCTGCACAAAGATCTCAAAGTAGAATATGTCAGTGAAATCGTAACAAAATATGCAGTTAACCATGACATGAGAATTCAGACTCATATAAATCCTGAAATGCTTTGCGTGGTGGAAGAAGCTCCGCACACGCTAAGAAGGCTTAAAAGATTGAAGCCCCAAGATTTGGTGACACACTAGTGCATTTAAATCTGTAAAACTCTAAAAGAGAGAAAGACAATAATCTCAACCCGGGGAACAGCCAGTGGGCTTCTACCCCATAAACCGTGACGTAATATTAAAGAAAAGCAACTTGTTGGGCTCGCTCAGTTATTGCAAAGGGAGGTGTTTTTAGTGGGTTATAGTCCCACACTACCTGGAGCTACGGGGCTCCAGTGTGTCTATAGAGATTTTCACCTGCCCTGCCGGAAAAAAAAAAAAAAAAAACTTCTTGCTTATGGACATGCATGACTGCGTTGTCGTTCAGTTTTCCTTGCATCATGGTGTTGCGCAGGTAAGTTTTTATCTTCTCAGGGCGGAGAAAGAACGTTCTGCTGTACATGTAGAAACAGGTATAGTTAAAGCGATCTTTATCAACTTAACCACCTCTGGAATCAATTCGTCGACGTGTTTATTTGAGGAAAAGAAACGCACTAAGTCTTCTGTATTTTCAACGACAAAATTTTTAGATTCACACACATCTAACATCATATTTCTGTGCAAAATTAATCTATCAGGCTCAAAGTAATCCGTATAAAATTCTACTACAGAACTGCAGCTTTAGTTTTGGAAAGAAGAAATGTTTCAATTTCTTTGAAGTGAGTCACAGGAGCTTTAGAAAATTGACTATCGAAACAGTTGATCACAATATCTAAAACCTCGAAATAAATTTTCCAGAAATAATCACGGGGGCTGGAAAAACCAAAGGGATAGAGCGCCGTCATGAAGTCTTCGAGGAATTTTGGAAGTTTTGGTTCTTCGACATCAAATTTTTTGTCAATCCCAAGCAAGAGCTCCAAACTGCATCGAAACGTTCATCAGTTTGAGACAACTTCAAAACCTCTCGGAAACTATGAATATTGTCCATGGCTTTTTGCAGCTGTAAGAAGGAATTTTGCAGAAAGGCATTGAAAATTTCACTGGCTCTAAAATTTTTGTAAATAGCGTAGTGACAAATATAAAGTCAAAAGGGCACAGAACTTTTAAGAAACCTTTAGCTTTAGCACCAGCATCAGATTTTCGGAGCTCGATTTCCTCAAAGAACAATATTAACTCTTCATAATTCTGCAAAATCATTTTCAACGAACGTATTCTGCAACACCACCTGGTAGGGCAAAAAGGCCGAAGAGCTACAGCGTGAACGGACCTACCATTTTACCATCTTGGGCAGATTGCAAAGACTCAAATATTGCTAGTCGTTTGAGGGACCCTCACTAAACTTCTGGTGGGTGATCGAGCACCGGAGCACCCCCGGAGTCGGCGCCCCTGTCTGCAATGCACTTTGTGATATAGAGTGAGCTTTATTAAGTAGACGTAAAACCAGGTTGTCAGGCCATGGTCAGTTGCTGGCAAATTGCGATATGGTCAGCTTATATTTCGATCCCAGGCACTGGGAATCTTCTTCAGAGCCACTGTGAAGCAACAGAGAACATGTATGGCAGTTGTTAGTCTTTCCTGGGTATAAGCAACAGGCGGCCAGTAACACAAAGTTACCTATATAACCTCGAATGTTAAAAAAATCACAACATAACAAAACACAGTTTACTCAGTTAGCTATAAAATCTAAACTATGAATCCAGTATGACTAAAACTTCGGACAATTATGAAAAACGTGTGCACCACCATTACATAAAGACAACATTTTAATTGGGTAGTTTAGTGAGTGTATACTTGCACTTATAAACTGCATTAACATTCTGATCAAACCTCGTACAATAATTTATAAATCAAAAGGTTTTGGTTTACAAGAACTGAACCAAATGGTATAAGCAAGGAAAATGCAAATTTCCTATACTTTTAGAAGAAAAATACCAATCATGTAAAACTGTACACATGATTATATTTATAGTAATAAATATCATATCATACTTTGTAATTCACAACATACGTGTAACAAAATCCAGGTGTATAATCATACAACTAAAGCATTGTTGCTCCACATGCAAAGTCAAGCAAGCGTAATATGCATGAATACAAAAAGTTAATGGATGACCTCATATCAGCTTGGTAAGGAGACTTCTTAAGGACTGAGTTTAAACACTAGTTATTATTAAAAAATTTAACAAAAGAAGAGATACGGTATACATTGTACAGCAAAGTGATCTGGATCTGAATTTCACAGAATTATAGGAAGCAATTAATAAAATGAAATTGCTTTTCTTGTATAACTATTCCTCTGATTTCTTTCTGATATTTTGCTACACAACAAGAATTTCATGCATGTGTCTAACATTTTTCTTTGTTACCAAAAAAAACTTTAAATTTTTTATCAGGACAAATTTTTAGAAACACATTTTGTCTGCCTCCTGAATACATAAACTTATCACAATTTACGTTAATACAAGAAATGAATGGGAAAGGTGCTTAATGCATGAAATTTAAAAATCTGTGCAAAGAAGGTATCACAACAGCCTTTAAAGCAATACATAATCAAGCAGGCTAAAAACAAAAATTTTAATGTACAACGATTGGAGTGATCAAACTACTCATTTCATTTTTTAAGTCAAGAATTTTATGGTTCATTAAAAATTGCTCTTTAGAACAGCATGGGCTGTGAAAGTCTCCGCTTAAATTCTAACAGATATTCCACGATTATAATTGCAGCTGAATTATAATTATTTTATAACTATTTATAATTATAATTATTAAAACGAGTATAATATTTATAATTATGTTATATGAAGAAAACTGACAATAAACTACTCAATAACGGATACTGACAACTTCCAAGAGATATAGAATGTTTCCTGAGGATGAACAATTTAAGTTTCAAAAAGCTGGTTGCTATCAAAAACCCAAGAAAGGAAAGATGTGGGGTTTTCATAATGAAGATGGGCTATGAAACTGGAGAACTGTGACCTGACCTGTTTTGGTACAAGAAGATATATAATTTAAAACAGTATCCATGAATTACACTCATTCTTGATTAAAATGTAAAATCTAAAACTAAATTTTAGATTTTTATCAGTAATCAAACTGCTGTATTTTTACTAGTAACAAAAAACTAAAATAAAAAAATACAAATTCACAAAAATTTTACAAGCCATTGTGTAAACAAATTCACTAATTATTGAATACACCAACAGCAAATATAATTTTTGTACCAGTAAATCCTTTAGCCCCACGCAATATCCAATCCTAAACTTCCTCACATACATACACAAATATACAATTGCAACTTTGTTTAAAGCACCTGGATCTTTATTTGTGTTGTCAAAGCTTCCAAATGTTTCTGCTCTCTTGGGAAGTGTGGGCGACACGTAATCTTCACTGAGGTGTTCCCCGACTGAACTGACAGTACGTGACAGATTTGTTCCAGAAGCATTCACCAAACTTATTAAGTCCTGAAACATTTTTAATAAAAAAAATTATTTTAATAGTTAGCTAAGAACGGAAATAGAGAATTTATCAATAATAGCTATGTTCTATCAATATTGTGCCGAACCAATTAAATTCGAAACTCCCGGCCAGTTCATAAATCGCGCCAAGGCCATTACCTTTGGAC
The DNA here is from genome assembly GCA_034769895.1 of Magicicada septendecula. Lineage (NCBI taxonomy): Eukaryota > Metazoa > Arthropoda > Insecta > Hemiptera > Cicadidae > Magicicada > Magicicada septendecula. The sequence goes on along the minus strand of CM068367.1, from coordinate 1,437,948,987 downwards.
CGGCTTCGGCCAATTGAGTGAGATAGCCGCGTCGCGCTGGGGTAAGGTATACAGCAACGATGACTAAATCAAGGTTACCGCTCGTGAACGGTGACGAGATAAAGTAGGCCAGCAGTCCAGCTGATTATCAATTTTCAGCTAGTATTCTCTAACCATGGTGGGTTAGTGATCCAACAAACAAAGTGGATAAAATTTACTCCAAACACTGAGAGAATACACTTATGAACTGGGGGGTACCCATACAATCTTCTTCTCCTTATTGTTATTGTTATTGTTATTGTTATTATTTGGTTTGATGATGCATCGTGCCACTGATATCACAAAATTGGAATAGCTTAAAAGAACAGGTACAATTCCACAACAGCCTTTATGATGATGATAATGATTATTATCATTATCACATAAATTTACTTACACACGTCAATTTTATCCAATCTTCATTGACCAGGTGGTCGTATGACGGAGTTTCGGGTATGGGACTTGCTCCTGCTGCAGCTGACAATTTTTGCTGTAAAGCCATTTGTTCAACGTCCTTTTGTCTCAGCACACCTACACACATGAAGAGTGATTAATTGTGAATTAATTATAGGAGAAATTGTTTTAATCATGTCTTGCAACAAGTTAGAAATATGGTTATGTGTATGAACACTATGTGTACTATATGTGTTTATTGTGTCTTCCATGTATTGTAGCTTCAAACAAACACCTCTTTTAAAACTATAGTAAAGAAATTATTATTTTACTCAATTTTTCATACAGTAATATGCCTAAATATTTTATAATTTCCCACTTCAAAAGTATGTTAAATAATATATTTAACTCTGAACTCTTAAAAATACAGTTATTTAATAAAAATAAATTAACTTTTTAAAACCAAACACTTAATTAACTTTCACTTGTTTGTACTCTTATTAAAACCGATTGAGTGTTTGCTTAATTTTAAAATTTACTGTGTTTATCAAAGTAAAGAAAATATTTACATAATCTATAGGCATTATAAATACGATACTTTAAAATGTTATTATTAAATTACTAAAACATGTCCCCCCCTCGAAAATGAATGATTATTTTAATGACAATTGTTGGCATGTGTGTGTTATGTGTCCAGTAATGTACAAGATAATATAAAAATATGCAGCTACACTGTTATGAAAAAAATCACACACACACACACACACACTTAAAATGAACAAGTAAGCACAAATAAATTCATTTTTTTCTTCAGTGAGCAGGATGATTCAAATAAATCCTCATGCAGGATGATTCTGGAAATTAATTCCAGACACATACACATACGTTTTTTTCTTAACATGAATGAAAGTTAAATTAATATGTCGACAAATTTGAAACTTATGTACAGAAATGCATGAATCTAACATAATTAATGTTAAACTCACTTGTTGCACACACCACTAGTCACTGTGACACCGATTAGAGTTTTCGAACGTACCCGTTCATCATCAGATCGAAGTGATAGCGCGTAGCAGGGGCATTCAGCGCGGTCGGCATACTAGGAAGGAAGGAAGGAAACAGCTTTGCAGGTAAATTCTGGGGCATGGTCAGATAGTGAATATGCAAATTTAGGTTTAAATAGTGTCCACATCCGTCCCTAGCTCCACCCCCTTATATACCTGCCTCTACCCCCCCCCCACTGACTGCTCTCTGTGAAAACTACTAACACCAGCCACTATCAAACTCTGCCCCCTGTGCCTTATTGATGGTCATGGCGTAACACACCTTAATGGGAAACTGCAGACGTTTGAACTGAAAGTGGTAGTCTGATGGGATCAGAGGAATTCGGGGGATGATGACGGTTTCTCCCTTACCGACGCCTGTGAAAATCGTGGCTTCGATGACATGTTTGTGCAAAAGCCTGGTGCCATTGCTCAGTTTGGAGGGTTTAGATTAAGCAACAGCATGATTGGAGCGCCAACCTTGAGGTAGAGGACGTGAGGTGGTATTCCTGGTGGGTCGAGAGTATGCAAGAACTCCACAGGGTAATGTACAGCATCCTCGACCACCACCACAGAGACCACAGACTCATACCTCATATGCCCTAAAAGGTTCACTTTAAAAAAAAAATAGATTTGTATCAATATTTTTATCTCTAAACAACAATGGTGGTATGCAAGAAAGAACTAAAAAATGGAAGAATTTACACAAAGAAGAATTCTCTGCAACTGCTGTTTAAGATATGTCCAAATTGCGGCGAACGACAGTATAAGAAGCATTATCAAGCGCGATTTAGTCGAGGTACAGAGAGTAATAGTAGGCTACGTATTGAATTAACTTCCTTCACACAATTCAAATACTACAAAGCTTAGTGTGTAAATAGCACCACCAAACAGAATGAGAAGCGGTTTCATTACCCTCAGAAGTATAGATATTGCAAAATTTATGTCTGACCTAGAAGAAAGACAGCTCCAGTAAACCATATTGAAAAAGCCATAGCAGTTGAGATAACACTGAAGACATAATATATACAGAAAGGTAGTATGTAATGTTCAGTTCTGAAAATTTCAGAATTTTTGGAATTCAAGGCCCAAAAAGTGGGTGAAAATTTTGATAAAATGGCAAAAATTCATGTGGCGTATCATATGAAAGGGAATTTTAACTGACATCTGAATGTAGTGTTAATTTTTGGAAAATACAAAATTTTGGGACGTCAGGGCCCAGAAACTTGGTAAACATTTGTTAAAAAAGTTTTTTAGTTCCATGTGGGATATCATATTTACGCGAATTTTAACCAGATCTACATATAATGGTACAATTCTGAAAATTTAAAAATTTTGATCCCAGGACCAAAATGGAAACAAAAATGTGAAAAGTTGTAAAAATCCAGACGGACGTCAGATTAATGGGAATTTTAACACAGCTCCTATTGTTTAGAATTCTTAGCCTTTATTGTGCGATTTCTCTACAATTGTTACTTTACCAAACAAAAAATAGTAGGGTGATCAGAATTTCATAATTCTACTGATATTTGAAAAATTATTACATGTCAATATATATCCAATAATAAATCTATATCCTTCAAAATATTGAGCGAGTTGTGCAGCTCAGGGACAACAATAGTATATAACATATACGTATATAACATTATATATTGTTATAACATTTTAAACAGCAAACTATATATACACACACACACACACACACACACACACATATTGAAACTGACAGAAATATCGATTACTTCGGTCCTTACTTTTATATAAGCAATTTATCAGTGATGAGATGTTTAGAAAGTGTCTATGTTTACAAAAATTCAGAAGCAGAAAAACGAATAATTTCGATAAACCATTACATGTTATTTACAGGCCACAACAATAACTAAAGAGACTAATTATACTAAACGCAGTTACAAATAAACGCTTAAACTTGGACCTCATTTATACTTCCAGGAGACAAGCGATGGATGGCAGGTGGCATGTGGCAAAGAGGTAGGCGTTAGGTGGTGCAGCAGTTATATACTTCACGCTATGGTCGGGCCACTACACAAGAGATGTCGTTTGGAACAAGTCAAATGTTTATCATGCTAGAAGATGATAATGAAGTAGAGGATAGGAGGAGGAAATATTGTGTTCATCCGATCAACTATTTGCATGAAGCATTTGGTGAATTTCACTATCTGTATTTCGACTTGAGACAACGGCAATCAAGTTTTTCCAACATACGAGAATGTCTACTGATACTTTCGGCTTCATTTTAGCAAAGGTGGAAGGAAAACTCAGGCGGAAGAAAACTTGTAAATTACCAAATATTCCTCCTGAAAAGCTTTACGTAACTCTAAGGTTTATTAAAAGGATTTATGTAACAATTAAGTAATAAATTAAATAAGAATCATAAAGCCTATAGCTTAGTGCTTGTAGTCTACAAAAAACAACCAATACCTTTTCCCATAATATGTATTTTATTTTCTTAAACAAATGTCGTACTTCCTTAAACAAGTGATTTTTCATCTATTACAAACATTTAACAGACAGGGGTACGTCGAATAATTTGCAGATAAAATTTGTATAGGGTAAGCTCACTTAACTCCGTGATATTAAGGATATTCGTAAAAACAAACCTATTCTCAACGGTAGTGTGCTCAGAGCGCCCGTGTTTTGAGCGCCAACGCTGAAATCGTGCTCCGTGCGCCGAGACTGGTAAACCCGTGTTCTGAGCGCCGAGGTTAACTATACAACATTAAACGCGAACACCTGGCTATATATCTGTCTATTCGCTGTTCTTCAAACTCCGTAACCAACACTATCGGTCCTATGAAAATTTCTACAAATCATTGCTAAAGACATTATCACAAAAAGGCTTCCGCAGATTTACTTTTCGCAGATGTAGGTAACTGATAGCAATAATAATTTTTTTTTTAAACAGCTTACAAACTTTTGAAAGCGATCCAAAATTTGTAAGGAGTGTTGAGGGATACTAATTCTGTCAAACAGATCTATTACAGATCGTATTTTGAATAAAATTTCTCATAAGTTGTCTTCTAAACGTTTAAAATTTTATTACACTGTGAGATAAATAGTCGTTTCAGTGGCTTAAATCTAGTATCCTTTATACATTGGGTGTTCAGTTCCGATAAAATTTTATAAGTTCCGGCAGGTAATGAAAAGTTTAAATCTTCCAAAAAAAATGTTCTGTCCCTTTCCAATCTCACTGTTACTTTCAAAATTGGTGATCAAAATTGTGTTCCGTAAGAGGTTTCATAAGAGTCGTTGAGGAAGAATTCTTGACTGTTAGTCTGATTCTGCATAGTTCCTAGAGCTTTTCTCAATTTTTACAACGATTCACTTTGCGGTATTGTGTTTCTGTACTTTTTTTACCATACCGAGATCCTCATTAGAAACTGATTCTGCCGGAAATTCATTGGAAATTCTGCCGGAACCTGATGAACCTCTTCTTGGGCTGTTTTTAATGCATTTGCTACTTCTGGTTCTGTCAAATTTGGCACACAACGACTGCTCCTGTGAAGCCACGATGATTCCGTTCCTTGTTCTGATGAGCCCTCGTTAACCTGATGTTTTTTTATTTCGTACACAACTAGAACGCAGTATGCTTGTTTGAATTTAGCTCTGTATTAATAGCCCTCACGATGAATCAGAAGGTTTCCTTTAGTTGATGTAATAACCTCCATTTACATAAAAAACTTCAAAACTGACCACAAGTAACAGTACTGTGCGTACAACCAAATGTCAAATTACAACTAATGAAAGAGTGCGAATAACAATAAGGAAAGTGGTTAGTCAATACTCTTCAGCACTCTACGACTCCACTCAAGTAGTGTGGTAGTGATGAGTGACCGAACAACTAGGCCTGTAACGCTAGGGACTGGAATAGATTATAAACCATTAGTCTAAATTTACACAAATTCGTATAATGTTATTTACGGTTATGTAAATACACAATATGTGCCCTTAAACACGTATTTTTAAGAACGCGTAGACCAAACTGTGAGTAACGCAAAAATATGTAAGTACTGTACGTAGTAATATATGTTTAATTACCCTCAAGTGATCTTGGTACATATCTACATCGCGCTCTTTTTAAAAAGACTTGTCTCATTAATGTAAAGAGACGGCTGACGATGTTGTATGTGATTTTCAGCTACAATATTTATTATCTATGTCAATTAAAAACACAAAGGGGATTAATTAATGCTGGATTAGTAAGCTGAAGTACTAGTCTATTTATTGACAAGCTTCCATAGTACGGGCGCTCTGGCCACGGGACCGAATAAAGAGTTTTAAAACATGTCTCACCGTTTTGGCAACATTTACTACCATCATTATCATCGTTATCATCATCATCATCACCATCACCACCATGTGCAGTATACGGGCAATACAAAATTAATTAATATAAATAACTAGCCGATTTACCCAGCGTTGTTCGGGTTCATAATGTATTCATAGGCTCATAGGCACCTATTCTTGTTCTAACGTTATATTACTTCCATATAGTATAATCTTCCTTATATTGTTAGGTTCGCATTCTCACTGGAGGAATACTCTGTAGCGCACCTGTTTAAGAACATGTCATAAACTTTATTCTCATATCTGGAGAAGAATTCTGTTGCGCGTGATGCTCCTGCTCGATTTCTAACTCTGGGAGAGGACGAACAGCTAAATTAGTTTTCAATAAAATGTCTACAGTACTTGCACACGCTGCGTATTTAACTGTCGTTTTATAATTCATTATGTTAATGTTGAAATAAGGTATTTGTTAAATTAGTGTCTCCTAAACTTATTCTAACAATACAATACCTCTATAAATTTCAGGTTATCAATTTTTAAATTCAAACTGAAGCAAGTGCATTTATATTGCCTGAACACTACGATCTGAATACATTCGCTATCAAAACGTTGTTTTTTATACTCGTTTATAACTTACTTGGATCTTAACTTATCCACTTTTAAACTCGAACTGAAACAACTTTGAATTCACGAACTATAAAGAAGTTTCTTAAGATGCATACACCACCTTCGATATCATAACCTATACCTTTATTTATAAGAACCGTGGACTGTGGCACGGCCGTCTTTCGCGGGATCCGACCTAAGACACCCCAGGTTCCGTCGACGGGCTCCGGGGAAGGCCCGTCGGACGACTCCCGCGCTATTCCTTACGCGGGAGGCTTCCATCTATGCCGGGACACCGCCTGCTTTTTCCGGCATCCAGGCCGGTCGAACTCCCGCGCTAGGAATTGGTCAGAGACCTCCCCGGGGTACGGAAGTTTCTCGTAAGCCCGGGAAAGGCGTCGACATGCCGGGCTAGGACGTGGAACGTATTCTTTAAATCTAGACTAGTGTACGAGACATTATAAAAAATCCAAATTGTGAACGAATTTATTTTGGTTAATGGAGGTTCTAATGTGTACAGAAGATTAGATGTGAAGTTTTATTCGATGTCAGACCACTCAACACACGCGCTCGCGTAATTTGTGTATAATAAATGCACGTAATACTCATGGTCAAGATTATCATCATCATCAACCGAATTGACACAATGAGACGCGTAACGTCTGATGTGACCATAGGCACCCTTAGATGTGAGACGGTTATGATCGTACAAGGCTCGAACTTTTCGGAGGCTACACGCTCATTCAAAACAACTGTCTCCATATTGTTGCTGCATTCTATGAATAATCTTTGCACGAAATGTATCACATTTCTTGCTTGACGTAGTCAGACAATGGACCATTCATTTTAAATTGATTTTTAAACCTGTTGTGAACTGATGATAATAAAACAATACTTTAACAAACGAACGCTGTGAGCTTATAGTCTGTAACAAACCAATCAGTGTTGCCATATCCCAAATAGGGCTATGCAGATTATTATTTCTAGCGGGGTTCAACAAAAATATTGAGGGGCTAAACGTTATGTCACGTATATCCTAACAATATTTATGCACAAACACCGAATGGTCACACCATAACATGCAAAGATGTGTGGACTGATGCGTTATTGTGGTGTAATTTTCATAGATCGTCTTTTGCCCTTCCCTTTGAATAACTTTAGACGTGTAACATAGCATGCCCAAAAGTGGTCGTTATTCATCATAGCACCCAAGGATAAACATTCTTGGAACACAATACCACATTATTCATTTTGTTATTCATCTTCAGCTTCTACTCACTCACGAGTATCTTTGAAGCGTTGTAACATTCATAAACCTCTCGTTTATGCATGCTAGATTTACCATAAACGTTTGCAACACTTTCATCTTGTCACACCACTTTATCTCGTTTTTTAAACAAAACTTGATCAAGTTCTCTAATCCTGCATTGCAAAATGTTCAGAAATGCAAACAAATTAAAACGCAACTTACTCAAATTAAACCTACTCATCCAATATGGCTATAATTTTTGTCGATTGTTACAAAACAGGTGTACCAATATCATATTTTTTGAAATCGGACAATTTTAATATGGGAAATTTAAAAATTACACGAACTTATTGATCACGTTCGCGTAATTCGCAATATTAAAAAAATATGAGGATATTATTTATTTAAGAAAAATAAATATATTATATTATTTACAAATAGCACTGTGATATTATTTTATTTCATATTGTTGTTAATACTGTTTTACTTACCTTGACATCAGTTTGTACTAAGAACGTTTATCCCCTTACCTAACAAGCATTATGTTAAGTCAGTCATCAAGAATGCAACGAGTTGTACGGTTCGATAACTATGGAATGTGGTATAAACATTTGGTAGAGGGCATTCTCACAACACTAAACTTAATCGAAGACTGCAGCTGAAAAGAAAATGTATCCAGTACACTTCACATTATACTATGATACACAGAAAGCCTGACTGTTAAACTCAATCTTGTCTATAGCAATGGAATGGACACAGAATGGTTACGGTAAAATTTTTCTCTACGTAGTTAAAATGAATCCGAACATTGGTCTGAATATTACGTACCGGATAGGATCTCAACCTGCGCTAACATTTCGTCCAGGCTCGAGTCTGGCTATATCAAAGAGCCTGACTCTTTGATAGTCAGTAGCTTAAACGAAGATCTTAAAATAATCACACTACAACATATGTATGGGCTGCTGTCTGTACTAGGTCATACTCTGACCAGGCATTATTCGTCTTTCTAAATTACCGTTTAGAGTTAATGGTCCAATAGTTTAAACTTTATAGAAATTTATTTATTTTCTACAATTATTTATAATGATAATTTTTTTATACTGGGGAAAAGTGTTTAATGCACCGTCAAGGGAAACCGTGTGTCCCTTGTTGTATAGGACTCCCATCCACTAAAAAACCCACCTCTAATTCAGGCATTTACATCCATCCTGGAACCACTTAGCATATTACTTCAGGATGGACCCTATTGCGCCCTTATCGGGCTCCTTCTAGTTGTTCCTCATCTTGTACTGCCTGTTGGGTGTAAGTTGGGCCTGTGGAATGTAAGCGGACTGATAAGAAAAGCAAAATTTACTAAGCTGCATATCTGAAATCCGCTGACCATCCGATTCGTAGATGAGCTTGTTATTCGCACCTTTCTTTAGTTGTGGTTTGCCAATCGTTGTAACACAGTAGTATTATAGTCGTGGCCGAACGAGTCTCGGCTTCGGAACACGTGTATGTGAATGTAAAACAGCAGCCGTTTCCGAGCGCGGCCAGAAATTTCAAAAAAGTTTTGTTTTTTGGTTTTGATGATTTTTATTAGGTTTAATCAGTGTTATTTTTTTCTTGCTAAATTATTTTTCTAGTTTATCTTCAATAAGTTTGATATTTTGATATTTTTTCTCTTCAAAATTTTTTTGTTCAAATATCTTGTGTAAGCTGTCCTTACTTCGTTTTGAATTTTGATATACTACAAATGTTAATAGTATCACCGTTCCATTGAATTGTACATTCATCATTATTTGTTTGCGAGCAGTTCGATTGGCTCTTCCTGTTACACGTACTATAGTAATTTTGCTCACAGGTAATTCATAAATTCTATTAGCCTTTCCTTCGGATGACGTGATTCCCTTTTCCATTTCCTTTAATTCATGGTATTTAGTCATACTCATCAATGATATTTCGGCACCAGTATCAATAATAAAATTTTGATTGGTTCTCCCATATTGACCGGTAATAGACACTACATCACTTTCAATGATATTTTTATTGATTCTCTCGTTGTCCATAAAATCCTGACCTAAACTTGTTATCCAAGACAGTGATCGGCTATTTGACTGTGGTTGACCACTGCACTCACTCACAGTCTTCTCTAGTTTTCCTGATTTTCATTTATGGTTACTCTCTCCTCTCTCCTTCCTTCCTGTTGACTATTTTCTGACTGGGAAAGGGAACTATGTTGCTCTCTATTTCTTAATGTTTATAATTGTTGTTCACCTCACTCTGTCTCTCCTCACTGCGAGAATATCCATTTCGATCAGTCTCCCTCGGGTAACGACTATTGTAGATTCGGGAATCATAATTTCGGCGTATCAAATTTGCTCGATAGTTATTTGAAGCGTGGTTGCCCCTATAATTATTATTGTAATTATTATTATTATTATTATCATATCTCCGGTCATTCCGGTTATCGTTTCTGTAGTAATTTCTTCCACCTTCCCTATCTTGGTATCTTGGAACATTTGTCTGGTCGTTCCTTTCTACTATTTGATTTCAATCACGGTTTTATTCTTCCGGATATCTGTTAGAGTAGCTGTCTCTTCTCATATTCCCTTGTTTAGCACGACTATCATAATTCATTTTCCTCTCATAATCAGTGAGTAATAACGTCATCGCTTCTATAGTATTGGCTTGACTGGCAAATTGTGCTAAGCTTACCGTTTCAGGAAAATGGTGACTCAAAGCTTCCACCACATATCTGTCATCCACGGGTGGGTCTAAATATCTTGCCCTGCAAACATGCGATAAAAAATACGAGGTGTTGGTGTTTGTCCTACGCTTGGGTTGTACCTACCATATACTATGGTCTCCCGCACCCTTGTCTGTATGGATCGCGTCCAATATTTATTTTTATAGCTGTCCACAAATTCTTGGTAGCTATTCAAGGTGTTTCTAACAGCATCCCACCAATAATCATTCATTTCATGGAACCCCTGATCTAACATTAGTTTAATTCTCTCCCATCTATTTTCCTTGGTACTATGCAAATATTCCTTATTCTATTTAAATACTCCATAGGATTTTTTATATATCCTTTCATATGTGGCACCTCATGACAAATATTCTTGTCTTCTCGTATAACCCATGTTTGATTACCATTTTGTTCTATTTCATTGACCCTTAATACTAATTGTCCCATGGTATCCTCTATTTTGGTATTATTGCTGTCCAACTGTTGTCCCATGGATTGAATACTGCTCGTTGCCTCCTGTTTGTGTTTGACCAATTCTCTCGTCATCTGTTCCATGACTTCTTGTTTATTTTCTCCTATTTTCTCTTCCACTTCAATAATTTTATTTATTACCTCTCCACGTAATTGAGTTAAATTTTCATTAGTTTTCTCAACTTTCTGGTTAGTTTCTGTAAATCTATTCCTTATTTCTGTTTTATACTCATCTAACTGTTGTTTCAATTCCTCTTTATTTTTCTCACTCTCTTCCTTCAATTGTTCTTTTAATTCCTCATTATCTTCCCTCATTTGTTTCTTGAGTTCTTCAATATTTTGTTTAATGTTTCATATTTGCTATCAATTTTTTTATTTAATTCCTCATTATTTTTATCATACTTTTCGTATGTTTGTTTATTATTTTCTTCTATTCTTCCGAATTGCTCCATCATAATCCTCATCATTTCCGGTAAATTTGCATCCATTGGTTGGTTTAGTTTCTTTGGTTGGTCCCCTTGGGCATCCCTTACTATTATTTCCATTTCAGTTTCTTCCTCTTCAGCACTATTACTCCTTAATTCATATCGTTGCTCTGGTTTGTTAGCCATTTTACAATTTTTAACTTAATTTTAATTACAAGGAAAAAAATTTTTATGCTAATTAAATTTAACAAGATTGTGTTATTTGGTGCTGGTTTAAAGAAAATCTTTGCCCCACGTTGGGCGCCATCTATGTACTGTACATTAATTACAGGTATTGTAATTAAAATCTGCTCCACGTTGGATAAGCCATTTATGTGTTGTAATTATTTATACGTATGGTAATTAAGAAATGTACCTACTGTTATTATGTTTTTATTTTATTTACCAGTACATGTAAAGAAACTCTTTCTCTCAGGGTTAATTATTATTAAGTTATTTGATCGTATTTACGATTGTATCTATTATTTTCTTTTCTTTAAACCAAACCAGATTCAGTTAATATGTAGTATTTTGATAATTAACCATGTAAGAAATAAATAACAAACTAATGTAATTTAACCGACTCTGAATTCTTCCAGCTGCCACGGGTTCACTTCTGGTTGTTTTTTACCTTTTTTCGAAAGCAATATTAGGCTTGGCAATCTGTTCCTTTACACAAATTTCTTATTGCTCTCACCGCTGAATGCCTCTCTCCAGGACTACTGCAACACAGATGTCTCCTCGGAACACTTAACTATTCTTTATGGCCACTTAAACTCTTCTTCAGTCCAAGGTTTTCCTCTTCTGTCGTCGTTCTATCAAGGATATTGTTATATTTCTCGTATTATTATTTATTTATTAAATATTATAATCAAAACTCTGGTATCACAATTTAAACTCCTTTACTGTATTTTCTTTTCCTTGTTACATTAACTTGACGATGTACAAATGTTATTTAATATAATTTAAGACTCTTCATGTAGTTACTATTAGATATATAATTAGACTCTTCATTTTACTCTTAATGAATTTAATTGAAGACTCATAACGTTACTCTTAATGAATTTAATTTAAGACTAATAACGTTACTCTTAATGCATTTAATTTTAGACTAATAAACATTTTCTTCCTCACTATACAATACAATTTTTTTAACAATTTACCAAAATTGCCCCTATGAAAACATATATCATTTTTCTATTTCTTATTAAACATCTTTATTTTACCTCTAATATTCGTAATTCTATTGGTTATTTATTAAATTTTAATTTTGTTACTCTTTACTCTTCTTATAACATTCATTCCAATTTCATATATTATTTTCTGAACATATAACTAAATATGGTTTTATATCATGTAGGAATCGACCTCTATGTTGACTGAGTAAGTCGATATTCCCAATGTTTTTTGTTTACATTCAATACAAAATCTGCATCCTGTCTCTTTTAAAATTTATTATCTCCCTATTATGTACTGTGTGCATTTTAACAGCAGTACATAATACCTTCCCTTATTTCATAATTTCAGATACAATTTCGATGAAATTTTGAAATAACCAACATAGTCTAATCTTAACATTTAAACATCTGATTAATTAGGTATTTGTACCTCACAAAATTCTTTTAACAAATTAGTTTTTTCTTTTATTACTATTACAAATATGGTTCCTTATTATCCTTATATATTAAATATTTATTGATGACTTAAAACAGTGTTAATTAAACCAACTGGTTTTACATCAAAATAATAAATAATAAATAACAATTGTGCCTAAGTTTATGGCTAAAAAACTCAAAAACATGACTAAAACATTCTCTTTCTTTCGGACCTCACCTTCCCAATCCTGGTTGTACATTTCCTGTATTCTTTATTTCAGAATTCCTACTCCTTTATTTATATATGAAATTATCTGTTGTATTACTATTATATCTTCTTTCCTTCTTAAAATCAATTATTTCCCAAGTTTAAATCTTACTCCTATAATCATTCTTGTGACATTCTTTATTAATTATACATCTTGGATCTGGTTTTATTTATTTATCTCTATTTATTTGTGAGTTTTCCCTCTAATATTTAATTTTCCTAAACCTCCCTAACAGTGTAACTGGAATCGAATCGGTGGTGCTCTATCGGCTTACCAATACCGCCGTCCATTACATACTTTCTGAGATCAGAGGAACATCATCTCTGCCCAGTTAAATGATTGCTGGAATATTCTACAGTCAATCTTCATTAATAAACCTAGTAAGGTAGTCATCATGTGACCTTCAATAAAATAATTAATAATAATAATACTCTAGGGATTATTCATTGTACTTTAACTCAGATCATATTATTTCTTCATATTAATTCTTCCTTCTATTATACACTTCTCATCTCCAATACTTGGCTATTTTATTGACATTTATTAATTGGCTTTCTTACAGATAATTCTTAAATATTTGTTTTTTTCTTTTCTTGTGATCCTTTTGACGGTTCCATTTTGGCTTCTTCATTCTCTTATCTTCCTTGGCTCATATTCCTTTATTACCAATAAAGCTGGTTATGAGATTTTGGTTTGTATTATACATTACATCATGTAATTATATTCTTTTGGCACAATCATTATTATTCCTTTTATATTCTAAATTACATTTCTCACTATTATATTACATCAGATAAACTCATTTTGTTTTTTGGTTTTGATGATTTTTATTAGGTTTAATCAGTGTTATTTTTTTTTCTTGCTAAATTATTTTTCTCGTTTATCTTCAATAAGTTGTTCTTATTATATTTTGAATTTTGATATTTTTTCTCTTCAAAATTATTTTGTTCAAATATCTTGTGTAAGCTGTCCTTACTTCGTTTTGAATTTTGATATACTACAAATGTTAATGGTATCACCGTTCCATTGAATTGTACATTCATCATTATTTGTTTGCGAGCAGTTCGATTGGCTCGTCCTGTTACATCCACTATATATATACTGTGTGCATTTTAACAGCAGTACAATATATATATATATATATATATATATATATTGTAACGTAACAAAGTTAAGGTCACAAACGTTACATAAACACTTTGTCAATAGAAACTTAAAACAATACTCAATGTATGCCATAATTAAGGTCAGGAGGGCAAACCTCACCTATAAAAAATGTATTGATGACACCTAGTAAGGTTACTAGGTAATAAAATGGTAAAAGTGTATCTAAATATAAAATATGGAGTGATCAGTGTAAGATACACTATAAACACTGTGTCTAAGGAGATGAGTTTACTGTGGATGAGTTTGAATATAATAGACTGTTTAATTAATATTTAATGTTTTATAAAGGTGTACCTGTTGTTGTGCTTTATCATGATATTGTGTTTACATGATATTTATTTTGTGTTTTGTATGTAGCAGGTGTGGAGCCATTGCTTTAAGGAAGTACTAAGTAATGGGTACTAATTTCATTCATGTTAAACTTGTATTTAAGTAATTAAATACAAGTGTATTTATTATATATGGTATCATTTTAAGTGAATTTATTTTGAATAATTAATGAAGATGTCTTAAAATAATATTTGTAAACTTGGCCAGGAAGACAATAATTGTTAATGAATTGTCAAGTGGTCATTATGATTATGTTAAAAACCAATGAAGTGTTCAATGATAAGCTAAATAATAATAATAAATTGAAATCAGGAAATTAAAATTGGAATAATTGGCCATAAGCCAGTGACTCTTTGTACAGTAGGTCAGGTCAGAAAAATTAAATTAAAAACAAAAAATTATAACACATGTAATAAAACCAATAGGCCTAAATTTAGTATTTTGTAAAAGGAAAATAATACCTTTTAAAATAAGTTGATTAAGAAGAAAATGTAGTAAAATATATACGGTTTAATAAGGCAGATTAAGTGAAAGTTTTATGTGATTTAATGTAATTATAATGAGGGAGTATTTTATTAAATAAGTGTGAGAATATTTCCTAATTACGGCTCTAGGATAACAATATTATCCAATAACATAAGAGGAAGATGGTTGTTAGGGCAACAAAATGCAAGATATCTTGTTGATTTGGACATTCAATTGTTATATATGAACGAGGACAGTTCAGTTGTTATAAATCTCGAAAAAACCAAGAAACCTAATGAATAAAATTATTATCAATCCAAATTAATATATAATAACTGATTAAAAAGACGGATTGGACGACTTCCGAGACTATCACGTCGAGAATATAAAATACCTATCAACAAAATTCAAATCAAAAATCTAAAGAATAAATTACCTAAACCTACCGTCAAATGAGTAATAATGGAAACAATAAATAAATGAAGATAACCCAGACCTGGAGAAGTCGAAGTGAATAAATACCATACAACAAAAAATAAAGAGAATTAAATTTACATACAGAACCTCACTTTTAACAACAGAGCAAGAACTTAATACTACACTAATTCCGTCGGGACCTGTGACCATCAGAAACGAAAAATCAGCGAAGATCAAGAACTGAACTTTCCATTACATCCTGAGACACTAACACCAACTTTTATTGAGAAGCTGGAGGTGGATATATTCAAGCCATTCTTCATCACTCGGCTATCTGCCATCGTTAGTGGGACACTGCCTTAACGAGTATCTTGTAAACGTTTGGTAAAAAACCTGCTTATGTTAATACTTTATACAATAAGATTTTAAATTAAATTGTAATACCTAGTAACCTGAATTTGCATTACCTGACCTTACTAATAGTTAAAAGAACTACATGTACCCTGAGATAAAAGACAAACTGAAAATTATAATTAAATTGTAACATCTAAAACACGAGTTCAATAACAAATCGATTCTGTATGGTGTGATCGATATGATGTATTAATAGCTGGAGAAAGCAACTGTTGGAATTTTAAAATTATATAAAATAAAGAACCCTTCTTGTATTTGACGATTTTGTGTTATTGTAGAATAATTATTGTATTTCGAATAGGGTGTATTTCACAGAGAAAGAAAGTGATAAAAGCATCAAGTGGAACGACTTAACCTATAATAACGGGTCAATCGCCAATAACAGCGCTCGTTTGCAGACAGCTGGTGAATACGGGAGAATAGGCAACTAACTTACTCTCTCCGCTCTCCGCTCTTATCAATTTAGATAATACATACCGACTAGGGTTGGAGAAAAATACTGAATTGTTCACTATAATAACTGTAATATAGCGTTTTCTCTGGTAAAACACTTGATAACTACTTAACACAGGTCTATGATCAACAACCGAATAATATCAACCACTTAATAAATAATTTTTTAAATAATTTAACGTTGATTTGCAGGACATCTCTTCTACAGTAAAATAATACAGATTGACGCATTCCACAGTGGAGCTTTTGAACATTCTCAAATACAGAAAATACACTAATAGTTAAGTTACAAATTGACGAACCCAACAGTGGGGCATAACATATTATAAATAACGTAATCTTTTATTTAGATTACAAATTGACAGCGACAACGTAGGGCTTGATTAGGAGAGAGTTTCGAAGAGTATAAGGAGTCTATTACTAACATCAATAGTAATCTTTTAATTAGATTACAATATATATATATATATATATATATATCAAAACATTTCTGCAATCAGTGGCGCCGGGTTTTGAAAATCAGTGGGGGTGCTCAAACTCACAGTTCACAACCGAGGGGGGGGTCCGGTTGAATTTTGAAAAATTGACCCTCCTGAAAATGCAGTTTTAGGTCTTTTTGAATGAACAACACTTGATGGTAAACATAAACTATTGTTTTATTCGGTGCTTTTTTCCTCAATAATGAATAAGTACAAAAGCTAATCCACATAAAACGTATACAGTTAATGTTTTCTTTTCTAAATCTTTAAATCATAGAAATAGTGAAAGTAATGATAAAAAAAGTAAGAAATATTACATTTTACGTATATGTAAATTAAAAGGAGGGAAGCTAAACAAATAAAAATTGTGTAGCCTCTATTTGGTCTTAAGTTAAAAAAGATAATAGTCTTTACGAGAATGTTCTCTCTTGGAATGATGCCAAACTGAGTAAAAATGAAAAGAAATAGTTCATTTAAATTAATAAATGATAGCCTCAAATTTGGCGCTTATTGTTAGTTTAAAAATAAAAGAGAAACTGAAAGTCTTTAGTTCAAAAATTAAAGTCTTTGCGGAATTTATAATTCTCACTACTCATTCATAAAGAAAGTGTTCCTACGAACAGTTGATCGTTTGATGAAAATGTTCGCCACAGTTTCGAGGTTCAATTTATTTTTCACTTCTTGCTTATGGACATGCATGATTGCATTGTCATTCAGTTTTCCTTGCATCATGGTGTTCCGCAGGTAAGTTTTTTATCTTCTCAGGGCGGAGAAAGAACGTTCTGCTGCACATGTAGAAACAGGTATAGTTAAAGCGATCTTTATCAACTTAACCACCTCTGGAATCAATTCGTCGACGTGTTTATTTGAGGAAAAGAAACGCACTAAGTCTTCTGTATTTACAACGACAAAATTTTTAGATTCACACACATCTAACATTATATTTCTGTGCAAAATTAATCTAACAGGCTCAAAGTAATCCGTATAAAATTCTACTACAGAACTGCAACTTTAGTTTTGGAAAGAAGAAATGTTTCAATTTCTTTGAAGTGAGTCACAGGAGCTTTAGAAAATTGACCATCGAAACAGTTGATCACAATGTCTAAATCCTCCAAATAAATTTTCCAGAAATAATCACGGGGGCTGGAAAAACCAAAGGGATAGAGCGCCGTCATGAAGTCTTCGAGGAATTTTTTGAAATTTTGGAAGTTTTGGCTCTTCGACATCAAATTTTTTGTCAATCCCAAGCAAGAGCTCCAAACTGCATCGAAACGTTCATCAGTTTGAGACAACTTCAAAACCTCTCGGAAACTATGAATATTGTCCATGGCTTTTTGCAGCTGTAAGAAGGAATTTTGAAGAAAGGAATTCAAAATTTCACTGGCTCTAAAATTTGTGTAAATAGCGTAGTGACAAATATAAAGTCAAAAGGGCACAGAACTTTTAAGAAACCTTTAGCTTTAGCACCAGCATCAGATTTTTGGAGCTCGATTTCCTCAAAGAACAATATTAACTCTTCATAATTCTGCAAAATCGTTTTCAACGAACGTATTCTGCAACACCACCTGGTAGGGCAAAAAGGCCGAAGAGCTACAGCGTGAACGGACCTACCATTTTACCATCTTGGGCAGATTGCAAAGACTCAAATATTTCTAGTCTTTTGGGGGACCCTCACTAAACTTCTGGTGGGTGATCGAGCACCGGAGCACCCCCGGAGTCGGCGCCCCTGTCTGCAATGCACTTTGTGATATAGAGTGAGCTTTATTAAGTAGACGTAAAACCAGGTTGTCAGGCCATGGTCAGTTGCTGGCAAATTGCGATATGGTCAGCTTATATTTCGATCCCAGGCACTGGGAATCTTCTTCAGAGCCACTGCGAAGCAACAGAGAACATGTATGGCAGTTGTTAGTTGGACATGAGTCTTTCCTGGGTATAAGCAACAGGCGGCCAGTAACACAAGGTTACCTATATAACCTCGAATGTTAAAAAAATCACAACATAACAAAACACAATTTACTCAGTTAGCTATAAAATCTAAACTATGAATCCAGTATGACTAAAACTTCAGACAATTATGAAAAATGTGTGCACCACCATTACATAAAGACAACATTTTAATTGGGTAGTTTAGTGAGTGTATACTTGCACTTATAAACTGCATTAACATTTTGATCAAACCTCGTACAATAATTTATAAATCAAAAGGTTTTGGTTTACAAGAACTGAACCAAATGGTATACGCAAGGAAAATGCAAATTTCCTATACTTATAGAAGAAAAATACCAATCATGTAAAACTGTACACATGATTATATTTATAGTAATAAATATCATATCATACTTTGTAATTCACAACATACGTGTAACAAAATCCAGGTGTATAATCATACAATTAAAGCATTGTTGCTCCACATGTAAAGTCAAGCAAACGTAATATGCATTAATACAAAAATTTAATGGATGACCTCATGTCAGCTTGGTAAGGAAACTTCTCTACACTCTTAAGGACTGAGTTTAAACACTAGTTATTATTAAAAAATTTAACAAAAGAAGAGATACGGTATACATTGTACAGCAAAGTGAATCTGGATCTGAATTTCACAGAATTATAGGAAGCAATTAATAAAATGAAATTGCTTTTCTTGTATAACTATTCCTCTGATTTCTTTCTGATATTTTGCTACACAACAAGAATTTCATGCATGTGTCTAACATTTTTCTTTGTTACCAAAAAAAACTTTAAATTTTTTATCAGGACAAATTTTTAGAAACACATTTTGTCTGCCTCCTGAATACATAAACTTATCACAATTTACGTTAATACAAGAAATGAATGGGAAAGGTGCTTAATGCATGAAATTTAAAAATCTGTGCAAAGAAGGTATCACAACAGCCTTTAAAGCAATACATAATCAAGCAGGCTAAAAACAAAAATTTTAATGTACAACGATTGGAGTGATCAAACTACTCATTTCATTTTTTAAGTCAAGAATTTTATGGTTCATTAAAAATTGCTCTTTAGAACAGCATGGGCTGTGAAAGTCTCCGCTTAAATTCTAACAGATATTCCACGATTATAATTACAGCTGAATTATAATTATTTTATAACTATTTATAATTATAATTATTAAAACGAGTATAATATTTATAATTATGTTATATGAAGAAAACTGACAATAAACTACTCAATAACGGATACTGACAACTTCCAAGAGATATAGAATGTTTCCTGAGGATGAACAATTTAAGTTTCAAAAAGCTGGTTGCTATTAAAAACCCAAGAAAGGAAAGATGTGGGGTTTTCATAATGAAGATGGGCTATGAAACTGGAGAACTGTGACCTGACCTGTTATGGTACAAGAAGATATATAATTTAAAACAGTATTCATGAATTACACTCATTCTTGATTAAAATGTAAAATCTAAATCTACATTTTAGATTTTTATCAGTAATCAAACTGCTGTATTTTTACTAGTAACAAAAAACGAAAATAAAAAAAAAATACAAATACACAAAAATTTTACAAGCCATTGTGTAAACAAAAGCAAGTCACTAATTATTGAATACACCAACAGCAAATATAATTTTTGTACCAGTAAATCCTTTAGCCCCAGGCAATATCCAATCCTAAACTTCCTCACATACATACACAAATATACAATTGCAACTTTGTTTAAAGCACCTGGATCTCTATTTGTGTTGTCAAAGCTTCCAAATGTTTCTGCTCTCTTGGGAAGTGTGGGCGACACGTGCTCTTCACTGAGGTGTTCCCCGACTGAACTGACAGTACGTGACAGATTTGTTCCAGAAGCATTCACCAAACTTATTACGTCCTGAAACATTTTTAATAAAAAAAATTATTTTAATAGTTAGCTAAGAACGGAAATAGAGAATTTATCATAATAGCTATGTTCTATCAATATTGTGCCGAAGCAATTAAATTCGAAATTCGAAACTCCCGGCCAGTTCATAAATCGCGCCAAGGCCCCTGCCTTTGGACCGGCTTCGGCCAATTGAGTGAGATAGCAGCGCCGCGCTGGGGTAAGGTATACAGCAACGATGACTAAATCAAGGTTACCTCTCGTGAACGGTTACGAGATAAAGTAGGCCAGCAGTCCAGCTGATTATCAATTTTCAGCTGGTATTCTCTAACCATGGTGGGTTAACTGAAACTGTGTGTCGTTCTCATTCTCTCTTCTGCCCTTTGACAGTGATTTTCGTGGTCTGGCGGCTGGGTTGGCTTCGTTGTGATTTACTATGCATAACTAACTTCGTAGAGTGTCTCAGGGTTCCCGACTGGAGAAACGCGGCGCTTAGATGTTGTTAAGAACATGGGACACCATCGGCGGAGAGGACAACTACAGAACTCCCCCCCCCCTCCAATGCCGTCAGCCACACGACCTCCTACTAGAAGGACCGACACCTAGCAAGAGGATCATCAAACACTTCTTCAATACCAGCACCACAAGTTACCACTGAAATCCACATTCTTCAAAAAAACAGGTGACAGAATTCCATATATTCAATCCAGCAATCACAACTACACTTCAACAGTTACAAAAACAGGGGACATGCTGATAGACTAATAAAGTTCAAGTTATTCACCTATGATATATCCTGTATCTGTATACAGCTTAAGCATTTTCTGAGCTGAGTGATTCATATTGCTAAAGACGTATAAACTTAATCATCCTGATTTAATAATCCAGAAAAATGTTAATGTAATTAGTAATCTGATTAGTAGTGATGACAAGAAACATGAAAATATAAATTTTGTACATAATTAGATGTCCAGCAATTAACTGGACATTCAAACATTGTAAAGCATACTATTGATATAGATTGATATGCAGTTATGGAATAGGGATTCTTGTATAGTAGGTAAATTCATTAAAATGCTGACTTTATGTAATCAGAATATTTAATTTCAGTTACAGTGATTATCAGTTGTCTAAACTAAAGCTATATTGCCAGTTTTTTTATCACAATCAAACTGATAGAACTTTCTTTAAGTGAAAATTTTGTTTTAATAATAATCAATGGCAATCTCTTGTAATAATTTTCTTTAAACAAAAGGTATGGTTCGCTGTACGAACATGAGATTGAGAATTAATAATTTTTGTGATATTTGAATACTGTGATTTCAGTTTGGAAGTCTCTCTTCCATCATTGGGTGGAATTAAAAGCTACCTATATAAAGTGACCATACATCCCGTTTTGAACGGGACTGTCCCGCTTTCAACTACTCTGTCCCGGTGTCCCCAAGAACATTTCGGGGACGTAAAAATGTCCCTTTTCCAGAAAATTGTAAACAGCGACAGTTGACCGTCGCAAAAAGTTATAAATTACATACAAATTTTGGCGGCAATCTCACCGAACGAACGAGGAGTGGAAAGGGGGGGCGCGCGGCGGGGATGATCGAAGCGCGGGCGGGGGGCATGATTCATCGCATGCCGCATGAATTATCGCAGTGCCTAGTGCGACCGCCCCGCACTGTTTTGTTTACACTTTCAATTGACGATTACTTTCGCTAATTATCACGTAGTTTTTTGCATTTTGAAGTGTAATAACAAAGTTTTTGTTTGGGCAGTATATTACAATAAAATGCCGAAACGCAAGTGCACGTTTAATGTAAATTTACAAACGAAATATCCGTTTATAAAACAAACAATTTCATCATCTGATGTGAGGTGTGACAAGTGTCGTACTGAATTTAGTGTTTCTCATGGCGGTAACAGTGACATTGAACAACATTTAAAGTCTGAAAAACATAAAAATGCTGATTGGGCCGCTGCTTCGAGTTCTTCGATGTTAACTTTTTTCAAGAAATCTGACATGCCTACGTCTAAGGATTTGGACGCGGCCGCTGCAGAAGGCGTGTGGGCTTATCACACAATACAGGAAAATCACAGTTTTCGATCAAACGACTGTGCATCGAAATTAATACAGTCTTGTTTTGAACCAAAATTCAGTTGCGCACTTACGAAAACTGAAGCTATAGTAGTGAATGTATTAGCGCGTACGGTGATAGACGATTTAAAAAATGACCTAAGTAAAACAAATTGTGTTGCAATTTCAACCGACGCGTCCAGTCATGGTAACAAGAAGATATTTCCTGTTTTGGTGCGGTTTTTTCTTCCGTACGAAGGAATACAAGTAAAAATTTTAGATATCCAAGACCAGCCAGGAGAAACATCGGACATCATTGTAAATTATTTAGGCAAAGTCTTATCAGAAAATAACTTAACAGAGAAAGTTGTGGCGTTTTGTGGCGACAACACCAACTGTAACTTTGGGGGTTCAGCCAGGCGAGGAGTCAACAATGTTTATGCAAAATTGAAAGCACATCTCCAAAAAACTATTATAGGTGTTCGATGCGGAGCTCATATAATACACAACGCAATGAAATCAGCTGCTGATTGTTTACCTGTAGACTTTGAAGTTATAATTGTGAAGTTATATTCATTTTTGTACATTTATACAGTTAGAGTGGAAACTCTTAAAGAATTCTGTGAACAATCTGAGACAGAATACAAGCAGTTGCTAGGCTATAGCAAAACCAGAAAACCAGATGGCTTGCGTTGATGCCAGCCGTTGAAAGAGTGTTAAAAATGTATCAGCCGCTGAAGGATTATTTCTTGAGTATCGAAAAATGCTCTGCTATTTTGAAAAACTTTTTTGAAAATCCTAGCTCAGAATTGTGGCTTTATTTTATACACGCCCAGTCTTCAAGTTTTCATCAAGCTGTGTTAAAGATCGAAGGTCAAAATATTTCGGGAATTGAAGCTGCAAGTAAAATCAATAAACTAAAAGACAATTTGTCTCAGAAAGAGACAGCTCAGTTTCTTCCACATGCAGTCCGTGGTTTATTGTTGAAATTGAAGGAAAGCGGCTACACAGATACTGACGAGAACTTTGTGAAAACTAAGGCCACAGAATTTTATAAAACTAGTCGAGAATATTTGGAGCAGTGGACCGATTTTACAAAAGAGTTAGACGATTTTTATTGGGCAAATTTAACAAAAGTACCACAGTGGTCAGATGTTCAAAGAGTGCTAGATATCTTGACTGAAAAAGGACATATAGATTGTAATAAAGACACGGAAGTATTTGATGAATATTCGCTCATTTCTAACTATGTAACACCACAGAAAGTTGCCGAATAGAATGAACAAAACGTTCCTACAGAAAATCGTTGGGTGGAATTATTCAAACATTTTCAAAGCAATAAACTTAACCATGCCACCTTCCAGATTATAATTCAATATATATTTTGTGTCTTCCTGGTACAAATGCGCCGGCTGAACGCGTACTTTCTTTGATGAACAAGTTGTGGACACAAGAGAAAACTCAATTACAGGTTTCCGTACTTAAAGCTATGTTAATTATTAAGGTTAATGTTCGAAAATCTTGCCAAGAGTTTTACACATATCTAAAATCGTCACCTCCAATATTAAAACAAATTTGCGCATCCGAAAAATATAAGAAAACTAAAAATGTTCAATTTTCAATAAGAAAACTAAAAATGTTCAATACTTCTAGTGGATGTAACTTTACATTGTAGTTAAATAAACATATTTATTAAATTATGCCTTTTATTGCTTGTGCCCAAAATTACGAAGTCAGGTCGATGTCCCGTTTTGAGGTAAAAAAAAATGGTCAGTTTACCTATACATAACTGTGTTTAGAATTTTGAAGTTGAATTGTTTTATTAGTTATTGTATTTTTTATAAATTATTTTGATGACTGAAATATGTACGAGTAATTTTCTCAGGATTAAGACTGTTAATTTCTATAAATTTTATTAGTAAAGTGCAATGCTATGCTAGGTTGGTGTCTATAGTGGATGAGTATCCAATTAGCCTGAAATGAGAACTAAGAACTGTTACAAGAATACTATATAAAATTAGTCGAACAATTATGTATAGAAAACACTATTAAAACAATAACTTGTTAATGTTAAATGAGAGTTTTATTCCGAGTCCTGTCAGTGTGGGTCCAGTACAATTTTTGCTTCCATCTAGGTCATAAGCCTAGTCTTAAAATTATACGTGAAAGCAATATGTTGCAACATAGCATTTGAAAAACCATAATAAGAAATATCAAATTTACAAATGATCTTCAAAATAAGAATACAAAGCACTGGGTTACAGGATCAGACAACTCTGTGTAGATTGTGCAGGTTTAAACATAGTTTGTTTAACACTGCAGGATTACCATTCTCAAATCATTTTTGACTACCAATATTCTAAGTATATTATATATGAATTTTTCAGTTTCAGGTTAGTGAGGATCGGTCAAGAATAACACAAATTTTAACTTATTTGCGTCGACGTTTCGATAATGTTTATTGTCATCATCAGGACCTGTGTATGAATACAAAAGAAATTTCAAACTCATTAGAACAATTATTGGGGTGAACGTGTTCGTGTATGTGAGTGCCTGTGCGTGTGTGTGTGTGTGCACACACGTGTGCATGCGTATGAATTTATCATTGTGTATGTGAAGGAGCTGGGATAATTTGTTTACATCTTCATATGTTTTCTTTAAGAAAACGAGAAAATTATAATATTACAGAACTTAATTTATACACTATTACAATTTAAATTGCTATATGTAATGATATTTTTAATTAATTATAAAAGCATTAATTAACAATTAGATATTAGATTGGTACAGAAAACGTTTATACATACCAAGCGTTTATACGTTTATACATCAATTATATTGGTATATAAATTAATGTGTTTGACATTTCTTTTGTAGTCATACACAGGTCCTGGTGATGACAATAAACACTGTCGAAACATCAACGCAAATAAGTTAAAATTTGTGTTATTCTTGACCGATCCTCACTAACCCTTCAATGAAAAATTCATCGATTGACGGTCACTACGAATTTAAAGATATACTATGTATGCTAATATCAATGTAAGGTTCTATTTCTCAAGATCTTTTGACGAAGCACTTTTTACCATATTTTAACATTCCATATATACTCTTTCCTTCCCAACTGAGTAAAAACAGCTGGATCAGAGGTGAAGGAATAAAACAGTACAGACACTACCACATTAAGGCTTGTAGAGATTACATGGTGAAAATGTTGGTACCAGAACAAAATCTGTTTGTGCCTCTTTTGAAAAATTGAAATATGGTGTTGTTGAATGTACAATAATTTTTGTAGAGACTATCAAGTGAAAAGCAAGAACATTAAAAAAATAGTAAAAAAATTGATTTCATGTGCTGTAAAGTAATAACTGAACACAGAATACAGAACACACAAACATGTTAACAGACTGACTTTAACAAAGTTTTTGGTAAGAATAGTTGAACATTATCATAAGAAAAAGTAAAAATTTTAAGCAGACTGTACCAAAGTGCTAATTACAGCATTTTAATAAAACTAAGCTTGCTTTTACAGAGGCAAAGTCACTAGTCTATATTAAATAATTTATAATCTCACTGTATCAATTATTTCAGACCAACAGTTTCAACAAAACTATATACTTTTAAACACTGTTAAAATACTCATGGTTATTACACTATTCCATAAAATATGTGCTTCAGTTCTGTCTCTGCATAACCCGTAGAAGGAGACTATAAATTACTCCATTTATTGTGTTCAAACTCTGCATAATACACTTTTGTTACAGTTTTCAATTCATTTTCATCGATGTTTGACAAACAAGAACTACTACTACTAGAGTGAAACTTTGGCTTTGCTGCCATCACCTACATCAATTGGAATGATCATGTCAGACAAATCATACACTTCGAAAAGGAGAAGTGTCATACCGAAAAATTAAAAGGGAAAAGTGTTAACAGCATCTGTTGGTGCAAATGAGAAATCATTGTTGTTGTCTTCGATCATGGTGCCTAAAATCAGTTACATCATGATATTTTAAACAAGCCTGTCATGTAGCTGACAGTATCATTCGTGCACATGGACGACTATCAACTTGTTTGTGTTGTAGTTACAGGACTTAGACAACAAAATTTTGAAAACCAATCACAAGATACTTTGTTTATAGACAGTGCCCATCCCACTACAAATTGTCATTTTTGAAACACGGAACTTCAGCCTACGAACCAAGAGATAAGAACTCAAGCATTTATATTGCCAAACAAGTTTGTATGGTAAGGAGTAAATGAATATGGAATAATAAGTGAAATGTAATACTATTAACCAAAACACAGCCTCTTTGCTTATAACACTGTGCTTATATATTTCAGTAGTGCGGTAAGAAATATGTGGAAAAATATGAATATATAGTTACGTTGTATATGTCTGTGCTACTTGGTTGTATCTCCCATCTAATATTCAATTCCACTGTATGGTTTTCATCAGTCCCACTGGGGACTGTTTATTCTATTTGGTATTTGATTTTGGTGGCCCCTCCTAACCATGGTGCTTGGTGCTCTTCCCATCTTCGTCTAATCCAACGTCAGAGCCCTGTATAGGTGAAGAAAGTACAGTGATCCAACAAACAAAGTGGGTAAAATTTACTCCAAACACTGAGAGAATACACTTATGAACTGGGGGTACCCATACAATCTTCTTCTTATTATTATTATTGTTATTGTTATTGTTATTGTTATTATTTGGTTTGATGATGCATCGTGCCACTGATGCCACAAAATTGGAATAGCTTAAAAGAGCAGGTACAATTCCACAACAGCCTTTACGATGATGATGATGATGATTATTATTATTATCACATAAATTTACTTACACACGTCAATTTTATCCACTCTTCATTGACCAGGTGGTCGTATGACGGAGTTTCGGGTATGGGACTTGCTCCTGCTGCAGCTGACAGTTTTTGCTGTAAAGCCATTTGTTCAACGTCCTTTTGTCTCAGCACACCTACACACATGAAGAGTGATTAATTGTGAATTAATTATAGGAAAAAAATTGTTTTAATCATGTCTTGCAACAAGTTAGAAATATGGTTATGTGTATGAACACTATGTGTACTATATGTGTTTATTGTGTCTTCCCATGTATTGTAGCTTCAAACAAACACCTCTTTTAAAACTATAGTAAAGAAATTATTATTTTACTCAATTTTTCATACAGTAATATGCCTAAATATTTTATAATTTCTCACTTCAAAAGTATGTTAAATAATACATTTAACTCTGAACTCTTAAAAATACAGTTATTTAATAAAAATAAATTAACTTTTTAAAACTAAACACTTAATTAACTTTCACTTGTTTGTACTCTTATTAAAACCGACTGAGTGTTTGCTTAATTTTAAAATTTACTGTGTTTATCAAAGTAAAGAAAATATTTACATACTCTATAGGTATTATAAATACGATACTTTAAAATGTTATTATTAAATTATTAAAACATGTCCCCCACCCGAAAATGAATGATTATTTTAATGACAATTGTTGGCATGTGTGTGTTATGAGTCCAGTAATGTACAAGATAATATAAAAATATGCAGCTACACTGTTATGAAAAAATCACACACACTCACACACACACACTTAAAATCAACAAATAAGCACAAATAAGTTCATTCTTTTTCTTCAGTGATAAATCCTCATGCAGGATGATTCTGGAAATTAATTCCAGACATATACACATACGTTTTTTTCTTAACATGAATGAAAGTTAAATTAATATGTCGACAAACTTGAAACTTATGTACAGAAATGCATGAATCTAACATAATTAATGCTACACTCACTTGTTGCACACACCACTAGTCACTGTGACACCGATTAGCGCTTTCGAACGTACACGTTCATCATCAGGTCGAAGTAATAGCGCGTAGCAGCGGCATTCAGCGCGGTCGGCATACTAGGAAGGAAGGAAGGAAACAGCTTTGCAGGTAAATTCTGGGGCATGGTCAGATAGTGAATATACAAATTTAGGTTTAAGCAGTGTCCACTTCCGTCCCTAGCTCCACCCCGTTATATACCTGCCTCTACCCCCCCCCCCCCCGACTGCTCTCTGTGAAAACTACTAACACCAGCCACTATCAAACTCTGCCACCTGTGCCTTATTGATGGTCATGGCGTAACACACCTTAATGGGAAACTGCAGACGTTTGAACTGAAAGTGGTAGTCTGATGGGATCAGAGGAATTCGGGGGATGATGACGGTTTCTCCCTTACCGACGCCTGTGAAAATCGTGGCTTCTATGACATGTTTGTGCAAAAGCCTGGTGCCATTGCTCAGTTTTGGAGGGTTTAGATTGAGCAACAGCATGATTGGAGCGCCAACCTTGAGGTAGAGGACGTGAGGTTGTACTCCTGGTGGGTCGAGAGTATGCAAGAACTCCACAGGGTAATGTACAGCATCCTCGACCACCACCACAGAGTCCACAGACTCACACCTCATATGCCCTAAAAGGTTCACTTAAAAAAAAAATAGATTTGTATCAATATTTTTATCTCTAAACAACAATAGTGGCATGCAAGAAAGAACTAAAAAATGGAAGAATTTACACTAAGAAGAATTCTCTGCAACTGCTGTTTAAGATATGTACAAATTGCGGCGAACGACAGTATAAGAAGCATTATCAAGCGCGATTCAGTCGAGGTACAGAGAGTAATAGTAGGCTACGTATTGAATTAACTTCCTTCACACCATTCAAATACTACAAAGCTTAGTGTGTAAATAGCACCACCAAACAGAATGAGAAGCGGTTTCCTTACCCTCAGAAGTATAGATATTGCAAAATTTATGTCTGACCTAGAAGAAAGACAGCTCCAGTAAACCATATTGAAAAAGCCATAGCAGTTGAGATAACACTGAAGACATAATATATACAGAAAGGTAGTATGTAATGTTCAGTTCTGAAAATTTCAGAATTTTTGGAATTCAAGACCCAAAAAGTGGGTGAAAATTTTGATAAAATGGCAAAAATCACGTGGCGTATCATATGTAAGGGAATTTTAACTGACATCTGAATGTAGTGTTAATTTTTGGAAAATACAAAATATTGGGACGTCAGGGCTCAAAATCTTGGTAAACATTTGATAAAAAAGTTGTTTAGTTCCATGTGGGATATCATATTTACGCGAATTTTAACCAAACCTACATATAATGGTACAATTCTGAAAATTAAAAAATTTTGATCCCAGGACCAAAATGAAAAAAAAAAATGTGAAAAGTTGTAAAAATCCAGACGGACGTCAGACTAATGGGAATTTTAACACAACTCCTATTGTTTAGAATTCTTAGCCTTTATTGTGCGATTTCTCTACAATTGTTACTTTACCAAACAAAAAATAGTAGGGTGATCAGAATTTCATAATTCTACTGATATTTGAGAAATTATTACATGTCAAAATATATCCAATAATAAATCTATTTCCTTCAAAATATTGAGCGAGTTGTGCAGCTCAGGGACAACAATAGTATATAACATATACGTATATAACATTATATATTGTTATAACATTTTAAACAGCAAACTATATATACACACACACACACACACATATTGAAACTGACAGAAATATTGATTACTTCGGTCCTTACTTTTATATAAGCAATTTATCAGTGATGAGATGTTTAGAAAGTGTCTATGTTTACAAAAATTCAGAAGCAGAAAAACGAATTATTTTCCAGTCGTTTGAATACCTGATTAAAAATTAAATAATTTGAAAACGGTAAACTGAACTATGTACAAGGTAATAGTGACTAAATATTTTTATACACAAACATGAGCATTTATTTATCATAATATATAACCCACACTCGAGTTGTTGAATATGAATGTATTATTGTAATTCATTATTTTGATAAATAATGTTACACATTACAAAAATTAAATAATATTCATTTTAAGTAAATACTGAAAAAGTAATAATTTCTATTATGTGTTCTGTATATGCACGATCCAGTTGATGCCTACATAAACACAACACTTACACATACTAGTATGTTCAAACTCAATTCACGTCCACAGAAAAACGAGAAGAAACAATCACAAGTTTGATTAAATGTTTCTATCTAAACCGGACCTTGACTCAACATCTCTTCACAATTTCGATAATCCATTACATGTTATTTACAGGCCACAACAATAACTAAAGAGACTAATTATACTAAACGCAGTTACAAATAAACGCTTAAACTTGGACCTCATTTATACTTCCAGGAGACAAGCGATGGATGGCAGGTGGCATGTGGTAAAGAGGTAGGCTTTAGGTGGTGCAGCAGTTATACTTCACGCTATGGTCGGGCCACTACACAAGAGATGTCGTTTGGAATAAGTCAAATGTTTATCATGCTAGAAGATGATAATGAAGCAGAGGATGGGAGGAGGAAATATTGTGTTCATCCGATCAACTATTTGCATGAAGCATTTGGTGAATTTCAATATCTGTATTTCGACTTGAGACAACGGCAATCAAGTTTTTCCAACATACGAGAATGTCTACTGATACTTTCGGCTTCATTTTAGCAAAGGTGGAAGGAAAACTCAGGCGGAAGAAAACTTGTAAATTACCAAATATTCCTCCTGAAAAGCTTTACGTAACTCTAAGGTTTATTAAAATAATTTATGTAACAATTAAGTAATAAATTAAATAAGAATCGTAAAGCCTATAGCTTAGTGCTTGTAGTCTGCAAAAAACAACCAATACCTTTTCCCATAATATGTATTTTATTTTCTTAAACAAATGTCGTACTTTCTTAGACAAGTGATTTTTCATGTATTACAAACATTTAATAGACAGGGGTACGTCGAATAATTTGCAGATAAAATTTGTATAGGGTAAGCTCACTTAACTCCGTGATATTAAGGATATTAGTAAAAACAAAGCTATTCTCAACGGTAGTGTGCTCAGAGCGCCCGTGTTCTGAGCGCCAACGTTGAAATCGTGCTCCGTGCGCCGAGTCTGGTAAACCCGTGTTCTGAGCCCCGAGCTTATCTACGTAACATTAAGCGCGAACACCTGGCTATATATCTGTCTATTCGCTGTTCTTCAAACTCCGTAACCAACACTATCGGTCCTATGAAAATTTCTATAAATCATTGCTAAAGACATTATCACAAAAAGGCTCCCGCAGATTTACTTTTCGCAGATATAGGTAACTGATAGCAATAATAATTTTTTTTTTAAACAGCTTACAAACTTTTGGAAGCGATCCAAAATTTGTAAGGAGTGTTGAGGGATACTAATTCTGTCAAACAGATCTATTACAGATCGTGTTTTGAATAAAATTTCTCATAAATTGTCTTCTAAACTTTAAAAAATCGGTATGGAGAACCATACATGGCTTCCATGTTCTAAGATTTATATTTAAAATCATATTCAAAATGAAATATTTCCATAGAAACTATGTCTTTCTACTTATTGCTTCAGCATTAACCACAGTACTGTGGTCACTAACGTATACCACCTCACGTTTTCGCACTCGATTTTCACTGATGATGGCAGTCGATGGCACTGCCGAAAAGTCTGGTTTTACAGAAAACATTGGACTACGGCTAAACAGCCCGGGAAGGAATTTTAACAAAAAACTACTTCTTTGTAGCCGATAACGTAGTACACGTATAAAAAATTCTCCCCTCCCCGTTCAACTATAATTTTTAGTAATAGAAAATTACCCCCACCCCGTTCACCTAACCTCTTCATTTATAGATATTTCATATACGTTTCTACAGTGGATTATTATGAGCTTCTTATCAGGATACTTTATTTATAAAAATTAAGTACTTTACTCTTGTTAAATCATAAAATGTTTCTGGTAAACTACCCCTTTCTCTTAACCGATCTTCTCCAAAATCAATAGACATTCAGTCCTCTACAATTCAGGGATGCATGCAAAAAAATATTTGATTCTGTTTGAATGTGCGGCAGTTATCGTTCGTCATGGAAACATTTCTCTTGTTACAACTTAAAATGTTGCAGGTAAACTACCACTTTCCCTTAACCGATCTTCACTAAAATCAACAAACCTTGAGTTCTCTAGAAATCAGGCAAGTGTGCAAAAACTTATTTGATTCTCTTTGAATTTTCGGCAGTTATCGTCCGTCATAAAAAAATTACCCTTTTTAAAACAAAACTTAGGTGATAAACTACCCCTTTCCCTTAACCGATCTTCACCAAAAACAATAGGTCGTGAGTACTCTACAAGTCAGGGCAGTATGCAAAACATCATTTGATTCTGTTTGAATTTGCGGCTGTTATCGTTTACTATAGAAAATATCGGTATGGAGAACCATACATGACTTCCATGTTCTAAGATTTATATTTAAAATCATATTCAAAATGAAATATTTCCATAGAAACTACGTCTTTCTACTTATTGCTTCAGCATTAACCACAGTACTGTGGTCACTAACGTATACCACCTCACGTTTTCGCACTCGATTTTCACCGATGGCAGTCGATTGCACTGCCGAAAAGTCTGGTTTTGCAGAAAACATTGGACTACGGCTAAAGAGCCCGGGAAGCAATTTTAACAAAAAACTACTTCTTTGTTGCCGATAACGTAGTACACATATAAAATATTCTCCCCTCTACCTTCAACTATAATTTTTAGTAATAGAAAATTACCCCCACCCCGTTCACCAAACTTCTTCATTTATAGATATTTCATCTACGTTTCTACAGTGGATTACTATGAGCTTCTTATCAGGATACTTTATTTATAAAAATTAAGTACATTACTCTTGTTAAATCATAAAATCTTTCAGGTAAACTACCCCTTTCTCTTAACCGATCTGCTCCAAAATCAACAGACCTTCCGTCCTCTACAATTCAGGGAAGCATGCAAAAAAATATTTGATTCTGTTTGAATGTGCGGCAGTTATCGTTCGTCATGGAAACATTTCTCTTGTTACAACATAAAATGTTGCAGGTAAACTACCTCTTTCCCTTAACCGATCTTCACCAAAATCAATAGACCTTGAGCTCTCTGCAACTCAGGGGGTGCAAAAAATTATTTGATTCTCATTGAATTTTCGGCAGTTATCGTTCGTCATAAAAAAATTACCCTTTTTAAAACATAAAACGTTGCTGATAAACTACCCCTTCCCTTAACCGATCTTCAACAAAATCAACAGACCTTGAGTTCTCTTTAGTTCAAAAAGGTATGCAAAAACCTAGTTGATTCTGTTTGAATTTACGGCAGTTATCGTTCGTCATATAAAATATCGGTATGGAGAACCATACATGACTTCCATATTCTAAGACTTATAATCTGAAATATGCTTGCCTGCCAAGCACGATATATTTTCTAATATATACATAATTTACATTAAAATGAAAAAATTATAATTTTATTGCCTGGCAACAAAATTATTTTATTTTTAACAATTACCATTGTTTGAAAAAGTTTAAATGAATTTTCAAGTACTTTACTCTTGTTAAAACGTAAAAGGTTGCAGGTAAACTACCACTTCCCCTTAACCGATCTTCACCAAAATCTAACGGCCTTGAGTCCTCTACAATTCACTGACGTATGCAAAAAATTATTTGATTCTGTTTGAATTTGCGGCAGTTATCGTTTGCCATAGACAATACGCTTTATAAGAAACGTTGCAGGTAAACTACCCCTTCCCCTCAACCGATCTTCACCAAAAACAAAAGGTCTTGAGTACTCTACAAAACCAGGGCTGTATGCAGAAAATTATTTGATTATGTTTGAATTTGCGGCTGTTATCGTTTGCCATAGAAAATAACCTTGTTAAAAAAACGTTGTAGGTAAACTACCCCTTTCCCTTAACCGATCTTCACCAAAAACAATAGGTCTTGAGGACTCTACAATTTAGGGCTGTATGCAAATAATCTTTTGATTCTGTTTGAATTTACGGCTGTTATCGTTTGCCATAGGAAATACCCTTGTTAAAACATAAAACGTTACAGGTAAACTACCCCTTTCCCTCAACCGATTTTCACCAAAAACAACAGGTCTTGAGAACTCTACAACTTAGGGCTGTATGCAAATAATCTTTTGATTCTGTTTGAATTTGCGGCAGTTATCGTTTGCCATAGACAATACGCTTTATAACAAACGTTGCAGGTAAACTACCCCTTCCCCTCAACCGATCTTCACCAAAAACAAAAGGTCTTGAGTACTCTACAAAACCAGGGCTGTATGCAGACAATTATTTGATTATGTTTGAATTTGCGGCTGTTATCGTTTGCCATAGAAAATAACCTTGTTAAAAAAACGTTGTTGGTAAACTACCCCTTTCCCTTAACCGATCTTCACCAAAAACAACAGGTCTTGAGAACTCTACAATTCAGGGCTGTATGCGAAACATTATTTGATTCTGTTTGAATTTGCGGCTGTTATCGTTTGGCAAAAAAAAAAATTTCCCTTGATAAAAAAAAACCGTTGCAGGTAAACTACCCCTTTCCCTCAACCAATCTTCACCAAAAACAATAGGTCTTGAGAACTCTACAAATCAGGGCTGTATGCAAAAAGTTATTTGATTCTGTTTGAATTTGCGGCAGTTATCGTTTGCCATAGAAAAAAATACCCTTGTTAAAAAAACGTTGCAGGTAAACTACCCCTTTCCCTTAACCGATTTTCACCAAAAACAATAGGTCTTGAGAACTCTACAACTTAGGGCTGTATGCAAATAATCTTTTGATTCTGTTTGAATTTGCGGCTGTTATCGTTTGCCATAGAAAATACCCTTGTTAAAAAAACGTTGCCGGTAAACTACCCCTTTCCCTCAACCGATCTTCACCAAAAACAATAGGTCTTGAGAACTCTACAAATCAGGGCTGTATGCAAAAAGTTATTTGATTCTGTTTGAATTTGCGGCAGTTATCGTTTGCCATAGAAAAAAATACCCTTGTTAAAAAAACGTTGCAGGTAAACTACCCCTTTCCCTTAACCGATTTTCACCAAAAACAATAGGTCTTGAGAACTCTACAACTTAGGGCTGTATGCAAATAATCTTTTGATTCTGTTTGAATTTGCGGCTGTTATCGTTTGCCATAGAAAATACCCTTGTTAAAAAAACGTTGCCGGTAAACTACCCCTTTCCCTCAACCGATCTTCACCAAAAAACAATAGGTCTTGAGAACTCTACAAATCAGGGCTGTATGCAAAAAGTTATTTGATTCTGTTTGAATTTGCGGCAGTTATCGTTTGCCATAGAAAAAAATACCCTTGTTAAAAAAACGTTGCAGGTAAACTACCCCTTTCCCTCAACCGATTTTCACCAAAAACAATAGGTCTTGAGAACTCTACAATTTAGGGCTGTATGCAAATAATCTTTTGA
The DNA here is from genome assembly GCA_034769895.1 of Magicicada septendecula. NCBI lineage: Eukaryota > Metazoa > Arthropoda > Insecta > Hemiptera > Cicadidae > Magicicada > Magicicada septendecula. The sequence continues at coordinate 1,437,912,895 of CM068367.1, read as the reverse complement.
TTCTGTTTGAATTTGCGGCTGTTATCGTTTGCCATAGGAAATACCCTTGTTAAAACATAAAACGTTACAGGTAAACTACCCCTTTCCCTTAACCGATCTTCACCAAAATCAACAGATCTTGAGAACTCTACAATTCAGGGCTGTATGCGAAACATTATTTGATTCTGTTTGAATTTGCGGCTGTTATCGTTTGCCAAACAAACAAAATTACCCTTGCTAAAAAAAAACCGTTGCCGGTAAACTACCCCTTTCCCTCAACCGATCTTCACCAAAAACAATAGGTCGCGAGTACTCTGCAAATGAGGGCTGTATGCAAAAAATTATTTGATTCTGTTTGAATTTGCGGCACTTATCGTTTGCCATAGAAAAAAATCTACAGACACACAGACACACAGACACACAGACAGACACACACACACAGACACTTTTCGGAAAACGACTTTTTTTCATGTTTTGAGTGTAGTAGAATCAGAATCTGCAATAATCTCGAACACGATTTTTTTTGCCATCACCATACTTCCATTCCTTAAGGAATATGGAAGTAAAAATTACCCTTGATAAAAAACCGTTGCCGGTAAACTACCCCTTTCCCTTAACCGATCTTCACCAAAAACGATAGGTCTTGAGAACTCTAAAATTCAGGGTAGTATGTAAAATATTATATGATTTTGTTGAATTTGAAACTGTTATCGTTTGCCATACAAAATACCCTTGATAAAACAAAAAACGTGGCAGGTAAACTACCCCTTTCCCTTAAACGAGCTTCACGAAAAACAATAGGTCTTTAGTACTCAAGAAATCAGGGCTGTATGCAAAAACGTATTTGATTCTCTTTGAATTTGCGGCTCTTATCGTTTGCCATAGAAAATACCCTTTTAAAACATAAAACGTTGAAGGTAAACTACCCCTTCCCCATAACCGATCTTCACCAAAACAAAAAAGTCTTGAGAACTCTACAATTCAGGGTAGTATGCAAAACATTATTTGATTATGTTTGAATTTGCGGCTGTTATCGTTTGCCATAGAAAATACCCTTGTTAAAACATAAAACGTGGCAGGTAAACTACCCCTTTCCCTAAACCGATCTTCACCAAAATCAACAGATCTTGGGAGCTCTACAATTCAGGGCTGCATGAGAAATATTATTTGATTCTGTTTGAATTTGCGGCTGTTATCGTTTGCCAAACAAACAAAATTACTCTTGATAAAAAAAAACCGTTGCAGGTAAACTACCCCTTTCCCTCATCCGATCTTCACCAAAAACAACAGATCGCGAGCACTCTACAAATCAGGGCTGTATGCAAAAAATTATTTGATTCTGTTTGAATTTGCGGCTGTTATCGTTTGCCATAGAAAAAAAGTCTACAGACACACACCAGACACTTTTCGAAAAACGACTTTTTTCATGTTTTGAGTGTAGTACAATCAGAATCTGTAATAATCTCGAACACGATTTTTTTTGCCATCACCATACTTCCATTTCCTTAAGGAACACGGAAGTAAAATTTTGTTACACTGTGAGATAAATAGTCGTTTCAGTGGCTTAACTCTAGTATCATTTATACATTGGGTGTTCAGTTCCGATAAAATTTTATAAGTTCCGGCAGGTAATGAAAAGTTTAAATCTTCCAAAAAAAATGTTCTGTCCCTTTCCAATCTCACTGTTACTTTCAAACTTGGTGATCAAAATTGTGTTCCGTAAGAGGTTTCATAAGAGTCGTTGAGGAAGAATTCTTGACTGTTAGTCTGATTCTGCATAGTTCCTAGAGCTTTTCTCAATTTTTACAACGATTCACTTTGCGGTATTGTGTTTCGGTACTTTTTTTACCATACCGAGATCCTCATTAGAAACTGATTCTGCCGGAAATTCATTGGGCATTCTGCCGGAACCTGATGAACCTCTTCTTGCGCTGATTTTTAATGCATTTGCTACTTCTGGTTCTGTTAAATTTGGCACACAACACTGCTCCTGTGAAGCCACGATGATTCCGTTCCTTGTTCTGATGAGCCCTCGTTAACCTGATGTTTTTTTATTTCGTACACAACTAGAACGCAATATGCTTGTTTGAATTTAGCTCTGTATTAATAGCCCTCACGATGAATCAGAAGGTTTCCTTTAGTTGATGTAATAACCTCCATTTAGATAAAAAACTTCAAAACTGACCACAAATAACAGTACTGTGCGTACAACCAAATGTCAAATTACAACTAATGAAAGAGTGCGAATAACAATAAGGAAAGTGGTTAGTCAATACTCTTCAGCACTCTACGACTCCACTCAAGTAGTGTGGTAGTGATGAGTGACCGAACAACTAGGCCTGTAACGCTAGGGACTGGAATAGATTATAAACCATTAGTCTAAATTTACACAAATTCGTATAATGTTATTTACGGTTATGTAAATACACAATATGTGCCCTTAAACACGTATTTTTAAGAACGCGTAGACCAATCTGTGAGTAAAGCAAAAATTTGTAAGTACTGTACGTAGTAATATATGTTTAATTACCCTCAAGTGATCTTGGCACATTTCTACATCGCGCTCTTTTTAAAAAGACTTGTCTCATTAATGTAAAGAGACGGCTTACGATGTTGTATGTGATTTTCAGTTACAATATTTATTATCTATGTCAATTAAAAACACAAAGGGGTATTAATTAATGCTGGATTAGTGAGCTGAAGTTGTAGTCTATTTATTGACAAGCTTCCATAGCACGGGCGCTCTGGCCACGGGACCGAATAAACAGTTTTAAAACATGTCTCAACGTTTTGGCAACATTTACTACCATCATTATCATCGTCATCATCATCATCACCATCACCACCATGTGCAGTATACGGGCAATACAAAATTAATTAAGATAAATAACTAGCCGATTTACCCAGCGTTGTTCGGGTTCATAATGTATTCATAGGCTCATAGGCACCTATTCTTGTTCTAACGTTATATTACTTCCATATTGTATAATCTTCCTTATATTGTTAGGTTTGCATTCTCACTGGAGGAATACTCTGTAGCGCACCTGTTTAAGAACATGTCATAAACTTTATTCTCATATCTGGAGAAGAATTCTGTTGCGCGTGATGGTCCTGCTCGATTTCTAACTCTGGGAGAGGACGAACAGCTAAATTAGTTTTCAATAAAATGTCTACAGTACTTGCACGCGCTGCGTATTTAACTGTCATTTTATAATTCATTATGTTAAAGTTGAAATAAGGTATTTGTTAAATTAGTGTCTCCTAAACTTATTATAATAATACAATACCTCTATAAATTTCAGGTTATCAATTTTTAAATTCAAACTGAAGCAAGCGCAATTATATTGCCTGAACACTACGATCTGAATACATTCGCTATCAAAACGTTGTTTTTTATACTCGCTTATAACTTACTTCGATCTTAACTTATCCACTTTTAAACTCAAATTGAAACAACTTTGAATTCACGAACTATAAAGAAGTTTCTTAAGATGCATACACCACCTTCGATATCATAACCTATACCTTTATTTATATGAACCGTGGACTGTGGCACGGCCGTCTTTCGCGGGATACGACCTAAGACTCCCCGGGTTCCGTCGACGGGCTCCGGGGAAGGCCCGTCGGACGACTCCCGCGCTATTCCTTACGCGGGAGGCTTCCATCTATGGCGGGACACCGCCTGCTTTTTCCGGCATCCAGGCCGGTCGAACGCCCGCGCTAGGAATTGGTCAGAGACCTCCCCGGGGTACGGAAGGTTCTCCGAAGCCCGGGAAAGGCGTCGACATGCCGGGCTAGGACGTGGGACGTATTCTTTAAATCTAGACTAGTGTACGAGACATTATAAAAAATCCAAATTGTGAACCAATTTATTTTGGTTAATGGAGGTTCTAATGTGTACAGAAGTTAAGATGTGAAGTTTTATTCGGTGTCAGACCACTCAACGCACGCGCTCGCGTAATTTGTGTATAATAAATGCGCGTAATTACCAAATTATCATCCATTTTCACTTGATAGATGGGTGTACCATAAACTTGTGTGTATAATGTTATGTAAATTCTCTTATGTAAGTTCGTAAAGTTCTACAGTTATTGTGTAATTTAGAATTCTGTAAATTAATGACGGTGTTTTCAATACAAGTAGTGAGTGAAACATAATAAAAATAACTTTCAATAATTTACATAATTGAACATCCCTATAGGCCTAATCTATATTTAGCTATATGTTTTACTATGCTATATGTTGACAGGTAGGTACGTATGTATAAATGTTTTCTGTACCAATTCTAATATACAATTGTTGATTACTGCTTTTATAATTAATTACAAATACCACTACATTATGAGAATTTAAATTGTAATATTGTATAAATTATGTTCTGGGATATTATAATTTTCTCGTTGTATTTACGGAAAACATTTGATGATGTAGAAGAAACTGTTTCAATTCCTTCACATATACAATGACAAACACATACGCCCGCACGCGCGTACGCACACACACAGACACACTCACATACACAAACACGTTCACTCAAATAATTGATCTGTTGTGTTTGACATTTCATTTGTATTAATACACAGGTCCTGATGATGACAATAAATATTGTCGAAATGTTGGCAAAAATAATTTACAATATATTTTATACTTTTGACCGATCCACACAAACCCTTCACCGAACAAATTTATTGATTGACGGTCACTACGAATTTAAGAATTTATTAGTATTAAAAAATAAAATAACATACAAACAATAGAAGTAGCTCTAATGTAGTTAATTATAAACTCAAATTTTATACATAGAATATTAATTTGATTAATTCATTATTATACTTTAAATGAAGTATAATATTCTTTAAATCTAGACTAGTGTACGAGACATTATAAAAATCCAAACTGTGAACCAATTTATTTTGGTTAATAGATGTTCTATATGTACAGAAGATTAGATGTGAAGTTTTATTCGATGTCAGACCACTCAACACACGCGCTCGCGTAATTTGTGTACAATAAATGCACGTAATACTCATGGTCAAGATTATCATCATCATCAACCGAATTGACACAATGAGACGCGTGACGTCTAATGTGACCAGAAGAACCCTTAGATGTGTGACGGTTATGATCGCACAAGGCTCGAACTTTTCGGAGGCTACACGCTCATTCAAACAACTGTCTCCATATTGTTGCTGCATTCTATGAATAATTTTTGCACGAAATGTATCACATTTCTTGCTTGACGTAGTCAGACAATGGAACATTCATTTTAAATTGATTTTTAAACCTGTTGTAAACTGATGATAATAAAACAATACTTTAACAAACGAGCGCTGTGAGCTTATAGTCTGTAACAAACCAATCAGTGTTGCCATATCCCTAATAGGGCTATGCAGATTATTATTTCGGGCGGGGTTCAACAAAAATATTGGGGGGCTAAACGTTATGTCACGTATATCCTAACAATATTTATGCACAAACACCGAATGGTCACACCATAACATGCAAAGATGTGTGGACTGATGCATTATTGTGGTGTAATTTTCATAGATCGTCTTTTGGCCTTCCCTTTGAATAACTTTAGACGTGTAACATAGCATGCCCAAAAGTGGTCGTTATTCATCATAGCACCCAAGGATAAACATTCTTGGAACACAATACCACATTATTCATTTTGTTATTCATCTTCAGCTTCTACTCATTCACGAGTATCTTTGAAGCGTTGTAACATTCATAAACCTCTCGTTTATCCATGCTAGATTTGCCATAAACTTTTGCAACATTTTCATCATGTCACACCACTTTATCTCGTTTTTTAAACAAAACTTGATCAAGTTCTCTAATCCTGCATTGCAAAATGTTCAGAAATGCAAACAAATTAAAACGCAACTTACTCAAATTAAACCTACTCATCTAATATGGCTATAATTTTTGTCGATTGTTACAAAACAGGTGTACCAATATCATATTTTTTCAAATCGGACAATTTTAATATGGGAAATTTAAAAATTTCACGAACTTATTGATCACGTTCGCGTAATTCGCAATATTAAAAAAATATGAGGATATTATTTATTTAAGAAAAATAAATATATTATATTATTTACAAATAGCACTGTGATATTATTTTATTTCATATTGTTGTTAATACTGTTTTACTTCCCTTGACATCAGTTTGTACTAAGAACGTTTATCTCCTTACCTAACAAGCATCATGTTAAGTCAGTCATCAAGAATGCAACGAGTTGTAATGGTTCGATAACCATGGAATGTGGTATAAACATTTGGTAGAGGGTATTCTCACAACACTAAACTTAGTCGAAGACTGCAGCTGAAAAGAAAATGTATCCAGTACACTTCACATGATACTATGATACACAGAAAGCCTGACTGTTAAACTCAATCTTGGCTATAGCAATGGAATGGACACAGAATAGTTACGGTAAAATTTTTCTCTACGTAGTTAAAATGAATCCGAACATTGGTCTGAATATTACGTACCGGATAGGATCTCAACCTGCGCTAACATTTCGTCCAGGCTCGAGTCTGGCTATATCAAAGAGCCTGACTCTTTGATAGTCAGTAGCTTAAACGAAGATCTTAAAATAATCACACTACAACATATGTATGGGCTGCTGTCTGTACTAGGTCATACTCTGACCAGGCATTATTCGTCTTTCTAAATTACCGTTTAGAGTTAATGGTCCAATAGTTGAAACTTTATAGAAATTTATTTATTTTCTACAATTATTTATAATGATAATTTTTTTATACTGGGGAAAAGTGTTTTATGCACCGTCAAGGGAAACCGTGTGTCCCTTGTTGTATAGGACTCTCATCCACTAAAAGCCCACCTCTAATTCAGGCATTTACATCCATCCTGGAACCACTTAGCATATTACTTCAGGATGGACCCAATTCCGCCCTTATCGGGCTTCTTCTAGTTGTTCCTCATCTTGTACTGCCTGTTGGGTGTAAGTTGGGCCTGTCATAATGATAATGATAATATTAATAACAATAACAATAACAATAACATTAGTAATAATAATATATAATTTTAATATTATACTTCTAAAATTGTTTAAATATTAATACTATTCTTATTACTACTACTAGTTAATAATATATTAGATATCTATTAATACTGTTTTTCATAAATAGATAGACATAATTATAATATTCCAAACACCTAATCAATACAATATTACAATTTAAATGATTGATAATATAATAATCCCGTAATTATGTTTATAATAGATGCAGTGATAATTGAATTTATATTGGAATTGGTACAGATAGCAATAGGTATTCATGTGTAAAAATATATTATAGTTGAATACATATTGTAAAATATTATAGAATACACTCTTCCCCTCCCATGTTCTCTCCCACCCTCCGTCTTGCACTCCAACAATCTCACACTCTTTCCATTCCCTCTCACTCTGTCTCACAGTCTAAAACACACACACAGGTATATACCGTACATATACACTCTGGACTCTACGTAGGCGTAAAATATGCAAGACGCGGTCTGACAACTGCACCGAGTTTAAAACTAATTGAATAGGCCTATGTGTCGTTATTAATTACTCATACGTTGAAACTAATTGATACTAGATAATATTATGAGTGAGGCACTTACAACTGTAAGGTACTTACAACATACGCCCTATTCATAAACAAAAACCACAAGACATTTTGTACATCGTTCGCTTCACCTGTGAAAGTAATTACCACGTGTTTAGAAGTCAATAGGGGATGCGTAAACAGGGGAAATAGAATGTAAGCGGACTGATAAGAAAAGCAAAATTTACTAAGCTGCATATCTGAAAACCGCTGACCATCCGATTCGTAGATGAGCTTGTTATTCGCACCTTTCATTAGTTGTGGTTTGCCAATCGTTGTAACACAGTAGTATTAGGCCTAAAGTCGTGGCCGAACGAGTCTCGGCTTCGGAACACGTGTATGTGAACGTAAAACAGCAGCCGTATCCGAGCGCGGCCAGAAATTTTGATGTAAATGGAGTCATTACTTCAAAAAAAGTAAAAGTCTCTACTTTTTCACGGGGAAATCAGTACAGGGTGAAAAGTTCAAATGAATATATCACGTTCTGGTTATATGCGGAGACAAAACAACAGCGTGTGAAGGGTTCATCAAAATCAAAACAAAAAACTAATTTTGGAAGCAACAAGCTGACATAGAACTTAAAATTTGAATACAATTGTATGTAAAAGTTTAATTTGGGGTAAAGTTATAAAGAATTTTAGTGAAAATACAAAATCTACGTCTGTATACACTGTATATTTTATGTGTAGTAATTTGACAGAATTAGTAGGCCTATGTCTCAACACTCATTTCTGATCGCTTTCAAAACGTTTGTGAACAACAAAAATTTTATATTTTTTTATCAGTTATGTGCTTTTGAACAATGTTAGATACACATATATATTGTAACGTAACAAAGTTAAGGTTCCCGACGTTACATAAAAACTTTGTCAACATAACTGAAAACAATGCCCAAGGTATGCCATAATTAAGTAAAAGAGGGCCAATCTCACCTAAAAAATGCATTGATGATACCTAGTAAGGTTACTAGGTAATAAAATATTGAAAGTGTACCTAAATATAAAATATGGATTGAGCAGTGTAAGATGTAAGCTATAAACACTGTGTTTAATGAGATGAGTTTACTGTGGATGAGTTTGAATATAATAGACTGTTGAATTAATATTTAATGTTTTATAAAATGTACTTGTTGTTGTGCTTTATCATGATATTGTGTTTACATGATATTTATTTTGTGTTTTGTATGTAGTAAGTGCGGAGCCATTGCTTTAAGGAAGTACTAAGTAATGGGTACTCTTTTCATTCATGTTAAACTCGTATATAAGTATTTAAATACAAGTGTGTTTATTATGTATGGTATCATGTTAAGTGTATTTACTTTAAATAATTGATGAAGATGTCTTAAAATAATATTTGTAAACTTGGCCAGGAAGACAATAATTGTAAATAAATTGTCAAGTGGTCATAATAGTTATGTTAAAAACCAATGAAGGATTCAATGATAAACTAAATAATAATAATGAATTGAAATCAGGAAATTAAAATTGATATAATTGGCCATAAGCCAGTGACTCTTTGTACAGTAGGTCAGGTAAGAAAAATTAATTTAAAAACAAAAAATTATAACACATGTAATAAAACCAATAGGCCTAAATTTAGTATTTTGTAAAAGGAAATTAATACCTTTTAAAATGAGTCAATTAAGAAGAAAATGTAGTAAAACGTATACGGTTTAATAAGGCAGATTAAGTGAAAGTTTTATGTGATTTAGTGTGATTCCAAGCAGGGAGTATTTTATTAAATAAGTGTAAGAATATTTACTAATTCTGGCTTTAGGATAACAAATATTATCCAATGACAGAAGAAGCAATGGTTGTTAGAACAACAAAATGCAGGAAATCTTGTTGATTTCAACATTCAATTGTTACATATAAACGAGGACAGTTCAATCATAAAAAATCTCGGAAAAAACCACGAAACCTCATGAATAAAATATAATAAATCCAAATTAATATATAATTACTGATTGAAAAGACGGATTGGACGACTTCCTAAACTATCACTTTGAGAATATAAACTACCTATCTACAAAATTCAAATCAAAAACCTTAAGATAAATGAACTAAACTTACCACCAAATGAGTTATGATAGAAACCATAAATAATTGAAGATAACCCAGACCGGGAGAAGTCGAATTGAATAAATACCATACAACAAAAATTAAAGAGGATTAAATTTACCTACCGAGCCTCACTTTTAACGACAGAACAAGAAAGTAATACTACACTAATTCCATCGAGACCTGTGACCACCAGAAACGAAAAAATCAGCGAAGATCAAGAACTGAACTTTACATTACATCCCGGGACACTAACAACAACTTTTATTGAGAAGCTGGAGGTGAATAAATTCTAGCCATTCTTCATCACCTGTCGATCTGACATCGTTAGTGGAACACTGCCTGAATGAGTATCTTGAGTATATATAATAAGATTTTAATTTAAATTGTAATACCTAGTAACGTGAATTTGCATTACCTGGCCTTACTAATAGTTAAAAGAATTACATGTACCCTGAGATAAGAGATAAACTGAAAATTATAATTAAATTGTAACATAAAACACGAGTTCAATAACAAATCGATTCTGTATTGTGTGATCGATATGACGTATTAATAACAGGAGAAGGAAACTGTTGGAATTTAAAAAAAAAATTAGATAAAATAAAGAACCCTTCTTGTATTTGACAATTTTGTGTTATTGTAGAATAATTATTGTATTTCGAATAGGGTGTATTTTACAGAGAAAGAAAGTGATAAAAGCATCAAGTGGAACGACTTAACCTATAATAACGAGTCAATCGCCCACAACAGCGCTTGTTGGCCGACAGCTGGTGAATACGGGAGAATAGAGAACTAACTTACTCTCTCCACACTCCGCTCTTTTCAATTTAGATAATACATACTGACTAGGGTTGGAGAAAAATACTGAATTATTCATTATAATAACCGTAATATAGCGTTTTTCTCTGGTAAAACACTTGATAACTAATTAACACAGGTCTATAATCAACAACCGAATAATAACCACAACATAATAAATATTTTTCCTTATAAACAGATTGAATTGGTAACGAATTGGTGAATTCAACGTTAGGGCTTATAAACATTCTTTAATCCAATTAGTAAAATAAAATTGTCACTATACAAAATCTCCGCATCTAACGAGAGCTGAATTAACGATAAACCCGTAACAGCAGCACACTAGTTACATACACAAAAAGTAACATCACATCGCGATCTGTTACAAATTGGCGCTCAACGAGTGGGCTTTAGTTAAGTAAAAAATCGACTATATCGCTAGTACTTAACTGGAGCAGGCAACTGTTAGAGGCACAGGAATGCATACGAGAGGTGTTTCTAAAAGGATGGCGAAAGATCAAGAAACCGAAGAAGATAGACGGGAGGAAGAAGCAGAGATAGTTACAGACATCGATAAGGAACAACGGGCGGGTGACAAGGAGGAAGCCAGAGGAGGCCTGGATTTACAAAAATTATGGGAATTAATCAAAGAAGATAATAGACAAACTAATGAAAAAATAGACAGTATCAAAGAAAATAATGAACAATTGAAGGCCGATTTTAGACAAATCAATGAAAAAATAGACGGTATAAATGAAAATTCAGAAAAGCTAGAAAACAAAATAGACAATATTAGCGAAATCTCAAAGAAACAAAACGAAATTTTGAGTGAGAACTTAATAAAACTAATGAATGAGAAGTTTGATAAGAATAAAGAGGAAACTGATGAGAATAACCGGCAGATAAATGAAAGATTAAACCAAATTAACGAAAGGCTTGACAGGAACGACGAGAGCTTAAAGCAGATTCAGGAAAATACCAAACAAAGAGACGAAAGAATTGAAAACAATAATAAGGAGTTGCACCAAATCATCAATGAACAAAACCAAGTGTTGAGGGAAGTCATCAATGAAAGGATTGCAAATGTCAATGAAACACTTAATAAAAGGGTGGATGATTAAGAAGAGGAAGTAAGACAACAAATTACTGAAACTAAGGTAGGCCTAGAAAAGACGGATGAAACCATCATACAACTCAGAATGGAAGTAGAGCCCAAAATAAACCAATTAGGAAACCATAACGATACTAGAGTAAAGGAGATACAAGCGAAAACCCAAGAAAAATTAAACGAAGTGCGAATCAACATAGTCGGAAGAATAGAACGGGTTAACAGTGAAATGAAGACAACGGAAATAAGGAAAAAAGTCAAAGGAAATTAATGAATACACGGGAAGGATTGGAGATGATTAAAAGGGGATTAGTTAAGCTACATAATATACCAATTACGGAACCCAGAGAAGTAAGGCAATTAAGAAACTCTAAACGAACCACAATTGAATTCCTAGATAAATTAGAAGGACCGAAAAAGCCAAGACTAACCGAGGAGTATGGAGGACTTATGGAGATTATGTATGAACCATTCGAACTATTAAGAAACAGTACGGAAGAATCAGTTCGAAAGACGATGGTAAACTTTAGCATAAATGAAAATTTTATAGCGACAAGATGGAAGGACCAGATGATAGTGAGATACGTCACAAGGACGGAAATAATTCTACACACTAGAGAAATCCGAACAATCAGTACAGAGGAAATAATGGACCACGGTTAAACAGATTCCAAACAGAATATAGAGAAAAGGGACAGATTTTATGGATAACAAATAACGCAAACTAAAGGAAAATAATGAGAAACTAATTAAAATATATTAAACTAACTATTAAATGAAATAAACTAATTACACGATACTTCAGAGGAATTATGTGGAATCATTTTAAAAAACCACAAAATTTAAAAATAAGTAAGAACACCTTACTACATAATTAAGAAGAAATTATTTTAAACTAATAAACATAAAAAAAGGAGAGAAAGAAGGGTTAGAAATGAGTTAGATGAAGGAAGAATATGCCATACAATTTATGATAAGGAGGAGATTCAGTGTTTAATTGCAGGAGTAAATGGGAGTGAATTAAAAATAGTAAAATATGTATGCTAAAGAATAATTAATTGACAGCACGGAACTAAGAAGAATTTAAAATGAATATTGAACAGCTTTAACTACTATACTGGTGAATAATATGATAAATGGAACTACAGAACAAATAAGTTAAGAAAAGTATTAGGATACCTCAGAAATAATAGTAATCATCCCTTGAATATAAGTTTGTAGCGAAGGAGCTACCTTATAGGTAATAATTATATGTATTGTGTTCTGATCGTGCAACGTTTATTTTTTTTTTCTGGACAGAGATGAAGTTCCTCTGATCTCAGAAGATATAGTTAGGGAAACGGCAGAGTAATGGAAGCCAATAGTGCCCCTCTGATTCCGTACCAGCTATGATATTAGGGAAAAATGTTAGGGAAATATAGTACTTTAGGGATTATACACCAAGCGAGGTAATTAAATATAAATATGATAATAATAAATGATGGCGTAATAAGCTAGAAGAAGTTATGAGTTCCAGAGAAAAGGACAGGTCTACAACTGAGGGAGGTACCAGTAGAGAATTAAGGACCAGATACACAAGGAGTGTCAACACAGTTTTCCGGTGCAAATAAAAGTTTAAAGAAAAGAAATAGGAAATAAACCACAAAGAACCCATTGAATTGCGTATTACAGCAGAAACAACGAAAAACTGAAACCATTATAAATTGATAATTTTATCATATAAATATTCCAAGACATGAAGGAACTATAAGTTTATTTCAACTAAACTTTATTCAGCCAAAATAAACTTCTTTCGGGGGGGGGGAGTATTATGTAACGTAACAAAGTTAAGGTTCCCGACGTTACATAAAAACTTTGTCAACATAACTGAAAACAATGCCCAAGGTATGCCATAATTAAGTAAAAGAGGGCCAATCTCACCTAAAAAATGCATTGATGATACCTAGTAAGGTTATTAGGTAATAAAATATTGAAAGTGTACCTAAATATAAAATATGGATTGAGCAGTGTAAGATGTAAGCTATAAACACTGTGTTTAATGAGATGAGTTTACTGTGGATGAGTTTGAATATAATAGACTGTTGAATTAATATTTAATGTTTTATAAAATGTACTTGTTGTTGTGCTTTATCATGATATTGTGTTTACATGATATTTATTTTGTGTTTTGTACGTAGTAAGTGCGGAGCCATTGCTTTAAGGAAGTACTAAGTAATGGGTACTCTTTTCATTCATGTTAAACTCGTATTTAAGTATTTAAATACAAGTGTGTTTATTATGTATGGTATCATGTTAAGTGTATTTACTTTAAATAATTGATGAAGATGTCTTAAAATAATATTTGTAAACTTGGCCAGGAAGACAATAATTGTAAATAAATTGTCAAGTGGTCATAATAGTTATGTTAAAAACCAATGAAGGATTCAATGATAAACTAAATAATAATAATGAATTGAAATCAGGAAATTAAAATTGATATAATTGGCCATAAGCCAGTGACTCTTTGTACAGTAGGTCAGGTAAGAAAAATTAAAATAAAAACAAAAAATTATAACACATGTAATAAAACCAATGGGCCTAAATTTAGTATTTTGTAAAAGGAAATTAATACCTTTTAAAATGAGTCAATTAAGAAGAAAATGTAGTAAAACGTATACGGTTTAATAAGGCAGATTAAGTGAAAGTTTTATGTGATTTAGTGTAATTCCAAGCAGGGAGTATTTTATTAAATAAGTGTAAGAATATTTACTAATTCTGGCTTTAGGATAACAAATATTATCCAATGACAGAAGAAGCAATGGTTGTTAGAACAACAAAATGCAGGAAATCTTGTTGATTTCAACATTCAATTGTTATATATAAACGAGGACAGTTCAATCATAAAAAATCTCGGAAAAAACCACGAAACCTCATGAATAAAATATAATAAATCCAAATTAATATATAATTACTGATTGAAAAGACGGATTGGACGACTTCCTAAACTATCACTTTGAGAATATAAACTACCTATCTACAAAATTCAAATCAAAAACCTTAAGAAAAATGAACTAAACTTACCACCAAATGAGTTATGATAGAAACCATAAATAAATGAAGATAACCCAGACCGGGAGAAGTCGAATTGAATAAATACCATACAACAAAAATTAAAGAGGATTAAATTTACCTACCGAGCCTCACTTTTAACGACAGAACAAGAACGTAATACTACACTAATTCCATCGAGACCTGTGACCACCAGAAACGAAAAAATCAGCGAAGATCAAGAACTGAACTTTACATTACATCCCGGGACACTAACAACAACTTTTATTGAGAAGCTGGAGGTGAATAAATTCTAGCCATTCTTCATCACCTGTCGATCTGACATCGTTAGTGGAACACTGCCTGAATGAGTATCTTGAGTATATATATAATAAGATTTTAATTTAAATTGTAATACCTAGTAACCTGAATTTGCATTACCTGGCCTTACTAATAGTTAAAAGAATTACATGTACCCTGAGATAAGAGATAAACTGAAAATTATAATTAAATTGTAACATAAAACACGAGTTCAATAACAAATCGATTCTGTATTGTGTGATCGATATGACGTATTAATAACAGGAGAAGGAAACTGTTGGAATTTAAAAAAAATTAGATAAAATAAAGAACCCTTCTTGTATTTGACGATTTTGTGTTATTGTAGAATAATTATTGTATTTCGAATAGGGTGTATTTTACAAAGAAAGAAAGTGATAAAAGCATCAAGTGGAACGACTTAACCTATAATAACGAGTCAATCGCCAACCACAGCGCTCGTTTGTTGACAGCTGCTGAATACGGGAGAATAGAGAACTAACTTACTCTCTCCACACTCCGCTCTTTTCAATTTAGATAATACATACTGACTAGGGTTGGAGAAAAATACTGAATTATTCATTATAATAACCGTAATATAGCGTTTTTCTCTGGTAAAACACTTGATAACTAATTAACACAGGTCTATAATCAACAACCGAATAATATC
This sequence comes from Magicicada septendecula, assembly GCA_034769895.1. NCBI lineage: Eukaryota > Metazoa > Arthropoda > Insecta > Hemiptera > Cicadidae > Magicicada > Magicicada septendecula. Next base: position 1,437,897,309 of record CM068367.1, on the reverse strand, counting down.
CACAACATAATAAATATTTTTCCTTATAAACAGATTGAATTGGTAACGAATTGGTGAATTCAACGTTAGGGCTTATAAACATTCTTTAATCCAATTAGTAAAATAAAATTGTCACTATACAAAATCGCCGCATCTAACGAGAGCTGAATTAACGATAAACCCGTAACAGTAGTACACTAGTTACATACACAAAAAGTAACATCACATCGCGATCTGTTACAAATTGGCGCTCAACGAGTGGGCTTTAGTTAAGTAAAAAATCGACTATATCGCTAGTACTTAACTGGAGCAGGCAACTGTTAGAGGCACAGGAATGCATACGAGAGGTGTTTCTAAAAGGATGGCGAAAGATCAAGAAACCGAAGAAGATAGACGGGAGGAAGAAGCAGAGATAGTTACAGACATCGATAAGGAACAACGGGCGGGTGACAAGGAGGAAGCCAGAGGAGGCCTGGATTTACAAAAATTATGGGAATTAATCAAAGAAGATAATAGACAAACTAATGAAAAAATAGACAGTATCAAAGAAAATAATGAACAATTGAAGGCCGATTTTAGACAAATCAATGAAAAAATAGACGGTATAAATGAAAATTGGTAATTGGTAACACCACTGTCTAGAATGACATAAGATTTCAGGGTTCGAGAAATGACCAGCAGGTTGCAGGTCTGAGTGTTTTGATTGTTGTGAAAAGTGTTGTATTTTTGTTTCTGAAAACTTTCATCCGTGTACATCACATTTTGTGCCTTAAGAACTCAGGTAAGTCTATTTTTTATGCTATATATCTCTAGAAACTATTCACCACCTGATCATATAGTTACATGTATTCAGTAATTATAAAATATCTTTTTTGCTAAGCATGTCAACATAACCTAAAAATACGGGTTACTTGAGCCCAGGTTAATGTTGGGCTCAAGTAGCCCGTAACCATATTTCTTGTTCTTGCATCCAGATTTCACATGGGATCAAGTAGCCCACATGCATGTTTTTTTTTCTATTTAGTTGTTTGAATAATGATTATTTGTATCAATATATATATATATATATATATATATATATATATATATATATTTAAAACAGATCTCCTTTTTATCGGGACGGAGACTAGCACGCCGAGCAAGTACAAAAGGCAACCGGGGAGCCGGATGTACGCCGACTACACAGATGAAAAACTACAAGAGTGTTTGGAGGCTGTAAGAACAAAACAGATGACACAAAGAGAGGCAGAATCTTTTTATAAGATAAGTAGAGCTACCGTTAAGAGAAAACTTAAAAATCAGCACATAAATAGTCCAGGATATCCTAAAGTATTCACCACTGAAGAAGAGCTGGCTTTTGCGAGCCATCTCGACAAAATCTGTGATTTTGGATTTCCATGTGATGAAATAGATTTTAGATTCATAGTGAAAGCTTATTTAGCTAGGCAAGGAAGAATTGTAAGTCAGTTTAAAAACAATCTTCCTGGCAGAGATTGGGTCAAATCTTTTCTAAACAGACATCATTAGTTAGCTGTAAGATTTGCAGCAAATATAAAACGAGCCCGAGCCTCTGTTGACGAAAAAATCATCACTGATTACATAGAAAATTTAAGTAATGAGCTTGAAGGAGTTCCTTCAGCCAATATTTACAATTACGATGAAAGTAACATGAGTGATGACCCTGGTAGGAAAAAAGTTATTTGTAGGAGGGGCTGCAAATATCCAGAGAGGGTTATAAACTCAACCAAGTCTAGCATAAGCGTCATGTTTTGTGGCAACGCATCAGGGACTGCACTTCCACCCTACATCATCTATAAGGCTGAGCACTTCTGGGACACCTGGACTGAAAATGGGCCACTTGGTGCGCGCTACAACAGAAGTAAACACGGTTGGATAGACTTAGCAATTTTTGAGGAATGGTTCATCAGTCATCTGCTACCTGTTCTGAAGAGACAAGAGGGGAAGAAAGTTATAATAGGCGATAATTTGACGTCACATATAAGTGTTAATGTTGTCAAATTATGTGAAGAAAATACCATCAGTTTTATTTGCCTACACCCTAATTCCACTCACTTAACCCAACCACTGGACATAGCCTATTTTAGGCCATTAAAAATGAAATGGAGAGATGTCCTCAACAGGTGGAAACAGTCTGATGCAGGTAAAAGATTGGGCGTGCTTCCAAAGGATCAGTTCCCCATGCTGTTACGAACTGTCTTAGATGAATTGCAACCAAACATGGCAAGCAATCTAAAGGCAGGCTTCAAGAAAGCAGGCATAGCTCCAATTAACAAGGAAGAAATTTTGCAACGGGTGCCTAATCAGGACAAACACTTAAATTTGAGCATGGTTGGTGAAGCATTCCTTGAACAGTTGGAGCAGAAGCGAAATGAGTCTGTGAAACCTCGCCCCACCAAGAAGAAGAAACTGCAAGTTCCAGCTGGGAAGAGCATTTGTGTGTCTGATCTCCAAGTTGATGAAAATTCTTCTTCTGTGCAGGATGAAATTCCATCAGCGTCATTATCGGCGGCCAAAAAAGAGCTAAAAAAGTGTCCTAAAACTGTAAAACCAATTAAACGTAAACGTAAGAGTGAAGTTTCTTGTAGTTCAACCTCAAAAGATGAAGACGCATATAGTTTACATTCAGGCGGAGAAACTGATGTCAGCGTTTACAATAGTGAGGATGAATTTGTGGAGCATTTGCCTATCCGATTTGGTAAAAGCCAGCTTTCAGAAACACAATCAAAACAACCCTCAAAAGAAAAACAAATTCCTATTAATAAAGAATCACTGCAAGTCGGAAATTTTGTTCTTGTCGAGTGGAATGGAAAAAATTATCCGGGGGTTGTCCAAGAAATAAAAGATGATGGTGCCCCTGTAGACTGCATGGAACCTACTCTGAAGGCGTGGAAATGGCCGGAGAAAAAAGACATTTTATTTTACAAGTGGCAAGATATTGTCTTAAAAATTGACCCACCAAAATCGATGAAGCGAGGACTGTTTTCTTTACGCCCAATGTAAAACGTTTTCTAATTAACCTTTTCTTTATATTCAACTGATTTAGGTTCCCAAAAAATATTTCTTATTTAATGACTTTTGTATAAAAATAAACAGGATTTTTAATTTTTTGTACAAGAAGATGTTTATTTTCAAAGAACCTAGGTCCTACTTGATCCCTTGTGCTTTTATTATGGAGTAGAATAGGAAAATATGCAGCGGGCTCAAGTAACCCAATCATAGGGGTAACTTGAACCCAAAGTAATTTATATATATATATATATATATATATATATATATATATATATATGATAAAAAGCCAAAATAATAAAGTTTTCTTATTGAACCAACCAGAATATATCATAAGTTAAAGAAAATAACCCCTGTATATCAAATTTTTATTCTTTTATAAGTTTATATAAAAAATTGTTGAAAATTTTAAAAATTTGGGCTCAAGTAACCCTTGTTTACCTGAAAAACTAGAAATTGTAGACAAGCTGGTTAAAGGATACACGGTTTATCGTTACTCCACGGGTTATTGTTACTGCTTTCATTACAATATGACAAAAAGTTAATATTTATGTCGACCGTTATCCTTCTCAAACATTAGCGTGGATAATCGAGAGTTGTTCATTTACGAAAATGTGTACGCGCTGTAGGGTATTTGGGGGTATAAAGAAGTTTTTTAGTCCTATTATTGTTATTAAAGTCTTAATTAAAGTTCCATTATTGTATACTTCCGATCTGATGATGCTACGTTTCAGAAGACTTAATAGTTCATCGAAACTGCTGATATTCATTCTCATATATGAAAAAAATTTAGATGGAAATTCACGCAACTGGCTATACAATGTAACAAATTTTCCTTTTATTAGCCTTTCACAATGAAGCGGATGAACCGAAAAATTTTTGCTTCGTTTTCTTTTCCTATAGCGAATAACTAAAGCACAAACAGCGACAGCGTCTTCGAAAGACATCTTGAGCGAACGAAAAAACTAAAGAAGTAAGGAACGAATTAAGTGGACGAGCAACTATTCCGTCTCAGTGTGCGCAGGTATAGAGACGAAACAGTTTTGTTGCGTGGGCGAGAAACAGAGACGAAACAGTTCCGGAACAGTTTTGTTGCTGTGTGCGGCCTAGGCTAATGATTACAAAAAATAAGTATAATCATTTGATTTATGTCAAGCAACTGTTGAATCAGTATATTGCAGACAACGCTCAAATAGAAACGGAAAGATCATATTCATTCATACCGATCACAATAAGTTAAGAGCTGAAAATTACATAAATTTGAAAATACGCGTTGAGGAATGATGAAGGCATTAAAAAGTTAGGCCGTTAGTTATTCTACCTTCGAGCTTTACTGAAAAAGAAAAGAGGTAGAAAACGCCGAACGTGAGGTAGCAAAAGACGCAAACAGGACCGCCCGACACAATCCACCAGTCGTAACACGAGAAATACGCGTCAACTTCGTCAGAGTTGTGACGATTTAAATTGTAACAATAATCAAAAAATACAAAAATTTTAAAAAATTAAGGTTGCGAGCCATTAAGCCATTTAAATCTCACTATAATAACATAAAAACCTGTATGTACTCAGTATGAGAGGAAGAAGTAATTAATAAGCCCAAAGAAACTTTAATAAAAAGACAAATTGTAAATAGTTATTATTGTCGTATTTAACCCTTTGGTGTTATCAGGCGCTGACCTGTTAATTCCGGACTCGACATGTCTCCCGAGTCGTCTGGAATTTAGATTAAGATAAAAAACATAAGGTTAATAATTAAAAAATCTGAAGACACAGATAGTCGCTAAAACAACTTATTTAAATTATGTATATTTATTTAGGTATAGTTTGTGTAAATAAAAATGTTTACTTAAAGAGAGACAGGGACTATATTCTCGCGCAATAGTGCCCCTACTCCTCCCTTGTTATGTACCAGTTGAAGCGAGCAGAAAACTCTCTCTCGCTATGTTGACTTCATGCAGTGCAGACGTACGAGCGAAAGCTCTAACACTATGTTGCCAATACTTTTGTTTTACTTTAATATTGTATACGATAAATTACTGCTGAAATCATATGATATGTATTAATCAGTATAGTTATGTGAAAACAAGAGACTTAACTTATAATACGAAATATAAAAATGGTGTAAAACAAGATGACTGCTAACTTCAAGAACTAACAACACTTCCAACATCATACCTGGAGATGTGAACTACCAGAACTTACAAACTCTAGTAGACCCGACAGAATATGCAGATCAGGACATCCGAGAATCTACAAGTACCATCGTAGAAAGTTCAATTTACCCTGCGGACTTTTGAGCCCTTTAATGACGAAGACCAGACCGAGATGATGACGGCGCTCTTAAGGATTCCCAAGACGGACACCCCAGGACGAGGTTTCTACATATCCGTTTAAAGGTGACTCGATAGCCTGTCTATCGAGGGTTACTAATATTTGTTACACAACACACTTTAAAAGAGACTTTTCAGAGACTATTAACTTTGTAAAGATTAAAAGATTAAATCTAAGAGTTTTAATGTAACTATTCAAACATCATACGTTGTAACAGTTCATATGTTAATGTATCGTAGTATAATTCAAGTAATAATACCATTCTTCATATGGAATAATAACAAAGAAAAAACAAAAGGTCTTGCAAGCTAATATCATGAATTGAGTATAACTAAAAGTTTTAATGACTAAATACCGAAGGTTACCCGGATCCGAGGTATAGCTAAATAGAATCAATTTTGATCCCAAAGTTTAAAGAAAGCATTCAAATAACTTTAGTTTAATTCGTAATGTCATGGGATCTGTCAGTAAATGTTTTAAATGTTAAATAAAGAGAAGTCGTCTTGTTACACACATATAATGAGTGCGTAAATCAATAGTATACCTTCCCTTGTTTCCTTACACAGTTAGTAAGTACATTTGTTAAGTTAATTATTTGTGGATACATTTCGTTACAACGTAGGCAGCCCATCTAATTGACGGAGCTTAGTTAAGATGGGTTCCCTGGATTTGTAACGCGGCGATACGTTACAGAGTCTGGACAACGAAACACGTGTCCTCTGATTTCCACTTTGACAGCTACATTAAGGAGGTTATTACACTAAAAGCATGATGAAAACCGTAACTCTGTTCAACAAGCGGGGAGAATGGGAACGCTAGCGCAGTGTAAAACACCGCCTAGACTTTGTTACTTAGGTCACAACCTCAAGTTCTTTCTACCTTTCTCTTTTGACATACGTTTTATAATTTTCTACTACGCAGTTACAAATTTCACAACATTATTTATATTACTCTCTCCCCTCTCTCTCTCCCTCTTTATATAGGCCTATACAAAGAATTAATTATAAATTGCATATTTATGGTATGTCATCAACGCTAAGAGATAGATTGTTCTTCTAGTGTCAGCTCATCTAAGAAAGTTAGTAATCAACAAGTCGATGCGAACTCTTACGTTTAGTGACAAAAATATCTTTTTTCGTAAGGCGGCTTTTTAATGGCATAATTGCTTCACTGTAAATTGCATATTACACGTTTTCATCGTGTTACTTATTTTTTCTCACGACACTAAAAAGTACGCACTTCTTGTTGGAATGCTGTAATAATTTTATGTACAACATTCATTATTAATAATGATTATGCACACGTCCGCGAACATGGTGTCCACCTCTCAGTAGTAGTAATAAAGATGGGACTTGGATAACTGTAGGGTGCACAGAGACTACCTCCTTAAAGATGGCTTAGAGCGCTTATATAACTCGCTCAACCAGAAGATTAACATTCGAAAGCATATGATATAATGATGTGCGCAGCTCTTTCCGACACTGTCTCTGTGCACCAATCAGATTGCACCGTTGGTAAGATGCGATTACTGTTTTCTGTCCACATTGCCGCTGAGTAACCACAAACAGTATTCTAACCGCAGTTTATCGCCTTCAGTGGAACCGACTCATGCATGTGCAGAAACATGAAAAATTTATTATTTAAAATTATTTTCTTTTTTCACTTAATATTCTTTATAATTTGATACCCTGTATTTTCATGTCAGGGTACTTTATTACGATTTTTTGTATATTTCAACCCTCAGAAGAATATTTTATGAAAAATTGTGTACACATCGATCGGTGGTAAAGCAGTGTACTTACATATTCAATTGTATTACAATCATCCAGATGTTAGCCCGAAAATGCGTTTCAAATAGACAGAGGCACAGCTGGACGATAGAATTAAACCAAAACTTCATTTCGACAGGTCAAGTAATCTAAAAGTTTTATACATACAGTGACTAACAACAGAGAATTTACTTCAGTGTGATTAATCTCAAACAAATACAAGCACAAAAAATTATTATTGTAATTTAATCACTTAAGTTTGAAGTAAAAATTAAGTATTAACGAGTTGGGGGGGGGGTATGGGGGCGCGTCTACCTGTTTTGAATGTATTATTTATTTATTTATTTACTATCAGCAAATGATTTATATATGTTTACTCTGCCTACGAAATGGTCGCTTTTTATTATATTTTAACCAAAATGCATCGCCTTTAAAATAATCATAAAATTACCATTTAATAATAATAAAAAGTAACACGCAAAATACGAATCTTTAAAGGGAAATTGACAATGACATGCTTATTTTTACTACGCATGCGCGCCCTCCCAATATTTTTTGGTGTTTCAACGTAAAGATATTATGAAAATAAATTTATTCATGTCGCCTTCGGCCAGAATCGTGATACCTATCTCTCATTTAAGAATCGTAATAAATAATAATAACACATCTGAAGTAACAAAAATTATTCTTTTCAGTTATTTGATAATTTGTAAATCGACTTCTTCCAATCCCAGAATACGATATTCTCTTATATTTTACTTTTATCACACTAATGCCAAAATTTGTCGAAAGAACAAAAATCAGACAATAAAACAAAAGTTTCAAATAGTCTGTTCTCTCACTCACTTCCGATTCATCGGAACTGATAGACTTTTACACATCCTTGTGTTAAATTAAAAAAAAATATGTATGTGTACGTATATAAATTATTTAACAGTATAATAAAATAATGGAGTTTGTAATATTATAAAAAATCCAAAAACGAATTGCCGCTGTTTAGTTTTATAAATGGCCGATAGGACCGTGGCTAACGCGAACTACTGTTCAGCGGCGCGAACGACGACTGTAGTCAGTAGTTCACTTGACGGAGTAGTTCTTTTTGGCTAGGTCGTTCGCGAACGACCCACCGCTAGTTTAAACTAGACGAATTGCCAGCATCGCGTTCTTGTACATTTCGTTGTTTACACATGCACCAAGCTTACTGATGCGGGAAGTGGGCGTTTGTGAAAGTCACCAATCATTATTATTATATTCCTTAACCCTATAATAAAAATAATTCTTTTCCAGTTATTTTATTGTTTGTGTATTTACAGAACGCGGATTTGTAAAAGTGAATAAATTTCTAACCTAACAAAAGGTCAAGAGCATGTTCGAAGTAGGCCTACAGCACACGGGAACGTGCGGTGTTACCTGTTGTTCAAACGCGCATGCCAGCCACGTAACGTACCGAGTTATCAGCAATTAATGACGACAAAATGAACAGACTGCATAATGCACAGCACAATGCAACGAATACCCCACATTCAAGGTTAGCCGTGTAAATATTACCTCATGCGTATTTTACTTTTTTACGTCCAATAGGCTACGTTTATTTTACGCATGAAAAATGTATGTATGCTGAATTAAAAAATTAGAATTTTACAAGGTTTTTACGAAGTCTAGTAATTTTGGTAATTTTTTCGTTTTTCACTAAAATCGTTTTCACACTCCCTGAGCGTTTTTAAAATAAGGCCTGTTTAAAAAGTTAAACTTTTAATACAAACACCATTATTAAAGGAACAGGGATAATGAACGTAATTTAAAGATACCATAAACACGTTCATTTAGAAAGATGTCACATTCTTAATAGCTTACAATACCAGTCGACCAAAAAACCCCGTTACCACTGTTAAACAATTCTCTTTATTTTGTTAAATAGGAAATAGTTTTTGGCATTTCAAAGCTTATACAAAATGGTCGTTGTTTACAATTTCTAACATGTTACGGGACCAACTAATGCTGCGATTATCCATCCAAACCATACTGCGATTTCCTCTGAACAATCAAAAGAAGATTTTTGGAATAACGCATACCGATTTATTTTCTCGTAGAAACAAACTACTGTAGATTTAAAATTAAATTGAAACACTGCGGTGTATGGGACACACACACACACACACACTACTCTACTTTTTTTTTACACCATACTTTAAATGCAACCCACAGCCATGTTTTAAGTGCGCATCATCCAGTGTCGACCAAATCTTTGTTCATTAAGATGAATACACAGCGCACGACACACCTTTATTCCACATAATTTAATAACGTAAGAATTTTTAAAAAACTTAGGGAAGAATTTTTGAGGAGAGTATGAAACTTCTCTATCATATATATGGATGTTAGAAGCTGAAAACATTCCACTGTACGGCCCTAGGACATCCTCCTTACAGTCCAGATTTATCGCCTTGCGACTACCATTTGTTTGGACCACGTATGGGAGCGTTAGCAATTTGATTATTATGCAGGTGTAGAAGAGTTCGTGCGCAACTGACTGGCAACACGCACCTCTTCTTTCCTCGAGGAAGGAATAGAAAAATTGGATGTATTTCCAAATTAGGAGATAACGTAGAAAAATTAGAAAATAATTTTGTAATTTTTTTATCGAATCAATACAATTTTTTTAAAAATTCCTGTTTATATTTAATCCACCCTCGTACATACGCTTGGGTTCCGATTCTTAAAATATCAAACGTATTTTCTGACGGGATGTTATTAGATAACTATTTTTTATAATCATTTTTTTTTTACGCAACTCGTATGTACTCGCAGAAGGTATTCTGAGTACAATATGAATTTAAAAATCAATTTTGACACGTTGGTAAAAAGTTCCACCTACCTGTGCAACTCAACGAAATAAGTCCGTCCATATTAAAAAAAAAAATATCTATAAAATCACTTCAACGAATGGCTGCGGAATTTAAGATGCAGCAAATAATTCTAAACTTCTGGCAGTAGCGAATCTAGAATTTAGTCTGGGGGGGGGGGTTCAGGCGAGTCGGCTTCATACAAAAGAAAAAACAAGTTAAGACTAATCAATATTACAATCTCTAAAGTGGCTGAAAAACGTGTAGTAACACATGAAATCAATCCCATTATGTAAAAGATAAACACAATTTAGTGGTTAAGTCAAATTTTTACTAAACTTGTATTACAACCATTAACACACAATTATAGTTTCCATAAGCGCTTTCAAGCCTCTTCGGTCGTGTTCAGGTTGTGTTCTATCTGAAGATGAGCCGGGAGGCTTGGAAGCGCTTATGGAAAGCATAATTGCGTGTTAGTGGTTGCAATACAATCCCGTTAAGGTAATAATACAATAAAAATAAGCACTATTGAAACATTGTTTGTAGAATACTTATTGACTTAATTCGTTTTCCTAAATTTCATAGCCTACTTCAAACATATACGCAAATGCTGTGTAATAAACCTGTTTGTATATTAAAAAATCGGTATGGAGAACCATACATGACTTTCATGTTCTAAATTTATATTTAAAATAATTTTCGAAAAGAAATATTTCCATAGAAACTATTTCATTCTTCAGCCTTAACCACAGTACTATGGTCACTAGCGTATAGGCCTACCACCTCACGTTAGCGCACTCGATTTTCACTGATGATGGCAGTCGATGTCACTGCCGAAACGTCTGTTTTGCAGAAAACATTGTATCACAACAAAACAGTCCGGGAAAGACTTTTAACAACAAACTACTTTTTTGTTGCCGATAACGTAGTACATATATAAAAATTATCCCCTCCCCTTTCAACTACCATTTACGTTTATGGAAAATTACCCCCTCCCACTTCAAGTACCCTTTTCATTTATAGATACTTCATCTATCTTTCTACAGTGGATTATTATGACCTTCTTTTTAGGATACTTTATTTATCAAAATTAACGACTTTACTCATGTTAAAACATAAAACGTTACAGGTAAACCACCCCTTCCCCTTAAACGATCTTCAGTAAAATCAATAGGCCTTGAGTCCTCTACAACTCAGGCATATATGCAAACAATTATTTGATTCTGTTTGAATTTGCGGCAGTTATCGTTCACCTTAGAAAAATCCCCCCCCCCCAACACACACATTTCGGAAAATGACTTTTCTTCATGTTTTGAGAGTAGTACAATCAGAATCAGCTCTTATCTCGAACATGATTCTTTTCGCCACCACCACACTTCCATTTCCTTATGGACCATGGAAGTAAAAAAAAAAGAATCGCTGCTTACCCTGCAAGTCCACTGGACAGAACCGGAAAGTACAATCATACTGATGCAAGTTCACACATCAGTTTTTTTGTATAGTTTTTCTGTAGGCCTAGTTGTGTTTAACTTTGTAAGTTGATGCTGACTAATTGTTTTGACGGTTCACACTTGTTAGTGAACGAATATCGGTAGGCTTAAGTTTGTAATTAATGTATTAGGCCTAGTTTAATGTATACCTGAAGACGGCCACAGATATTTTTTTGTGGTCGAAAAGTTGCGTGGTAAATTTTAACGATGGTAATAGTGTGACTTAACCATTCTGATAATGTTCTCGTACCGTCGAAAGAGTGTGAGGTCGCGAAAAAGGTGATACGTGTGGGGCCCCTTTCGTGAACAATAGGCCTGCAATAAACGTGACCCTCGAGAAGTCTTGGAGAACAGTCTCACAGCCTCTTCTCCTACCTGCAAGTATTGTCTTACACTCATCATTTTGGAAAGGGAAGAACTAGTTCCTTATAACTGAGCCGATACGTCTGAATGTAGATCATTGTTCAGATCACGTACACGCACACGCACTTTTGCCGTTTGCAATGCACAAACTTACGTACTTACACTTCTCTCTCTCTCTCTCTCTCTCTCTCTCTCTCTCTCTCTCTCTCTCTCTCTCTCTATGTAATGTACCCACTACTTCTCTCACGACTACCTTCAGCTACCCGCTCACCAACACCCTAATACACATATAAAGAAAAACACTTATTTCAAGCACGTACTAGCTTTCTGACGGAGAGGACTTTCTGCGTGCGAATAGACGACCATGTCTCTTCCGAGAGACGCATTACAGCCGTGGTACCTCAAAGTAGCGTGCTAGGGCCTCTTCTGCTCTCCGTGTACGTCAACGACGCACCCAGAGAGCCTGGAGTCCAGATGGCTCTGTTTGCCGACGGCACGGCGGTCTATACCGCCGATCGGAACGCTGACAGAGCTATCCCACGACTTCAGCGCGCACTCGATGCGTATTCGACGTGGACGGAAAGCTGGAAAGTTGCCGTCAACGAAACCAAGAGCTCCGCGGTGCTATTCACAAAGCGCCGGAAAGAACCACGAGGCCGAGTGAGACTCGGTAGAACGTACTTGCCCTGGTCGAGAGAAGTTAAGTACCTCGGTGTCCACCTAGACCGTCGGCTCACCTGGCGTGCCCACGCTGAGACGATGCGAAGGAAAGCGTCCGCTCGTCTCGCGCAACTGTTTCCGATACTTGTCAACAAGGCTATGACCCGTTAGCTGGGTAAGTTGATCGTCAACGCGTACCTGTTTTCGATCATTACCTACGCTCTTCCCGTCTGGGGTTACCTCGCAACCGTTCATAAAAGAAAGTTGCAAAGCGTTCTCGATAGAGGTCTTCGGCTAGCGGCCAAAGTCCCCTATCGGTTTTCTTCTCGTCTCTTGAGAAAAGGACTCGGTATCCGCTCCTTGGATGACACCGCAAGGCGACTTGCACGTAAATTTTACGTCCGAGCTGCGAGGACCCAGACAAACCCACTCATAGCTGGCTTTGGCAAGTACCGAACACGTCCAGGTGAATCTTGGAAACGGCCTCGACAAATACTGTACTAGTCGACCTAGTACGAGCATGTCGTTGTAGCGACCACTAAAAATTAAATAAATAAAATTCCGTCTGGACAGGATCACTAGGCAGGAGCCCCTACCGGTACTAGGAAACCATTGGGTCGTCTCACGGCGCACAACCCAACAGCTCTGGCAGCCAGTCAAGCACGTACTTCACATTCAGAACATTTGGTTAGAAGTTGTGTGTGAACCCCGCACATGCTATGGAGCACGAACTGTGAACTGTTAGTTTGTAACGGCTCAATACTAGAACTGTTTCTCACAACGATGACTGTGAAGTGAGATGTGTCAGGTATAGAGGAGGTTGTAAAATACCCCTCGTAGGTTTTATTTTATTGCATCCTAATTGCTCGCTCAAGAAATTCTTTCTGGTCCGTGTGTCACTTTTACCCGTGAGGTCGATCTGCTGCAGCAGGGACATCCACATCGAGCTGAATGTACTAAAACGTAACTTTGATAACAAATGCGACTGATTACGTAGCGAGTACGAAACATGGGATAGGCGCGTCTGTTTTGTCTAGCCGAGGGACGAAAAGAAACAGAATGGGTCTTGTAATATGATGAAAATAAAAAATGGAATATAGAAAATTCACATTTCATTAAACACATTATGTGAAAACTGTTGTACTTTATTAGTGAACCCGTGAAGCAAATTTGTTATAGGTTACTCCTGCAAGACCATTCTCAGTTAAAATAATATTTTATTATTGAATGGTGGGATCATCTGCAAAGGACGACAGAGGATCGATTGCCGAAAGCGGCACTGAACTATAAAGCCATTGGTAGAAGAGACGTGGGTCGTCCGAGGATGAGATGGGTGCCGGAACAGGTTTATATAACCTAATCCTTGAAGAGGGGGGGAAAAAAAGATTATTTACTTACTTATTGAAGATACAGAATAAGCGTTGGGAATAAGTTGCATAAATTCAACCTTATGTGCGGGACCATCAAGCGAAGTCTTAAGTCAACAAGTAAAGACACATGTTTAAGATTCTACAAGGGATGACCCTTCCCACACTTCTATATGGGTCTGAGAACTGGACTTTAACCAAAGAGCAGGCCAGTCGCATCCAAGCGGCTGAAATGAGATTTCTCAGGCACGTGGCAGGGTATACTCTCCATGAACATAGAAGAAACAGATATACGGCAGAAACTGAATATTATGAGTATACTCGACAGGATTGCCCAGTATCGGGTGAATTGGTGGGAATATCGTTGCCGAATGGATGACTGCCTCATCCCTAAACAACTATGGAACTATAAGCCGAAGGGACGGAGAGGTGTGGGACGTCCGAGGAAGCACTGGAGTGACCAGCTCTAGACTCTTTGAGACCGGAACAAACCACCCTTTGTGATGATAGTGATGAAGTAACAAAGTAATTATTAAATTGGCTTTCCAAGATAAGGCCGCGGGCCGTATAAAAAGTGTTGCCGGCCTTCAGTTGGAAATCACTGGTAGGCCTATAAATCCGTCTCATGTTTTTCTGTGATGTGTGTTTGTACACGTATAGTAAACTCTTCGTATTCACGTATTCTATATTGGGGATTTGCGTATGTATGCCTTTGTTTATTCTTCACACATGCAGACTGTGACTTTTTATTTCGAATTTTTTCTGAATTGGATGAAATTCATCTAACTTTAAAAGTTAAAATAAAATTATGCCTGAAGGAATTAAACTTTTACGAAATCTTTGTTTGTTTTTTATGGACGACGATCTTTTCAAGGAACGGAGAGTAATTTTTAAATGCAAAATTTAAGACGCGTCGACAAAAGTGTGTAAAATTTTTATAATGGTTTAGAAAATAAATGTCTTCTTCTTACTCATCGTCTTCTACCCGTCGGGTGTCGACGTTTTCGATAGAACTCTTCATCTCGTCCTGTCCAGTGCCAAAACCCTGGCACGGGCCCAAACTGCGTCTCTGCCTTCTCCAGCCTTCTTGATGTTATCCTTACATTTCGTCCTGGACCGTCCTCTTCTTCTTCTTCCATCTGGTTTTGCCTCCCATGCTCGTCTCGGGTACCTTTCCTTATTCATCCTGCAGACGTGGCCAAACCAACGCATTTGCGAGCTTCCAATTTTATTAAAATTACTTCCCGGGCTGTTTGGCAGTGGTCCAGTGTTTTCTGCAAAACCAGACGTTTCGGCAGTGCCATCGACTGCCATCTTCAGTGAAATTCGATATTACGCTAACGTGAGGTGGTGTACTTAGTGACCACGGTACTGTGGTTAAGGCTGAGGCTGTACTGGTTAAGGTCGTAACCGCAGTAATGTAGTCACTAACGTATACCTCCTCACGTTAGCGTACTCGATTTTCACCGAAGATGGTAGTCGATGACACTGCCGAAACGTTTGGTTTTTTGTGGAAAACTTTGGTAATTTTATCAAAATTGACTCCGGCCGTGTAAGCCTACGAAACACATTTAAATTTTATCATTTAAAGAGAATGTCTTCAAATTATTCCGGATGTTACCGTAAATCGCAGTTCGTAAGTTCGTAGTTCTCGCCAGTTCGAAGTCCGGTTAGTCCGTCCGGATCTCTCTCTTTCTTTTAATCACGACAAAATAAATGTAACAAGGCAAAGTTGCGAATTATCTTAAACATGTTTTAGGTATTCTCTTCGCAAGACTATTAAAGTTTAAGTGATATAAACTTTTTAGCCCACCCCACCTGGTTAGTAGACAGCTGATTTCTCTCTGGCGGTGGTGAGACGTGAGTTGTAGCCTGCTACGGTCAGGGGGCTCAACAGGCTGCAGACCCACTGCTTGATGAGAAAAGAACTTTTTACCCTCATGTTTAAATTATCTTATATTTCGCGTAGGCTACATTTACAAACGTGCAAAGTGACATTTTTGATGTTCTTTTACGTTATTTGTACACATTCGTGAAACCACGTGTTCGTCTTATTATTTATTTATTTATTTTTTTTAGTGCAATAATACGTCTCTCGTTGTTTTTAAAATTTGTCGATTAAGGCATCGAAACCTTTGCTTCGCAAAACCTGGTATAAAGTCAGTGTATATTAATTTTAATATTAATATTATTATTATATGTTAATATTAATACTACTATAAAGTAGAATAATTTAATTTACGTATTCGCGATTTCTGTACGGATTCCGTATTCGCGGAGAATTTTTGGAAGCTAACCCCAAAACAGACAGTGGTGTATCTAGAATTTGGCTTTGGGGGGTTCCGGGGTCCGGTCGAGTCGCCATCATGCAAAAGTAAAAAAAAGTTAAGACTAATCAAAATTACTATCTTTAGACGGGGTGAAAAATTTGTTTTAACATCCTGAAATCAGTTCGATTAAAGTAAACGGTAATAACACAATGAAAATACACGTCACTGAAACATTGTTTAGAATACACTGACTGAATTAATTTTCATATTTCAAACGTATACACAAATGCTGTGTTTATATATTTAAAAAGGGTGTGCATCTAGTGTGGAGGCGGTGGAACCTCTAGTAGGTCAACGGCAGCACATATGGACTGAGTTAGAGTCAACCTACTGCGAACGGGCAGAGAGCGCTTGTCAGCCGAGGTGAAGGCATCTCTCTAGGGAAAGATCACCTCGAAATCAAAGTTTCTGGCCCTCCTAGTAGGGGGTTGGGCATAAGGCTAACAACCTAATCCTGTAAAACAAAATTTGTTTATTATGAATAAAGATACAAGGGCCCAAGTGGGAACGTACAGCATGAACGATAGGATTAGACAGTGCTCACTGTAATGGAAACAGCGTATATAAAGGATGAGCGATGACAATCTAATAAAACAGATAATCAATTATAGACCTCAAGGAAGAAGAGTTGTACATAGGCACAGAAGAAGATGGCAGAACTGAGGGCGGAACAGGCTGTAAGCCTAAACCCTGAGGTGAAGAAGAACATGAAGAAGAAAAAGACTGAACTGATACTTTAATCATTAACACAGAAATATATTTCAATATGAAAGAAATTGAAGATGATACAGCGATATCTCAGAATTACTGCAAGGAACTGATTGAGATTTTCTAAACTTGACTTGTTACTGGGGTATGTATACGCATCACCTGTCCCCCCCCCACACAAACATATATGAAATGCACGCTAAGCACGGTAGCACACACCCTGTTACAATCTCACGATTACAGCGTTATGTGACAAGGAGTGTCTCACATAGAGGGCATAAACTACATACACAGCAACTTCTTATCTCTCCCTAGTCTCTGGCTACACAGCAGCTGGATATGCTGTATTTGTGTGTGTGTCCACTGTAGGCCTACTGTTTCTTCATTATAGTTTGGGTGTTATAGAAGTAGTGGTGGACGTTTTTGTTGTTTTTGCAAAATGAAAACAAAGTGTTCGTTTAAAAAAAAAAAAACTATTTTTAAAACATAAAAAAGAAACAGGTTGAATTAATGAACTGTTCCTATTTACATTTACTGATTTTGACATTATTTTGTTAAAACGTCTTGTTTTGAACATTTAAAAATAACTGTTCAATTTAGAATTTTTCTTAAATGGATGGTTTATGTGCAGGGCTTGATTTTAGGGGGAACGCAGCGGAACGGTGTTCCGGAACCTCTTGGATCCAAAAATAAATTACCACAAAAAATATATGAAAAGAAAAACCTAATTATTACAAAAATTTACTACTACTTTTTAAATTGTGCCCCTCATCAGCTTCACTACAAAACTAAATACCTAAACTAAACATCAGGACTAATCTTTATCGTAACTACAATCGTTCATTTTTTTTTAATACGTTCTACCTAAAATTCTCTTGTAAGTAGAAAGTATTAAACAAAAATTCAATAAGGCACGCTCCATTCAGGGTTGATTTCTGGCCATCATACAGCACTGGACACAAAAAGTAAGGAAAGGTCATGAAACAAACAATATGACAACACAATGATGAAACTATGGAAACCTTTTTTAAAATGTCCGAACCACCCAAACCATCACTTTGTTCGGAGTTTGATCGAGGCTCCGGGATGACGCCATCATGAGTGACATGTTTTCAATTGTCGTGCGCGGCTAACCTGACGATGAAGCTCTTTAGAAGTATCAGTAAACTTTATTATTCTTTAGATACAAGTTTGTACTTATGTTACATATTTTATAAAGCCTAAGAAATGCAGATCTCCTTTGTAATAACCTGATGTAAACTTATACGCTAATATAAAATATAAGTATATTTGTGGCTATAAAACGTTTCAATTGCTGCGTTCCAGCACCTATAATTTTAGAAATCAGCAACTGGTTATGTAACTTTAACAATGACCTTAAGTCAACATTTATCTTATGTACCTGTATCCCAAAAGACATTTTTTGTTTTACATTGTTTCATAAAAACGTATGGGAAATATCTGAATAATATTTATATAGTAACTGAAATAAAACTGAATGAAGCCTAATTCTGCGTTAAACAGAACGAGCACAGTACAATTACAATAATTGAACGCAAGTCAACGAACGTAACAGTAAAAACGAACAGTTTACTCCGAACAGAGAACTGAACTAGAACAGTGCGTTGTCAATACTGTTTCTCAACTCCACGTTCGTTTTTAATAAACAGAACACGGTCGGTAGGCTGATTCATTTCGTTTTGGAAATGAGAAACGTTTATCATCAAACAGCTCGCGTTTCTAGGAAAAAGCCTACAATGCACACAACAGGTTCCATCGCTTGTGGAGTGGCTAAATGTAAGGGGCAGATTAAAGAGCAGTTAAACTGTTTGTCTCCGCGGAAAAGAACAGTTCGTTCGTTTATTTTCAGAGAACCGTTTTTTTTTTTCTTCAAATAACAGGTCTATAGGTTATTAGTTATTATTGGTTTTTAATCATTTATCTGTTCTATGTTGGTATTAAATTCTTACGTACGCATTCTTAATGGCGGACATGTCTATAGTCGAAATTCCTGAATCCTTCCGAAACCATTCCCGCGTCGTAGTCAGTCAGCTGATTCAGTGATTCTCTTTTTTGGTCTGGGTCTAGTAGTTCCATCCATATGAAATTTTCATATAAAAGTATAGTCCTGAAAGAATCTATGGACTATTAAATGAGGAAGATGACTGAATAATTAGGACCAACCTAGAATTAAGAAATCTATATAATGATGCAGACTTAGTGAGAAATGTTAAATGTAAATTGATTAAGTGGCTTGGGCATGTTCAAAGGGTGGAGAACAGAAGAGTCCTTAAAAGGTTTTTACTGAGGACCCTGGTGGGAAACATCTGATAGTAAGACCACTGATGAGATGGCTAGATATTGTGGAGAGCGACCTGGATCAGCTGGGAGGTGGAGACAACGAGCACAAGACAGGGAAGAGTGGAATGCCGTTGCTGCGGAGGTCGAGGTTCTGCAAGGACCATACTGCCATGGAAAGAATGAATGAGTGAATGCTTAGCCCTGTAGCTGCCGTGCCTACAGGGTGTAATATTTGGTGCTCAGGAACGGAGGTTCTCTTCAATGACAACGGAATTTCTTTCAATGAGGTTTTATACAGGCTTCTTCTCGCTGTAGCTTATTAAACACTTCATTATGCATCCTATCATGAAATCCTCTACATTTACAGTTTTTACAAGGTGTGTGTGTGAGAGAGAGAGAGAGAGAGAGAGAGAGAGTAACATTTCAATTTAGGCCTATTCTACCATGTTTTTTATCCATATTTAAAAAAGAAATTAATACTTTACATACTACTTATATTGATACTTTTATTACTTTAGTATTTTATTGCTTGTGTGTATATAATATCGGTATGGAGTACCATACATGACTTTATGTTCTAAGATTTATATTTAAAATCATATTCGAAATGAAATATTTCCATAGAAACTACTTCTTTCTATTGCTTCCGCCTTAACCATAGTACTGTGGTCACTAACGTATACCACCTCACGTTTTCGCACTCGATTTTCACTGATCATGGCAGTCGATGGCATTGCCGAAACGTCTGGTTTTGCAGAAAACATTGGACTACGACTAAACAGCCCGGGAAGGAATTTTAACAAAAAACTACTTCTTTGTTGCCGATAACGTAGTACACATATAAAAATTATCCCCTCCCCCTTCAACTATCATTTTCATTTATAGAAAATTACCTCCATTCCCTTCAGCTAGGCTCTTCATTTATAGATATTTCATCTACGTTTCTACAGTGGCTTATTATGATCTTCTTTTCAGGATACTTTATTTATCAAAATTAAGTACTTTACTCTTGTTAAAACATAAAACGTTGCAGGTAAACTACCCTTTCCCCTTAACCGACACACACGCGCACACACACACACACACACACACACACACACACTTTTCGGAAAATGTATTTTCTTCAGGTTTTGAGGGTAGTACAATCAGAATCAGCCGTTATCTGGAAGACGACTTTTTTCGCGAACCATTTCCTTATGGAACATGGAAGTAAAAATTGACGGGTATATTAAATTGACAAAAGACGTCTCCATCGAATTATATAAATTATTTATTTACTTATATAAGACAAACCTTGTTATATGTCCAATTATAATTTTAATTTTATTGGAATTTATTTTTACTTCCATCTTGTTACAAATCTTTAATCTACAAAATTGAGTTTTTGATTCAATTAAGTGTATTTGAAATATGCTGCTCTTGACCGACGCATCCGCGTATTACGAGGTATTCTTCAGTATGGGAAAACTGGTTTCTTATTCATGCGATTGTCACCGGTTCTCACCGTATGTCTTTTTTAAAGTCGGTACATTTAAAGTTTACACGCTAACCATTTGAGAGAATAATTTGAGATGTCGGTTGAATCGCACTTTTAACAAACTTATAAATTCTTTATGTCATGACGAAAAAGTGATTAGTAACAATTAACTAAAATATTAATAAAAGAATAATACTTAACAATCTACAGAATTCATAAGTAATGGACAGTGAATTAGTTAACAATGACTGTAATAGTTTTATTACAATCTATTTAAATAAACTGATTTTGCTTATAATTTTAAATGTAATCTTTGATTTCTTTGGGTTTTCTTGGTGTCCAGGTCGTGGTTCAATTTTATCTCTCCTTCAATCGGCCACGGTCTCGATGCTTGAAAGCCAAAATAAAAGCCAAAAGGAAGTCAAAATTACACTCTGACTGTCACAAAATAAGTATACTATACTGAAAATAATTTCCCAGTGGCGGTTCTACGCTTTGTAAAGCGTTCGAGTATTCATGAAATCGGTCGCCGCAAATTTGATACAATGTGTCAAAAACCCGTTTTTTTATTATATTCTGATACCCAAATTTCCTATAATATTTACTACATTTATGAAACATTGATGACTATTGTTCTCGAAAATTTTTTATCTACGAAATTCACTAATTTTTAAGAGATTCTCTGTTTTCCTCGATGAGGCTTAACCGCTAGGGGGTTTTTCTATAAGTTCAAATTACGTTACAATTCTTATAAGATATTTCGACTTTAAAGGAAATAATTGCAGTATATAAGGCTTAATTACGCTTTAAATAAAAAATAAGTTAATAAAGAAGAATATAAACAAACAAATGTGTAACGGAAAAGGTACTTACATTGACTTCAGGCACGTTTTCTTAACTTTTGAACGCACTATCATAAGACACCGACTAATCCCCTTCCACGACTTTGTACGGTAAACTAGAGGTGGGCCGATATACCTGTAATAGGTATTTTAGAACGATATTTTTGTGGAACGGATGTAACAGTGACTGAAAGTTGAAATACCTGTTATTCGCGGCGACGCTGTTCCGAGTCGAGACACGCCGCCCTCGCTGTTTCGAGTCGAGACACACCCCCTACGCACCTACACAGACACACACACACACAAAAAGTACGCAAGATCACGTAAACGAATATGCCAAGGCCAAATACTAGGCGTACAAAAATATCGCTGGAACGCAAGGAACAGCCAGTAACGCGTATTTAAAATACTAGGTACCGCTTTTATCGTTTGCCATAGGAAATACCCTTGTTAGAACATAAAACGTTGCTGGTAAACTACCCCTTTCCCTTAACCGATCTTCACCAAAAACAACAGTTCTTGAGAACTATATAATTCAGGGCTGTATGCGAAACATTATTTGATTCTGTTTGAATTTGCGGCTGTTATCGTTTGCCATAGAAAAAAAATTATCCTTGATATAAAAAAAACGTTGCTGGTAAACTACCCCTTTCCCTTAACCGATCTTCACCAAAAACAATAGGTCTTGAGTACTCTACTAATCAGGGCTGTATGCAAAAAATTATTTGATTCTGCTTGAATTTGCGGCTGTTATCGTTTGCCATAAAACAAAAATCTACAGACACGGAGAGACAGATACACACACACACACCGACACTTTTCGAAAAATGACTTTTTTTCATGTTTTGAGTGTAGTACAATCAGAATCTGCAATAATCTCGAACACTATTTTTTTTTGCCATCACCGTACTTCCATTTCCTTAAGGAACTTGCAAGTAAAAATTATCCTTGATAGAAAAAAAACTTTGCCGGTAAACTACCCCTTTCCCTTAACCGATCTTCACCAAAAACAATACGTCTTGTGTACTCTACCAATCACGGTTGTATGCAAAAAATTATTTGATTCTGTTTGAATTTGCGGCCGTTATCGTTTGTCATAGAAAAAAATCTATAGACAGACAGACACACACAGACACTTTTCTTAAATTACTTTTTTTCATGTTTTGAGTGTAGTACAATCAGAATCTGCAATAATCTCGAACACGATTTTTTTTGCCATCACCATACTTCCATTTCATTAAGGAACATGCAAGTAAAAATTACCCTTGATAAAAAAAAAACGTTGCCGGTAAACTACCCCTTTCCCTTAACCTAATGCTTAAGTTTATGATGCTTTCCTTAACACTTTTCACACCTCTCTGGAGGTATGCCTTACAGGTTTAGAACTACCAAATAATCCAAAAATAGAAACATTTTCTAACATTTTCTAAAGTACGTATATAGTGAACAGAGAGTAACAAGTTGGCAAGTAGTAACACTTGAATTTATTACAGTTTAATATAGTAAAATGAAATTAATTATATTCTTAATGCAAATACTAAATTTTATGTAGCCAGACATATATTTATCAGAAGCTGAATACGTTAATTAATGGAATATATAATATACAGGCGTATTAAGTCTTTGATGATGTGATATTGATTATATAAATTTCACATCAAGTTACATAAAATGCAACATCTGAGTAAGATTATAAAATTGTTGTACCAAACGATATTGCCTATAAAACATGTTAATTAGTTAGAAAGATATTGTTACTCAAAAATAAATTATGTATTCTGAAACAAAACAATCCATTCAAATTAAACAAATTGTTATTTTTACTGTGTAAAAGCAAAAGTACTGTAAGAACAAAGTGCCTCTTAACCAATTCATTGTTCAGTACATAATTGCAAAGCAGATCTTTTGAGCAATTCAGAGGGCTTACGCCTATTGAATTTAATATCACATTTTTATTATTTCCAAGTATGTTTCGTAATTAGTAGTAACAAACAAGCATTGACAAAATTACATTTTAAAATTATAGAAATGGTTTCAGCAAGTATCTGCTACACAAATTCTGTTATACTTCAAGTAAAATGATATATTTTATAATAGATTCACAAGTTATTTATTAAATAATACATCTTCTTCCTATTATCTTTTGAGATCAAATTAATGTATAATGTAATTCTGAAAGAACAAACATTGTATCTTACCATTCTGTACTAACAATTGAAATGATTGTATCTTAAATATAATAAAAATTATTAATTAGTTTGTTAAAATGATAGTAAGTCAAAAAGAAATAATGAAATACTAACTATAAAAGTAAACTTGCTTTTGTAAATAATTTTTTCAATATCTATGTGGATAAAAACTCTTGATTTTCATTACATTGTTTATTTGAGTCATCAGTTTCTAAATAGATTTGTATGAATTTTATTTGTTAGTATATTGTTTTCTTTATTACTTATTTTTATTATTGCTGAGTATGTTTTGTAGTTATTATTCTAACAAGGAGGTGTTTACAGAAATACAGTTATTATTACAGAAGTGGTCTCAAGAAGTGTTTATTACACTTCCTGTAAATGTGTATAATTTATTATAAAGGATTCGCCATTGTTATTAAATATTATACCTTTTTCCTAATATTTAGTGAGTCAAATTAATGTATAATGTAGTTCTGAAATAACAGACTTTAGGGAAATGATTGTATCCTACATATATTAATGAATTCATTAAAATAGTAGTTAGTAAAAAAAATAAATAAATTCTAACAATTAAATAAAATATATGGTTTAAAGACTTGATGATGGTGAAGACACTGAATGGCCTCGTCTGGAGCATGACAGATAGCAGTTCAGCAAGTAAGTATGACAAAGTTGGAATATTACAGACACGGCTAATTCAAATAACACGATGAATTAATTTAAACTTGGTTTTTTAAATAATTTTTCCATTATCTATGCATGGAAAGCTTTGATTTTCATTGTTCTGTTATCTGAGTCAACCTTTTCTAAATAACTTTGTGTGCATATTCATTTTAAAATTTCTTGTTTTCTTTGTTATATAGGCTTTTAATTTATTTTTGTTATATTATATTTGTTATTTGTATGCATGTTTGAAAATAAGGTAGGGTTTGGTACATACGTAGGCCTACTGCAGTACTATTTTCATGTGTATATTCTTTACATAGAAAGTAGCATCACTGGTAACAACTGCTATCAACTATCACTGGTATAACAGACACAGATATAAATTAATCTAATAATAGTCATTTTATGAATCTATCTGTAATCATGTTTTAAATACATTATTTTATTAAAATGTATTTATAATTAAGGTATATACACATTACACACACACACACAAACAAAACATAACAAATTATTTGTCTTATATTATAGTAAATAATAAAAATTGTAACTATTATTATTATAATCACTAATACAATAAATGTTATGGAGTTATTAATTAGCCAAGAGTCAAAAAACG
Organism: Magicicada septendecula; assembly: GCA_034769895.1. Taxonomy (NCBI): domain Eukaryota; kingdom Metazoa; phylum Arthropoda; class Insecta; order Hemiptera; family Cicadidae; genus Magicicada; species Magicicada septendecula. The sequence goes on along the minus strand of CM068367.1, from coordinate 1,437,872,345 downwards.
TAAAAAAATACAATATATGGAAGTTTACATCATATACGGGCTGTAATGAATTCGATTTTTTTATCGATCATATCAGTGTTAATCAAGTAGGTGTTAAAAGATTTAAGCGTCCACTTTGACTATTTCTTCTTGGATTCCATACGGTAAGCGTCATTGTCTCTATATCATTTCAAATATTTATAAATTTATTGTGTTAAAACTAACATACACGTTAACAATACACTCAAACATTCTACTTAACTACTTTTTGTATTATGTAATTAATAATGTGATCTATTTGTGATAAATAAACCTATTTGCCATTCTTTTCGAGTATTTTAAGCAAACCGAATTAAGGTGTATGCTTTTATTAAACAGAATTTAACGATAAACAATAAATTTACTTAACTCTGTTTAGAAGCGTGTCAAATGCAATAATTCAAAATATAATGTATGCATGTACATTCCAATATATTCCAATTAGTATGTATTCTCGTTAATAAATTTGAATGTAATAGTCGTGTTCAAATTTAAGTTCCATAAAATATGGCGCCATATTTGTTGAACAAAATTTGGGGGACGCTATCCCGGTTAGTGTTTTTAAAGTAAAGGCCTATATGTTTTTTAAAGTAATAATTACACTTTCGTGATTTCCTTTCGAACATAAACATAAAGAATAATTGTTTAAAACTTAATATATTTCATTAATTATTATATTATTCAAATTTTTAATAATCTGACAGTTGTACGTAGATAAAATTAGCTAGATATAGACTGTAACTATTAGAACTAAAGTATGTACAATTTATTGTTTATTAACTAAAGCACAATAACTTGATTTACAAGCGTTTCAATGCAATAATTCCACACATAAAAAATTATTGGTAGATACTCTCATTAATAAATGCGAATGTAATAATTATGTTAAAATCAAAATTTTTTTACAAAATATGGCGCCATATTTGCTGAAAAAGTTTAGCGACGCCATTCCGATTAGTGGTTTTCTGAATAGTTCTGTCTGTTTTTAAAAGTAATTACACTTTTATGATTACCTTTCAAAAATAAATTTCACGTATTAAAAATAATTGCGTAATAATTAATATTTTAAAATCACAATAAAATTATATTAAAATTTTTATAAAAATCTAAAAGTTGTACGTACATAAAATTATCTTGTTATATAACTATTGGAACTGAAGTACAATTCCTGTTATGTTGTAATATGGTATACATTTATCTAAAAGCATTTTATTATTACTTTTCGCTTATAACATTTATACAATAAATAATAATTTTTAGGCTAGAATATATAACCTAGTTTGCTTCTATTTCGTTAAATTTGTAGGCCTACTTACTGTGATTAATTTCTACCACATCCATCTTTTATATCATTTAAACTAATGTACTCGTATTTCAAACTTAAATAAAATATTACATAATTCACATACAAATCGTTAATTTATATTTATTACAAAATATAAAAATGCACAGTAGTATGGTAGGCCTATATATGTATATTTTTATTTCAATCGTTTCGTTGCGAGGAAGCCTGTTGCACGTTTAACATTCGGCCAATCACGTTACATCAATAAGTCACATGACACAACAGCTGATTCAAATTAACCAAGCTTTGTATATTTTAATAATTTACATTTGTTTATTTAAACTAATTAATTTACGATGACAATGAAAATCGTACAGGTTATTTATTTAATAAATATAGTAGTCACATGCGTTTTTACAATACTCGGATATGTTTGGGATATTTTTATTCAGTTTATATTGGTTACGACTTTGTGCAATTTATGTATGTGCATATTCTTTACATAGAATGTAGCAGCATTGGTATCAACTACTCATCACGATTATGTAACAGACACAGATATAAATAATTCTAACAATAGTAATTTTATTATTCTATCTATACTTATGTTTTAATCATATGACTGTATTAGAATTTTGTGTGTGTGTGTGTGTGTGTGTGTGTGTGTGTGTGTGTGTGTGTGTGTGTGTGTGTGTGTGTGTGTGTGTGTGTGTGTGTGTGTGTGTGTGTGTGTGTGTGTGTGTGTGTGTGTGTGTGTGTGTGTGTGTGTGTGTGTGTGTGTGTGTGTGTGTGTGTGTGTGTGTGTGTGTGTGTGTGTGTGTTTAACAAAAACTTATTTATTTTGATAAATTATAACATTTTTCCTCTGTTCCAGATTTCTCTACTTTGAGACACAAGTATGCAGTCCAAGGAGAGGAAAGAAAGAAGACATGTCTGTCAGAGTTACTGAAGTAGATAAAATGGCTTGTGCTCAGCTTTTGGTTCGTTATTTCAAACTAATTATTTTTTTGTATTCTCCATATTTCTTGACTTTTATAGAGTAAAAATTTCAATGTAAAAAAATTATAGGAATTTGCTTACGGTACTTCATAAAATATTTTTGTACAATTATAATTGTTTTGTGAGTTATTTATTTTGTTCAGTTTTCGATGAAAACTCTTTTATCTAAACTCAGACATTTATAAATATTTCAAATGAAAAAAAATCAAAATTATTACATTGGTCGAGTACAGTTATTTTCAAATTTTAATGATTATTTGATCAAATAATTTTTTTTTCTAATAATTTGGTATTTTTTTATGTGCCACAAATAAAAATGCAAATTTTTGTAGAATATAGGTTTCCCTAATGAGAGTTTGAAAATTGGAGGTTTGCTACTGTTTCTGTATATATTTTTTGAATGTCAGTTTTTATGTCTTTTAAATTACAAAGATTAATTACAAACTTAGGATTTCATAGGACATTACAGGTGATTTACTGATAGTTTTTCTCCAACCTTATGAAATTTATTCTATATGAAATTTAATATTTACGAAAATCTTTATGAAAAGAAAACTGGTTGAGGTGAAATTCAGTGAAATGTGGAATTAGTTGTTTATCTTATTTTCTATCTGTTTACTGTTGTGTATTTAACTGTTTAGCTACAATTAAATTGTGCATCCAGCAAAATATACTCAAACTAGTTTTACATAATCACATTAATTAGATTTGTAAGATAACACGTCTCATGGAATGCTCATAACAATCTTTGTTGACCTCAGTTATGTATCTTTGTACTTATTCTTGTTTCAACGGTATACTGTACAATTTAATCTTAGTTTTTCTTCTCTCATTCTCTTTGTTCATTTATTAGTATCTTAATTATTAAATATGTTTTCAAGTAGTAAATACTTCTGCAAGTATATGTTATTAAATTATATTGTTGTATTTTCACCCAATCCACGTTTCATAGAATTATTCTGTATCTTCAGGGGGTTTCTTTTATGAATTATTAATTAAGTACAGTCTTAATCAACATTTCTGAGCTCAATATACTATCATTTTACAAAACTTCCAAAAGTCAGTTAATAGGAATTTTGCCATCTTCTTCCTGATCAAGAAGTCTGCACTTTCAAATGAAAGTGCCTGCACTCCTTCCTGTCTGCACTTTCAAGTTCAAGATTTTGAACTCAGCTAGTTTTGAAGTAAAGTACACTTGGAAATCAGTCACACACATACGAAAGACGTTTTATGTATCTTTCCAAAATTATTACTAATGACTCAATAATGTTTATCTATTTTATGTTGTTAACACACCAGTGTTAAAACACTTGTGTAGGATGCAGGTTTTCTAATTGATTCATGTTATAATTTTCACATTTTACTTGATCTATTCCTGAAGTCTCTGCATTTTTCCCCATGCTCCCATAGGGACTATAGCAGGTATATACTGACTACAGTTTAATGTTAGATCTGAGTAGCTAAGTAGACAGTTTACTAGTTAAGATGCTGCCCACAGAGTTGCCACGGCCTTATGATAGTGAGTGATCATCACCTCATAGCTTGTGGAAGAGATTGAACCTGTGTAACTAGCATAGCACTTCAGCATACTGACCACCACACCATAACCATAATTAGTTTTTAAAGTAGTATTTGTATATAAATAGTAAAATAGTTTTACCTTTTTCTTGTCTGTCTGATGGCCTTTATTCTTTATGTAAATCTACGCGTTTCGGGACATATGCCCCATCATCAGGAATATCCCTTGGTGAAGTTCGTCAATTATTAAAATATTAAAAACACTTTATATACAATTTTACACACATAACAATAAATATAAATATAAACACAAAAAATATACATAAAATCCCCAAACTTGAGAACACACGCGATATCGTTGGTGCGCACCGCGACATGCTATAGTCGACTGCTATGCTCATATTGTTATAGGTCGTGCACTATGGACCTTGTTCTGTATTCTTATCGCTGTGTCGTATAGTAGATTTGATTGGAAATTCAATTGTTCGTTAAAGATGACTTCTTCTGTGTTTTTATTTTTATAAGCCTTATTTATATATTTCGTATTCTTCGACAGCATTCATATAACTTCCTTTTCTGCATACATGGAGGGGTTGAAAGTTCGTTGTGAAATCGGTATAACTATGGTTTTTGTCCATCAGATGGCGCGCGTAATTTGACACTGTTTTACTAAATTCTTTTTTAGGTAAATGTTTTCTGAAGCGTTTTTTAAAAGGTCTACCAGTTTGGCCAATGTAAAAGCTATCGCAGTCACTGCATATTATCTTATAAACGCCCGTCTTGTCCTCAACCGATTTTGAATGTTTAGGTAAGAGTATCTTATTAACGTTATTATTAGTTCGGTAAGCCATTTTTATATTTATCTCACTGAATACTTTGTTTAAAAGTTTTGGTAGGGTGTTACCATATTCTGATGCTATATACCTAACTTTATTTCTATTATTTTCCTGTAATTCTATGTTGTTTTTCTTTTTTCTGTGTTTCTTGACTAAATTTTCCACAAGTGAGCTTTTATAACCATTGGCTTTAGCTATGTATTCAGAATTTGTATTTGTACTCAGAATCATGCAAACAGATGTTTTCAATGTTTCTAAAATACTGTATTATTATAATGATTATAAGGCACTTCAAGTAAAACCATTTCATTTATTTCTCTTTTTGTTAATTTATTCAAATATTAAAATAACAAATCGTGATGTATATACAAAATGTGAACGTACATTGTTTATAAAAATCACGACCAATATTTATTTATTTTCACACAACTACTTTCTTTTGAGTTATGTAATTAATAGTAATCATGCATACAACTTGGCCAGCTGTATATATGGTTACTTACTAAATTTGGTTTATCACTTTTATGTAAGAAAGAGTGTTTGTGGAAGCCTACACTATTTGGTGAAAGTAAGTTGTTCACTGTAGTGCTTGCATGATATCATGTTGCTTTTGTAGTAGTGGGGTTTGTAGTAGCTTATATAGTAGAAGAACTGTAGTTGTATGTAGTTGTTTACGTATGAACGACCAAAGTAATAAACCAAATATATGATATCATGATATATATATTGTATCACATACAGTGATATTATATATAATCAGTAGTCTAGATATATGATCATATATTCATTAGGCTAGATTCCATTTGGTTGTGTGGTACAATGGTCAGTATTTTTGGAGTACTGCACTGGTAACATGGCGTTCGATTCTCACCACTAGCTATGAATGTTAGATAATAATATTGGTGAATAATATTAGATAATTTTGTTTTCTTGGGGCAGTGATAAACTAGGAGCTGTATTCTTTGCGACAAGTAAAAACTACTTAGTGACTTAATGGAACTATAATTAAATTGTAAGTCATTTGTAACTGTTTGAGAAACTATCCATGTGTGTATCTTGGTTAAAGGCAGGGACATTGCCTACGCTTAGTTTAGTTTATGCGGCCACTGAGAAGAAGTTTAGCCTACCCTCTTCTTCAACTTCCTTAGACTTACATTGTCAACTTCTGGATATACACTCTTCCCACTCCTCAGAATCTTAATTTTTATCAGCGCTTTGTAATTTTAATATTATAGCACATCTACATCACCCCTCCTGCATTTTCAAAATCTATCACTTTTTACTTGTTTGATAGTATCATTTCTTGTATACATTTTGGCAAATAGTATGTTATTAAATCTCTTTATATACTAAACATATATTAGTTGTTTTGCGCATTTCATGCTATATTTATAGTTGTATGTACAGCAACTTATTTCCTTATTACTAAGTTTCGGACTTTTCCAACCCATATGTCAATTCTAGTTCATATATCAGTTTCAGTGTTCAGTAATTTTTTATATTTTCCTTATCATTTCTCACATCTTGAATCTAATATATTTTTGTATCTGTACTTCTCTTGTATTATCTTGATTCTTTGTTTTACTTTACCATTTCTTATCCTATCTTATGAAACAGTAAACAGTTTCCTGATAGATTTTTCATTTTTCTTTATGCAGTTTTTGTTTTAGAATTGCTTTTCCATTGTTTGTTCAGAACACGGTGTGCATATAAGTTTACACTGTAATAAAATATGTACAGATACCTCTTCCAATCTTTCTTTCAGTGTGAAAACATCTTGACATTCATTTCCTAAAATCTTATGTTTTAACTTATCCAGATTAATTATTATCTGATTTGTATCTTGCTGATATGATCTTTTCTCAATTCTTGTTAGTTTGTGTTCAACACTGGTGTGTGTACTTTATTTGCCAATTATAAAATACAAAACTTTTGATTAGTTTCTTATGTATAGTATACTTTTGCCTTGAAAAGGTTTATCAGATTATGACATTTGGTACCAGACTGCTCTCAGCCATTTACTAGCTACATACTGCCCGAATGCCTAATTGAGTAGCTGAAAGCCAGGAGATGACAGTGAGGAGTTAGATGCTGACAAAATCATAATCAGTTCGACTCTCCTCATAGTCAAAGAAAACCATCACGGTGAGGATGTTACACAAAAACAGTAGCTTGTCTAGCCACAAAATTCTTGTATAAAGTTATTAGAAAATTGTTTATATATTAATTGTATTGATATGTAAATTATTTTAGGTTGTAAATTTTAGTGAAAACCATTTAACATAAACCTTCAGTCAATGTGTAAACACTGGTGTACTGAGTGTCTTTATGGATGCTGCTTGTTCAGCAAAAATCTTATTCTCCGTTTTAGCATTAAAGAAGCAAATTTTTATTTATTTCTTATTCTTGTTAATAGTATTTTTTGCATTTCTATATACCAAATAGTACTGCTTCTTTAAAATTTAATTTTTATTTCAGTTTGTACAACTCAAAAAGAAATATCCAAACCAGGTATTAACATTTTCATAAAATTTTAAAACTGACCTCAGCCTGTATTCTACTGACTACACAGCCATTTTTTTTTTTTATAAATATTTGTAGCAAATAGAATGACAATTAAACATCAGTAACTTTTTTGACAATCTTAGGGTAAATTTAGTTTTTAATTAACCCATGTTTGAGTGGAAAGTGATATTGTATTGAAATGTGCAAAGTGAAGTTAGTGTTGAATGTCAAGTAAAGTGAAAGTCACAGTGAAATGTAGTAGTCATAGTTTAACAGTTTAGAAGACATTTTGTGTAACTGTCATAGAGCATTGGTATCACAATCTCGTCAAAAGTCATAGTGAAACAACTGTACTGTAGCAGTCAGTTAAAGACAGAATATTTCTCCACGTCTCATTTAGTGTCAAAATAAAACAGACATTGATCAAGAGAGAAAACTTTTATTAATAGCTATAGAGTATTGTGATTGTATTGTGTTGATAAGTGAAAGCAAGAAGATTTCTCTATTTCAGTAAAATGTAACAATAATAAGTAGTTGATGTGAAGACTTCTCCATTTGAGTTCAAGAAAGAAGTCTTTGCCACTCCCAGAGACACAATGTTATGTAGCAGAAGTGAGGCAAAAAAGAATTTTACTGCACTCCAAGAATAGTCACAACAAAGTGGTTACAGTTCCAGATAAATAATTGTATTTATAGTTACAGTGTTCCGTGATTGAATTGCAGTGACTAAGTAGAAGAAAGATAATTTCACAATTTTAATAGACACCACAATGAAGAGAATTGAAGAAAGAATTGAACATTGAACACACAAAAGCACTCCACTCCACTACAGAATCCACCTTTGCAAACCACCTCATTGAAGCAAACCACACATATAAAAACATCGACAATAACATGAACATTCTACACGTACACACAACAATCCGAAAACTAGACACTCTAGAACAATTGGAAATATACAAACACACAAAAACAAATAAAAACGACATCCTAAACAAACAGACACAACTCAAATCGCACGCATTATTCGAACATATCTCACCCCACACACCCCACATCGATCTTTCGAAACTCGATTCCGTCGCCCACAACAAGATGGACAGCGCTACCAACGGCAGCCTCTGAAGAAGCCTTTTAAAGGAGAAAACCGGTTTAGGCTGTAAGGTAAAACTTTATGCTTTTACTTATAAAAAACCTAGTGTTCCGAATCGTTAATGTAGTAGTGCTATTTAGTAAAGAAAGAAGTTAGCCGAATTCAGGAATGATCACAATGAAGCATCCATAGTTAGTGTAAAGTGTTTTGAATATTAATTCAAGTGTATTGTGAGTATTTGCAAGCAGTGGTTAAGTAGAAGAAAGTAGGATTCTCCATTTCAAGTGAAGCTACTGTGAAGATGAGTGTTCAAGAATGAAGTCTTTACTACTTCCGGAGAAGACGTTTTACATGGGAGCAGTTTAATTGCAGAAAAGAAACATAGCAGACTTCAGGAATAGGCACAATGAAACATCTATATTTTAGTGTAAAGTGTTTTGATTATTAGTTATAGTATATTCAGATTTTTTTTTTAAGCAGAGGTTAAATAGAAGAAAGAAGAGTTCTTCACTTCAGCAGAAGCCACAGCAAAGATGTATGTTCAAGAAAGAATTATTTACTCCTTCCAGACAAGACATTATATTATATGGCAGCGACAAACTGAAGAAAGAAGATAGCAGAATTCCGGAATGTTCACAATGCAGCATCCATATTTTTAGTGTAAAGTGTATTGATTATTAGTTATAGTGTATTGTGACTTTTCAGGCAGTGGTTAGGTAAAACAGTGAAGAGTTTTCCATTTCAGCACACCTTGCACAGTGTTCACGAAGCCACATCTTCAGCACATATTCCAGAAGCCACAGTGAAGATATATGTTCAAGAAGGAAGTCAAGTCTTTACTACTTCCAAATAAGACATTATATTATATGGAAGCAGTTGGTTGAGGAACGAAGATAGCAGACTTCAGGAATGGTCACAATGAAGCATCCATAGTTTCAGTGTAAAGTGTTTACATTATTAGTTCTAGTGTATTGTGACTTGGCAGGCTGTGGTTAGGTAGAAGGGAGAAGAGTCCTCTATTTCAGCAGAAGCCACAGAGAAGATGTGTGTTCAAGAAAGAAGTCTCTACTACTTCCAGAGAAGAAAATGTATTATATGGCATCAGTTACTTGAAGGTAGAAGTTAATAGACTTCTGCAATGGTCACAATAAGTCTCCATAATTTTAGCAAAAAGTGTTTTGTTTAGTAGTCCTAGCGTATTGTGACTTGGCAGGCTGTGGTTAGGTAGAAGGAAGAAGAGTCCTCTATTTCAGCAGAAGCCACAGAAAAGATGTGTGTTCAAGAAAGAAGTCTCTATTACTTCCAGAGAAGAACTTGTATTATATGGCAGCAGTTAGTTGAAGAAAGAAGATAGCAGACTTCTAGAATGGTCACACTGAAGGAGCGTTAGTTTTAGTGTAAAGTGTTTTGATTATTAGTTCTAGTGTATGTGATTGTTTTGCAAGCAGTGGTTATATAGAAGAATGAAGAGTTCTCCATTTCAGCAGAAGCCATAGCGAAGATGTGTGTTCAAGAAAGAAGTCTTTACTACTTCTGGAGAAGACTTTGTACATGGCAGCAGTAAACTGAAGAAAGCAGGTAGCGGACTTTAGAAATGGTCATAATGAAGCATCTATGCATCCCCAGTTTTAGTGTAAAGTGGTTTTGATTATTACTTCTAAGTATTGTGATTATTTTGCAAGTAGTGGTTAAGTAGAAGAAAGAAGGGGTCTCCTTTTCAACAGAGCTACAGTGAAATTGTGTGTTCAAGAAAGAAGTCTTTACTATTTCAAGAGAAATAATATATTATATAGCAGCAGTTAGTTGAAGGAATAGGGTAGCAGACTTCAGGAATGGTCACAGTGAAACAGCCTTAGTTTTAGTGTAAAGTTTTTTGATTATTAGTTCTAGTGTACTGTGACTTTGTAGGCAGTGGGTAGGTAAAAGAAAGAAGAGTTCTTTATTTCATCAGAAACCAGAGGAAAACGTATGTTCAAGAAAGATGTCTTTACTACTTCCAGAGAAAACATTTTACATGGCAGCAGGTTAATTGCAGAAAGAAGATAGCAGTCTTCAGGAATTGTCACAATGAAGCATCCATAGTTTTAGTGTAAAGTGTTTTGATTATTAATTCTAGTGTACTGTTACTTTGTAGGCAGTGGGTAGGTAAAAGAAAGAAGAGTTCTTTATTTCATCAGAAGCCATGGGAAAATGTGTGTTCAAGAAAGAAGTCTTTTCTACTTCCAGAGAAGACATTTTACATGCTAGCAGCTTAATTGCAGAAAGAAGACTGTGAAAGATGTTTTTACCCTTGTTAAAACATAAAACGTTGCAGGTAAACTACCCCTTTCCCTTAACCGATCTTGTCTTCAGGAATTGTCACAATGAAGCACCCATAGTTTTGGTGTAAAGTGTGTTGATTGATTATTTCTAGTGTATTGTGATTGTTTTTAAGCAGTGGTCAAGTAGAAGAAGGAAGAGTTCTCAATTTCAGCAGAGCCACTGTGAAAATGTGGGTTCAAGAAAGAAGTCTTTACTACTTCCACAGAAGGTATTATAATATATGGCAGCAGTTAGTTGAAGAAAGAAGATAGCAGACTTCAGGAATAGTGACAGTGAAGCAGCATTAGTTTTAGTGTAAAGTGTTTTGTTTAGTTCTAGTGTATTGTGATTGTATAGTGGTTAAGTAGAAGAAAAGAGAGTTCATTTCATCAGAAGCCACAAAGAAAATGTACGTTCAAAAATGAAGTCTCTACTACGTCCAGAGAATACATTATGTTATATGGCGGCAATGAACTCAAGAAAGAAGTTAGAAAGCTTGAACACTTCAGGAATTGTGATAATGAAGAATCCATAGTTTTAGTGTAAAGTGCAGTGACTATTAGTTCTAGTGTATTGTGACTGTTTTCCAAGCAGTAGAAGAAAGAAGAGTTCTCCATTTGAGAACAACCCACAGTGAATATGTGTGTTCAAGAAAAAATTCTTTACTACTTCTGGAGATGACATTATACTATATGGCAGTTAAGAATTGAAGAAAGACGTTAGCTGACTTTAGGGATGGTCACAATGAAGCTTCCATAGTTTTAGTGAAAAGTGTTTTTATTACTAGTTCTAGTGTATTGTGCTTGTTTTGTAAGCAGTGGTTCAGTTGAAGAATGAAGAGTTCTCAGTTTCAGCAGAAGTCATAGAGAAGATGTGTCTTCCAGAAGGAAGACTAATTCTTCCCGCAAAAACATTTTACATAGCAGCAGTAAATTGAAGAAATTAGATAGCAGACTTCAGGAATAGTCAAAGTGAAGCAGCCAGAATTTTTGTGTAATTTTTTTTGTTTATTAGTTCTAGTTTATTGTGAATAATTTGAAGCAGTGGTTAAATATAAGAATGAATATTTCTTCATTTCAGCAGAAGCCGCAATAATGATGTGTGTTCAAAAAAGGAGTCTTCACTGCTTTCGGAGAAGACTTTTTACATGGCAGGAGTAAACTGATGAAAGAAGTTAGCAGACTTAAGGAATGGTCACACTGAAGCATCCATGCATCATAGTTTCAGTGTAAAGTGTATTGATTATTAGTTCTAGAGTATTGTGATTATTTTGCAAGCAGTGGTTAAGTAGAAGAAAGAAGTGTTCTCCATTTAAAATGAAGCCACAGTGAAGATGTGTGTTCAAGAAAGAAGTCTTAACTACTTCTACAGAAGATTTCTCCTATATTGTGGTGAACCACAGTATTCCAAAAACAGTTCTACATATCAACAACTGACAGTGTGTAGCAGGAGGTGAACACAAAGGAAGAGAAGTCGTCTGCAAGCCATGAGGAACTATTGTGAAGATGAAAACATCACATTTCAGTATTGTATTTAAGGCTATATATCTTTGCGTTGTCTAGAGTAGAATAAATCATCTGTTGTTACTCAATGTCATGAACAAACATTAAGTTCCACACAAGTCAGTAAGCTTATGTGGTGTGTGCAGTAACACATGTTTAAAAGTGAAGTGATCTCTCTAGTGTGTAACGTCTGGATGCTTTAGTGACACAGGTGTGTGTGTGTGTGTGTGTGTGTGTGTGTGTGTGTGTGTGTGTGTGTGTGTGTGTGTGTGTGTGTGTGTGTGTGTGTGTGTGTGTGTGTGTGTGTGTGTGTGTGTGTGTGTGTGTGTGTGTGTGTGTGTGTGTGTGTGTGTGTGTGTGTGTGTGTGTGTGTGTGTGTGTGTGTGTGTGTGTGTGTGTGTGTGTGTGTGTGTGTGTGTGTGTGTGTGTGTGTGTGTGTGTGTTAATTTAGACGACTGTGAAAAGTGTTTTATTTTCAGTGAGTTCAGTGAAGTGAGATCAGTGTGCTAGTACAGTGTGATCACAGTGGGACAAATAAAGTGTACATTTTTGGGATCATTATTTTTGTAGGTTCTAATGTCTAGCAGACTTCTACTGTCATCAGGAGGACCTTGAACTTGACTGAACCACAGTTTTTGAAAGAAGGTAAGTTCTTATTATGAATATAATTAATTTTAAATGTAAATTAAAATTTGGTTCTATTCGAAAATTGCTTTTGGGGTTATTAGAAATATTCAGTTCAGAAAATATTAATATTATTATTTGGAAGGACATAACGAAATAATAAGAGCTTAATAAAGTTACAACACATTTTTAAATTTATAAAACAGGTTAATTACCTTCTGTCACGCTTCTTAAAATCCAAATACAGGATTACTCGAGTTTCGACACATGAAGTGTCATCATCAGATCCTCAATGAATATGGGTAAAACTACATTTGTTGATGTTTGCACATCTCGTCAAACAATAAAAACAACACATACATAGTACGAAAATATTTAAATAATTTGGTACACATTAAAAACAAGACAAAACAGAACGAAACACAATACACGCGGCCGCCGTGTTCCTGCGCAGGTCCGCAGGGTACGCTTTTGGAGGCAAATAAAATGTTTAAATTTAAATTTATATTAAAAATACTTATAACGTTTATAATAATGTGGAACAAATATAAAAATTTGTACAGGTGTAAAAATAAAAAATATGCCTTAAGCATCTGTGTGTGTGTGTGTCAGACACAGTGGCGCAACTACTGTCGGATTTTTTATTATCGATACTCGAGTTTAAGCGTTAATTACAAGTGAACCTGTAGGTCTACTTATAAACTAGTACATCAAATTTTTGCGCATTTAATTTTGCGTTGATCTGTATAAGAAACATATTTTTTGAAGGTTGATTTAAATTTTTTTTCGCGGTTAGAGTAAAAAATGTCCATGTTTTTTTGTGTTTTTCAAGAAACCGCTCTCTTTGAAATTATATAAATTAAAAACCCTTGGTCCAATCATAACTAAATTTTTATATAGTATGGGCACAAGTGTTTTCAATACATTACTTAAGTTACAAAATTGTTTTGTGATCCAAAAAAAAGTTATCAGTTTTGTGAAACAACGTTTTCTCGGTACAGGATAGTCGTACAAAGGCAGACTTGGTCTTGTTTTGAAGCTCTTGATCGTGGTTATCAAAATCCACAACTACTGCAAACATACATTGAGATGCCGATTTTATACAGAGTGATATTCATGCAAGGGTGTGTGTGCGCTGGACCGTGTGTAAGCGGGCCTTCCGGCGTCGAAAGCGGGTGCCGTGTTGCCACGTTCAATCACTCCGGCCGCTTCACTGCAGTTGAACAGTTGCTGTTTGGATAATTTTAACACCTTATTAATGTTATAACATTATGTTTTCTATTATCCAAGGTAAAATATTTCTTGATGTAATCCAAGATATTATTTCTGCTTTCAGCCATGACATATTTGGGTTTTTAGTTGCAGGATCATCCATTGTATGATACGGTGCTTGGTCAATAACGACAGCCGACTTTTCAGGTAAAAGACTGAGGATTTTCTTAAACCATTCTTCATAACGAGCTGAATTCATTTCATTGTGGTAATCGCCTGTGCCTTTCTTCCCAATAAAGCACAGATCTGTTCCTTCAAGAAATCCGTCTTCACTTCCGATGTGTAATATAATAATACGTTTTCCAGCTCCAGACGGTGTCTTGAATCCTCCTCGCCATCCATAAGTCTGCTGACTGTGTCCTCTGTATTGATCATAGTTGTCAAAATTATTTTCTAATGCATCCAGCACGTTTTCTTTCCACCCGTACCTCATCGTGTGGTTCTGTCCGCACCAGGTCTCGTCTGTAAAGAATATCTTGTACCCCTGGGAACGTAGCTCTCTCATTTTTCTCAGGAAGGTATGCCGGGACGCAGCAACTGTCAGAGATTCCATCAGGACTGGTTTCTTATTAAGCTTCTGATATCTAAATCCCAAGCTTTTAACAATCTTCAAGAGAGTAGATCTTAACATCTCAGGAAAATCTGCCATATTTTCAACAAGTTTCGTGTGGAGGTTTTGGATTGTGGGAAAATCTTGTTTATGTAAAAATCATGTATGCTCCTCCGTATTGTGCCCAAAGTGAAGTCATCAAGTTGGATTTTCGGACGTCCTCGCCTGACACACTGCTTCTTTCTTGATCCAGGTGACGTATTTTCTTCGTTCTCGTTGGTAGAGGCACTCACTCTCTTCACAGACGCTAAGGATACTCCAAGACACTGTGATACTTTCTGGTATACAGGAAACCTCTTGTCGCCAACCTTTCCTCCTTCACTCTTAAAAAAACATATAGCACTTAAAATCATCGCAACTTCACCCTCTGAGAGCGGAGGTCTCGGAGGCATCTTGACGTGATATAAACACAACGACCAACACAGCCAGAATGACAAGTGGCATGCGGACGAAGCAGATTTAAAGAACTGATGACTCAGACTGACCAATGTTCAAATGAATCATTTTTAACGAGCAAATCATAAGTGTCTGGGGGTAGGCCACAAAAGCCAGGGCGAAGTCCGGGTCTGGGGTGAATCATCGCGGAAACACCGCACCCGCCTTCACTGCCGTATGGCCCGCTTACCACACGGTATGCCCTCATGAGAAAAGGTGATGGGAAATTGATAATAGAAAACAATGTTATAACATTAATAAGGTGCCAGACTAGCTTCTTGGGGGGGGGGATAACACTAGTTTTATGATTGGACTTTCCATTTTCCTCAGGAAAATGAGATATTCAAGATTCGTCCATATCATTATTAATATAATTATAAGTCTTATTTTAACATAGGTCTACGTTGAGTGATAGTGGAATTTTTAACAGCTCTGGGGGGACTGATCCTCCTGATCAGTTACGACACTAGTAATGTATTTGCTTGAAAAACAATTTCAAACATTATTTTTAATAAATTGTTAATGTTTGTACAGTTTTAGTTATATTTTTAAAAATTAATATTATATGAATTTTATTTATCATTGTGTGCAATAAATACTATGAATAAGAATAAGTTAATTTATGATTATATAACAGTTATTATTATTATTTTAACAAAAATATTTATTTGACTTTTTTGCATGGAAGTATTTGCACAGAAGCTAGACCAGTTTATTAAGACTGTCAAATGTTTTAACAAATTACAAAAATTTAATTATTCATTAAATGGATGACCATCTGAAGGCACAAAACAAGCTTCTTATAAATGTTATATTTTTAACGCTTTAAACGAACATAATTATTTTTGTAATTATTATATAACTCTTTCATTCTCTCGCTCTCTCCCCCTGACAAACACACACACACTGTACGTACACAATTCAGTTCTATACATATATGCCTAAATATTTAGTAAATATAAATAAAACTGTACCAATACATGATTTATGTTTGCATATACGTATTTCTTTATATATGTATACACACAACACGTTAAATATATACATTATTAAAATACAAGAATTCCTTTTTTGTTTGTTGGGTCAGAAGAATACAGCGTTTCCGAGAGGAAAGGTTTCCGCCTGTCAACATGTACGTGGTATCAACACAGCACAGGAATCAAACGAGGACCGCTTCTTCAGTCGTAAAGAGGCTCCGGATTACAACAGGATCATTAACAGAAGGCAAGTACCGATGCTCAGAGATATTCGTTTATGAAGAATATATAAAAATTTTGCACCGTCATTTTTTGGCTGAATCAGAACGTTACTAGAATTACTGTAAAAAAACTCTTATAGAATGACTTACTAACATAATAAGGTCAAAATGATATACATGGGAATAGTTTTAATAATATTTTTAATTTCAAAACTATAGAAAACAATTTTTACAGACAACTTGTCTTTAGTGACTGCCGATAAACAGTCCTTAGCATTTCAGCTCATCTTCAGATAGAACTTTTTCAATTTATTTTGAATAAATACAAATTCTCTTCAATTACTGTAAAACAGTACACAGATTTACAAAGACAAACCTTGGTAATTCGAAGTTGGAAGGGAATGAAATTAATTTTTTTCAAATTATCATACTTTCGTCTCTAAACAAAGTGTTCACAATTAACCAGCGTTGTTCTGTAAACTCAATTTACATTGAGCTGACATTGCACAGTACAGTATTAGGTGTACAATGAATAATTGTTTATTATTCGCATGGTTTAACTGTGAGATTATACTCAAATACTTAAATACACTACTGTGTGTGTGTGTGTGTGTGTGTGTGTGTGTGTGTGTGTGTGTGTGTGTGTGTGTGTGTGTGTGTGTGTGTGTGTGTGTGTGTGTGTGTGTGTGTGTGTGTGTGTGTGTGTGTGTGTGTGTGTGTGTGTGTGTGTGTGTGTGTGTGTGTGTGTGTGTGTGTGTGTGTGTGTGTGTGTGTGTGTGTGTGTGTGTGTGTGTGTGTGTGTGTGTGTGTGATATCAACTTTTTCCCGTCTAAGCAGTGTGACAGTTCCGCAGGGTCGGTTTCCTTACGTTAGCCGTTTGGCATACAAGGGAGGTAATGTGGCCAGCACTACGCCTCAGCCGGCCGCTGTTACCCCATAGTGTTTTTTCCAGATACTCAATTACTCAAGCTGAGTCAAACTGGGGGCTGAAAAATGCACCTTGATTTTATGGTGCACCCGGAAATCGAAAACGGGGGACCCCCACATTGGTAACCAGGCGCCTTTCCTATTGGTCTACTTACCATATATATATATATATATATATATATATATATATAACTTTAATATTTATACTAAATTTACCTCAAGATGTTTTTTCTATTTGGAACATGTTTCGAGAATTCCTGTTCTCTCATCTTCAGCCTTCGCCATCTTGTTTCTGGTGAAGTATTTGTGTGTTGGCTGCTGGATGTTATTAATCCAGAAACAAGATGGCGAAGGCTGAAGATGAGAGAACAGGAACTCTCGAAACATGTTCCAAATAGAAAAAACATCTTGAGGTAAATTTAGTATAAATATTAAAGTATTATATACATCAAGAAACGGACTGTAGCAGAAAGTGATTGAAATATATATATATATATAATATATATATATATATATATATATATATAATTTGTGATGTTTTCAATTTGTTTCTTCTGCAAGTAGATAATATTGTATATTCTTTTTAACACCTGACGCACGTTTCACTGAAAAATATCAGTTTCATCAGAGGTTTCTAAGTGAATTAATAACAATCGTAATAATTCTATTAATATAAAAGTAACGAATAATCGAATTTGTATCGATTTTAACGTAAAATAAAATAACTGATAATCGATTTAGGTCGATTAGTTAACGATTGTTTTAATGTTTATTTCTTCAGCAGCTGTTTTCTCGGTTAATTCACTTAGAAACCTCTGATGATACTGATATTTTTCAGTGAAACGTGCGTCAGGTGTTAAAAAGAATATACAATATTATCTACTTGCAGAAGAAACAAATTGAAAACATCACAAATTATATAATTACTGCAAGAAACATCGAGTTACTTATATAGAAAAAAATATATATATATATATTATTTTGATGTTACTCAATGTAGTTTCTTCTGCAAGTAATGTATTGCGTTTTAGTTTCAACACCTGACGCAGGTTTCACTGAAAAATATCAGCATCATCAATATGTAATTCAGTGAATTAATATTTGTAATTAATAATAATTTATAATTTATAACTTAGTTTCTATATTAAGATAGAATTATTTCGATTGATATTGATTTATAAAGAAACCTCTGATAATGCTGATATTTTTCAGTGAAACGTGCATCAGGTGATGAAACAAAAACGCAATACATTACTTGGAGAAGAAACTACATTGAATAACATCACACAATATTATATAACTGCTGCAAGAAACTTCGAGTTACCTATATAGAAAATGATATGTGTATATATGTGTGTGTGTGTGTGTGTGTAACACTTAATATTAGTATGTATTATCAATCCGCTTGTTCTTGTTTAAAACATATTTCCAGCGTTAAGCAGTATGCTCGTCTTATATATACTGTATGTATCTGTATTTGTTTATATGTATATAAATGTATTTCTTCTTGTGCGTTACAGAGGAGAAAGGTAGGTGATTATATATGTCACCGAGGTGCAAGTTATCAGCACGTATTGGTGAGTCAACAAATCAAATTTCATTTCGTTAACAGTGCCAACTGAATTTTATAAACAGCTGACACACTCACAATGTCTCCTGGTTAGGTCGGTTCGGTTCCCTATGATCTAAACATCTCACAATTACATTTATCTCTTTTTTTCGTCATGAAACATTAGTTTTAGAGTTGTTCTGTTGCAGTTCTTCGAGATCGTAGGAAGAAGCCTACAGACACACAGCTTGCAATTGTTTTACAATTTGTGTAGTAGTTGTTAATGTAGGTTTTATCTCCATTAAATGTAGATTAGGTATTTTTAAGGTAGTGGGTGTGTCAGCCTGTATATGTTGTTTCACTTCAAAACATAATCAATAAATTTATTTGGTACTGTATAAGCCGAGTACTTGGAACATTCAAAAGGTTTAAAAGTCTAAATTGTGTTTATATTTTGACACACATTATTTTGGTATACATTTTATTTCCAAATACTCTTTAGTTTTTAAGAATATCTTCAAGAAAGAAGAAAATACACTTCCTCGTGTTTACGTTCGTCCTTGGGAGGGAGGGGCTTATGATTACTTAATTTAGTCTTGGCTGCAGGATCATAGTCGCCCGAAGAACAACATTTCGTTTCTTAATGTATTCCACTTTTCTCCCATCTTATGACTCCCCCGTTCTTCCTCCACTTCATTGATCCATTTTTCCTGGAGTTACCTTTCTGCTTCCATCCTCATTAGAATCCTTCCTTGAACACCTTCTCTTCATATGTAAACCATGCCCAACATGAACCTGAGTCTACTGCGTCTATTGCCTTCTATTTCATTTACAATATCTGTATTTTTACATAAAGATTTAAGTTCTTCACTTGTTCTTATCTTCCGTTTCTCACCCACTCTCATCCCAGAATCTGACGAAAAATATTCCATTTCCATCTAATTAAAGGCTCCTCAAATTATTTCAACAAGTTTCATGTTTCGGTCACGTACATAGTAATTGCTCTACCAAGTCTACCTTTAATTACAAGTTCTTACTCAATTCTCTTGTTTTAAATAAGGGGCTGTTATTATTCTTGCCCTCATTTCTTCTTTTACAAGTACACTGGTTACAATTACGTAAACAGTGTTTTTACACGGTCATATTTTTACATTGGGTTTGTTTACATCCCTACTCACTCGCGTTGGCGTTAGGTCTTACAGTGTTTTTCAGGTAGGCCCCCGTCGGAGAGTCTTCAGAATTATTTACTAACTTTTCTCTTTCAGGTTCACCTTTGTACTGTATAGCGTGACATTGTGGTAGTGAGGCACTGTTAACCTGGAAGTACCATTTTTAGACTAATCTAGCCAATGAAAATGTCTGACCGTCTCATGGTTGAAGGCCACACTTGCCACTGCCACGCTGATCACACACCACACAACACCTACACACCTTACACAACCCCTCAACATTGCACTGCGTTGAGGGGCTTTTAAGTCCTCAAACACGTCTCTGAGACAAAACCATTTTTTTGTCGTCAATGTGTTGCGGTTTGTTAAGATGGTTAGGTTTTTATTAGTCTGTAAATTTTTTTTTTCAGATGTGGCTCTTTCATATTTATATGTAGAAATGTAATGTTATTATTACTATTATTAGAATGTCTATTGTTATTATTATTATTGTGAATTATGTGTGTACATTTTATATCATTTGTGTAAACAAAAATGTTTTCAAGTTTTTTTATATTTGTGAAATTTCAAGCCCCAACCCTTTTATCGTTTAAGCGCTTAACGCCAACTTCTGAACACCTTTTCCGTAAATATTTCTTTCGAATTTCAAAATTACTTAGATTAAATGGAGTGGATTCACAAAAATAGAAGATAGAAGAAAGAAGATCAACTAAAAGATAACGAAGTAGTTAACTGCACTCACGTAAGGAAACAGGTAAATTTATTTTGTCTTCTTTGTGCTGTGCATACGCCTATAGTTAGTTTATCGTTGTTTTATCTCTTATAGTTAAGATAATATCATATCTATGCTCTTAAATATGGTAAAGAGACAAACAAAGAAACTTCTATATGTTATGGTTCTTTGTTTGCTTCTTCTGATTTTGTGAACATGCGTTGCTCGGAAAAAAACAATGGGAAAGTTGATTAATTTATTAATTTTGACCTTAACGGTGTGGGAGTAAACTAGTGTTGACAAATATATTGTAACAGGAATGTTACTGGGCAAGTGTTTGCACTAGATCTGCAACATTCCTTTTACAATAACTGAAAAGCGGGTTCTTCATTGGTACGGGATTGTCACCTCCTATATCAAGCCTCTCCCGCGTCCAAAAATCAAAAGAGGTCCCTACCGTGGCTGTTACTTTGGCGCAGTGATAGGGCTTGGATGAACTAAACACACCCTGGTGACGTCAGCCGTCATAGCGCAGTTTGATGTCTGGATATTTTTTCTGGTGATACACAGGGACAGGAAGACAGAAGGTAAAACACCGAGGAAGGTCTTGAAAATGGAAGAAGAAAGAGAGGCTTAGATGGATTTATGATGTGAACAACGATGCGAACTATCTGGACTGAGAGACTGGAGAGCATCGCGTCAGATCGGGACCGGGGGAAGGCGTCTCGTGGAGGTCAAGACTCAGCAATAAGTTGGAGCACCAGGGATAAAGATGAAAACACAGAGACTGTTATCCTGATGGACGCTTTTCTCCTACAGTAATTGTCATCAGACATTCATAGAACTTTCAACAATTGTCTTTGAAAAAAAGGAACTTGTAAAACAAGAGAGTTTTTAAGCCCGCCTGAGCGAGTAGATTCTTTTACCAATTACCAAATATTGCAAACAACTCCAACGTACGTATAGGCCTACTTTAGTAAAATTGCTGATGTATCCTTTACATCAAACGTGTTCAGTATAATGTAATGTTGGCATAGTCAATGAAATTGATAGGATAACAATGAAGTGCAAAGATTAAATACCTTTGGCCAACCGATTTATGATTCAAATTTCATCACCTAAAGACCATGCTTTGTCGAGTTAGCCACGTCTCCCTCTCCATCATTGTCCTCTTTAAATCACAGTGCGGTAGGAAGTCTCCTTTCCCATGGGTTTGAAGAACGCTGCTCTTGGTCGTCCTCTTGGGTTTTCCACCAACATCTTTCCTTCAAAAATGTTTAAGAATTAATTGTGTCGTAACATGTGCCGATCAATTTTTCCCTTCTTCTTCTTCTTCTTCTTCTTCTTCTTCTTCTTCTTCTTCTTCTTCTTCTTCTTCTTCTTCTTCTTCTTCTTCCAATCGTTTTTAAAAGTTATCTATCTTCGTTCATTTCTGCGAGGACTTGATTATTACTTTTCTTATCCATCTAACTCGTCCTCGTTGTTCTCCTCCAGACTCACATTTCCATTGCTTCCAGCTTCCTCCTTTCTATTTTGCCGAGGATCCACGCCTCACACCCATAAGTTAAGAGACACTCCACAAAAATGAGCCAACAAACAAATTCAGGTAAGAGAAAATAATTGTATCGCAATAGTTTAAATAAATTAATCATCACACTTATTTAAAATATGACTGTGACGGATTATAGGCGTTAGAGCCTAAACGGCGGACTTGTGTCGGTGCCATGGGAAAATTATAAAAGACACATTTTGGCCACCAAACCGTCGGCAGCCGTCTTCACAGTCACCATAAACTAACAAATGATGAATATAAGTAACAAATAATTATATCAACAAGTGATGGACAGTCAAAAAACGAATACTACTAAATGTTTCATAGTAGCCTATACGATCAAAAAACTAAGGAGTACAAATAAATACTAGCTAGGAAAATACGCAACACTCAAAACAACACCAGCACAATGCAAACGAATACTTGCACACCACCAGCGCCAATAAACACTCCGTCTAGGGTGTAGCTGTACCCTCCTGCAGGGCTCAAGACCCCTGCGAGGTAGCAGCGCACGGTGTGACTCCTCCGATAACTGCAAGTATCAAATTCTCTCAAAAGCGTTAGATTTTTACAAGGTCGTGTGGTTGTAAGTGGGGGAGAGGATTTCAACAAGCGAGGTGCTCAGCCGATCGTTTTTTTGTGGTCTAATGGCCTGAACCAGTGGTGACGCGTCCAAATAACAACGGGGATACTTCCCGTTACATTTTAGGACCGGTTGGTCAGCGCTGGTGCCTCCGACGTTGTCCCCCTGACCGGCCGGCGGTTGTCTGCCCAGACCAGCTTGTGTATCCGGCGCGGACGCCTCATGAAAGAAGGCTCTTGCACAACTGACATAAGACAGCCCCGCCGAGTCCACGAGCAGCTAAGACAGCCATTCAGGACACTTCGTGTTTCGGGGATACGTTTGGTAGGTTGCAGTGTAGGTACTGGCTCCCTCATGAGAAGGGCCCTATGTAAGACTAAGGGCGGTCGTCCTGCTTGGATCGCTTTACGAAGTGGCATGGAGGACCTTCGTGTTTATGGCCCGGTTAAAGAATATGACAAATGGAGAATAAGAAATAACCAGGAGACAGATGAACTATTGAACCACGAGGACATTGTCTGATTCATAAAGCCTCAACGAATACAAAGGCTAGGTCACCTAGAGCGAATGGATGATCAGCGTGTGTCAAAGAAAATCGTGAGGGCGCAAGTCTATAAAAGAAGAAAGTGGGGCCGACGTAGGATAAGATGGTTGGATGATGTGCTAGGAGACCTCAGAAGAATAGACGTGAAGGGTTACACAGGGTGGCCACTAAACCAAAGCCAGAAAATTCATGCATAATTCCAGGTTTTCCAGGACATTTCCAAAAAAATTCCAGGTTACTGATACACGTTCGACGTAAATCAAATATTATGACACGAAACATTAAAAATAAAATGAACACCATATTCATATTTTCGACATGTCTTACTTACTCTTTCACTTGGTCTTAATTCAAAATAATTAGCACATAGGCTATAGGTTATCAAATTAAATATTTATGTTATGAATACAGGTTAGAAAATTACTCCACACGAAAGAACTGTCACTACAAAGTGTACTGAGCAGCGCTTGGACCATGTATGCTCATAACACACTTACCGAAATAATTAAGTTATGATTAGTATAACCAGTACTGAAAAATTTTATTTTAAATTAAATGCTAACTACAAAAAAAAAGAATTATTAGTTCTTCCCACACTTGTTAAATAATCTTAGTAGGCCTATTATATTTCACATTCCAGGTCTTGAGGTCTAAAAAAGTGATAAACATGACATCATTAAAATAAATAGGTTACTTTCAATTATTAAAAAGGCTGAAGAAAGTGACTAAAACTTACGAAAAAATATGATATATGCAGAAATTTATATGTAGGAATTTGTCTTATACTCTTAGTTTTCTTAAAAAAATTATATTTTACTAATTTGAATGGGAAGTCATTCAAATTATAAATCGGTAATTGTTCACTATTTCACCGTCATCTCTAATGTTTAGATTGACTTATAATCATAGATGAAACATTTTTAAAGGTCGGAAAAGTAAAAACAACAATAAAAGTAACTTTAAAAGTCGAACGAAGTCGGTAACAAAACACGAAAAAAGTTAGGTTATATTTGGTTAGGACAGTTTGAAAAGCCCGATTTGGAACTATAAAATTATTGATTAAACATTTTTAAAGGTCGGAAAATTAAATATAACAATAAAACTAATTACCTAAAACTATAAATCTATATGATAATTAATTATTTTTATTTACGTCTAAAACTTAAAATGAATTATTTCGTCACACGGTTTCGTTAATAATCACGAAAAGAACTCATTTAAAATAAACAACGGTGTTTGAATTGAACGACTGACTACACAGCTCAGATACCAGTACCATAGTTTTACGTGAGAAAAACACCGTTCCGTTCACTGATTCTGTTAAACTAGGGATTCGATATGATACGTACGATTGGTATGTATATATCGCATTAATGATTTTTAATGAATATATTTCTAACATTGAGCCTCAGAAATACTGTTAGGCTCGTCAAAAGCGACTGCATATTTTAATATTTATAAAAGCAGCTGAGAGGAAAAGTGCGCGTACTGCTCATGCCCGAATCGTATGCTTTACTGACATCTCTGGTTCAAACGGGGTATTACAACGCTGGCGGCGTTCACATCTCCTACTGAAATACAAAGTTATAAAGAATTTCAGCGTGGTTTTCGTTTCTCGAACGTAAAAAAGTAGTCAGCAGTTGCTAAAAAACATATTAATAATGTCGTACTCTTAACTGTATTTCATTTTTTTAAATTCCAGGATTCCCTGAAAATTCACGCATAATTCACGTAGTTTTTCCCGGGCAATGAAATTAACTCATTAATTCCGGTTTTCCCGGTCGTGGTCACCCAGGTTACACTGACATGACATGGACAGGAGGCTTTGGAGAAGATTGGTGTTGAACCCACGGCTCACGTTGGGCTGTAGTCATGAAGAAGAAAAAGATAGACTGATTACTTTTAATTGTATTTTATAAATGTTTGTATCTTCAGCGGTATCTTGGTTTTGACCCGGGGCTCACGTCTTGTGAGTACGAGTGTGGCAAGCCTGGGGGACCTAGTTGGACTCATACTTTGCTTTAACTTTCATTGGGCATCATCCCTTAGTGGTGTAAACGGTCTTTCTTGGCTAAATACTTGTTTTTCCTACCCCTCGAGAGAGTATTAGAGTATTCGAGGGCTAGGGTCTATGCTTTCCATCCCTATTCTTAATCTTAAATTGGTCAACGGTCTCGAAAGCGGAGTGGATGATCAACGCTACTCACGGCGTAGAGGGTGGAATATCGTAGGAGTGGGTGTCCGAATGAATCCCAGCGCACGCTCAGATGCTCGAAGGTGGCAGCCTCACCATTGGTCGCACTTCGCACAGCGCTGGAGTCACGGCCGAGGGAATTATATGTGTCTGGCAAGTTTCAAAGTGCAGTCGTGGACTCTGCGAAAGGTGGATAAAATAAAGTCGCCGCGGCAAAAACGAGGTTTTTAAGAATGGACAAGGGATGGTCACTCTTACACGTGTTTTGCAATGAGGGTATACGGAGTGAAGCAACTTAAGGTGCCTACATTGGTTGAAAAAGTTGGTGATATAAGAATATATGGAGGAAACATGTTACTCGCACGGAAAAATACTCTATACCAAAGATTGCGTATTTATGCTCTACAGGAAAGCCGTAATGTAGGACATCCCAGAAAACGATGATTTGATTTTTGTAATTCAACTCAAAATACTTTATTTGCAGATTCAATTTAAAACACAGGAAACTAAAATGAAGTTCTACAAGGGTATAGCAGACCTCACTCTATTATATGGTTCCGAAACATGGTTACTATCTAAAAAACATACAAGCTGCAGAGGTGAATTTCTTGAGATACGTAATGGGGAGTACAAGAAACAATAGAATTAGAAACGATCTGATTAGACATGAATTGGATATATTCTCTGCAAATGCAAGAAAAGAGAAATGTAAGCTGAGATGAACTGAAGGTATAGATAGAATGAAGGCGAAAAGGTTACCTCAACAATTTTTACAATATGCGCCTAAAGGGAAAAGAGATGTGGGAAACCCACACAAAGGATGGCTAGAAGAAGAAGAAGAAGAAGAAGAAGAAGAAGAAGAAGAAGAAGAAGTTAAATTTTTATATTTTGAAATTAATACTTTATTTATTTTTATAATATATTGAAATAAATAAATTAATCTTTATTTTAATCAATTAAAACCTAAAACTTAATCCAATAATCACAATAAAAGTGGAATATACAAAACAGAACGTCGGGGTTGCAATAAATTTTACATAGGCCAGACAGAGAAATAAACTACTCGATACATTCTTTCAACACCCTAATGCATTTATAAAACAAAGAATTTATTAATTTAATTTAGCTACGCATTGTATAAATAATAAACATCAATTTCCAGACATTCAAAATACGAAGTTAATTGAAAACATACAAATAGATCAAAAAATGAATATTTGGGAATATCTTAATATTTACAAACACAATAACAATAATTTACTAATTAAAGAAGAAACTGAAGTAAAAACAAAACAAGACGATCCATTTGAAGAAGTTATTAATTTATTAAAACAAATTTAAATAAACAAAATATTTCCAATATAACTGTAAAAACAGTTAATAAACATTAAAATAATCGGTAAGTTATACCAAATTAATCGATCATTTCTTTTACTTTTATATTAAATTCGATTATTCGTTACTTTTTATATTTAAATCGAATCAGTTCGATTATTTGTTAATTCATTAATAAATCTCTGGTGATACTGATTTAATCAGTAAAACGTAAATCAGGTGAAAATACAATAATAAATTTTACTTGCAGAAGTATTTAGAACTACTCATAATATACATAGACAGCCTGCAAGAAATTATTCAAGGGTTACGTACAAAAGGAAACTTTATACTTTTTAATTGAATTTCTATGTATAGAAGCAGCTGAACTTCATAAATATTTTACATCTTACTTCAAATCTAAGCTATATAGCTATAGCGACTAACGAAGGTTATTCTACAAAGTGAAGCCACATTGTACAATTCGTAGTGTGACATTTTTGTTTAAGTATTCCATGATATTCTTAATACTCTATACGTGTGTGAGAGAATAATGTAATGAAAATGGTAAAATTTATCTGTCTACCTGTATATGTATATAAACCTTATCCCCCTCTCTCTTAGTTTCTCTACTTATCCATAGCTGACTTTGATTATAGTTTTTTTGGTTGATTGATTTATCCAATACTTAACATTGTTTATCGTCCCCACTGCATTTTTTTACTCACTACTTAGTTGACTTATTCCTAAGTTCTCTCCTTCACACTCTTCTGTTTCTCTCTCTCCTCTATTTAACCTTTTAATTCCTCTACCCTTCTTTACTGTCTCTCTCTCTCTCTCTCTCTCTCGCACGGCTTTTTTGTCTCTTAGCCTATTGTTTCTCTCCCTCAGTGTCTGAATAATTTTTGGTTACGAAAGTAATATTAAAAGTGCTTTAATGTAAGTGATTCGTTGTTAGTATTATTACATTGTAATAAAATAACGTATGAAAAGAATTATTCGTAATTCGCTGATTTCACTACAGTTAATCAGATAAATACAATTCACTACAGGAAAATGCTAGCCGATAGGACCTTCGATTTTATTAAGTTATGTTATCTCAGACCGATTTAAAATAATTTTGATTCTTGATATATCTTTGTTAGAGTATAATCCATTTGATGCATTTAATAAGATCATATATGTGGGTAACATGATAGATAATGATGGATCCATTTACACGACAGTACATGACAACACTATTTACTATAGGGCATATTATGCCAAGAGCAGACTATTGAAAAGCAAACTCATTAGTCGTAACACAAAAATAAAAATATACATGACACTTATCAGACCGGTTGTTACTTATGGAGGCGAGACATGGACACTGATAAGAAAGGTACAAAAGACACTAAGAAGGTTTGAAAGAAAGGTCATAAAACGTGTTTATGACCTCGTCGAAGAAGATGACGAGTGGAGTATAAGAAATAACCAGGACATAGTTGAGCTATTCAATCATAAAGACATTGTAAGATTTATAAAGGCTCAACGAATACAATGGTTAGGGTCACCTAAACCAGGTGGATAATCAGCGTATGGCAAAGAAAATTCTGAGGGCACATGTCTATAAAAGATGGCCGATCTAGGATAAAATGTTTGGATGATGTGTTAGAAGATCTCAGATGAATGGATCTGTGGCGTTACACTGGGATTGTAATGGACAAGAGACTTTGTAGAAGATTGGTGTTGGAAGCCAGGTCTTACGTTGGGCTGTAGTGCTGAAGAAGATAAATCTTTGTCCATTAGTAAGCAGCCCTTTTACATTTACATTTATCTCTGGTACCAGTAACAAGCCAATTATTTTTCTTAGGATAATACTTCTAATCACATTTGCAAAGCTATATTTGGTACAGGTTCTCTCGATAAGTATCTTACTTAGTATTGTTAAAGTTATTGGCGTAACAACAGGGGGGGGTGATGAAGGGGATCCATCCACCCCAGAGCTATTGAAAATTTCTGCTAATTTCCTGATCAATTAACGTAGGCCTATTTCTAAAGCAGTTGTGTTTGTTAAAATAAGGCTTATCAAAAATTGTATCAAAAAAAGGTACGTCCAGACACAAAATTAAAGTTTTAAAAAGTTATGACAGTCCCTATACTGTCCTACGGGTGTGAGTTACGGGAAAAACAAAAACAAAACAAGAAAGTATATGTCCTCGGAAATGGCACTCTTAAGAGGAGTTAAAATATGTTCTAAACTTGATCGTAAAAGAATGAGGTCATAAGAGAAGAGTTTAAATTTTTTAACTTAAATGAAACATTAAGAAATTACAAACAACGGAGGAACGAACACTTAGAGAGAATGTCAGATTACAGACTGGCCAAACAAGTCTGGAAATATAAACCTATAAGACACAGGTGTGTGGGTAGACCCAGGAAGAGATGGCTGGAAGATTTTTGAAGGCGAAGCAGGCAGTACCTTGCCTATGCCGTGTTGTGAAGGCGTCGACGATGAAACAATTGTAGAAATAAACGGCATTATAATATTTTGAACTAATAAAATAAAGGGGATTCCAACCTTTTAAGCAAGTCTCATCTCCCCCCCCTCCAAAGAGGAGCTCCTAGTTATGCCAATGGTTAAAGTACGAGTATTGAAATATTTATTTGTCATTTCTCTCTCTCTGTCTCTCTGTCGATCTCTTTCTCTCTTCTCCTCCCAATAATAATTAGACAAGAGGATTACTATTTGGGAAAACTACCATATTACCTAAATTGATGATCGCCGTACAATAAATGATGTAACAGAGCTTCACAATTTGTTATGCCAGTTTTTTTTTTTTTATTTTGATGTACTAAAATCATTATTACGATTAAAGTCTATCATTACGCTTAAATTAGTGACGTTTTGTTCTTTTTAATTCAAATTGCGTCGACCACCAATTTGTCCCAATTGGTGCTGCACTGTACTAGTAGTTGTCTCAGGCGTACGCATGCGCGAGCGAGCCTACACACACAGACACACACACACACACACACACACACAAATACACAATTTTTTAATAAAATTAAAAATTTACTGTATATTAAAAAATATTCTGGTATTACCTTAAAATTGTAACGCTTCAGATTTTAGTTAATTTATACACACTTATTATATAATATACTTTATCAAGAATACTGAAAGAAACTAGTCGAGTTAATTATAAAAATATTATTACTAATAACAAATAAAACTGGTCTTACAAGAGTATTTTTTATAACTTTTGAATATATTTACACTGTTTCGATAGTATAAAGTATCGTAATCAGAAATACAAACTAATAAATTTAAAATATATTTTTTAATTTTTTCTTGTACAAAAAACATTTTGATCTTAGCCAAAAGGCCGAGAAGCTCAACTAATGTGCAGCAACCACTTCACAATGCTCTGCCAGTTTTTAACACCACTCAGCAACAACCCAATGTATCAACTTACGCGCAGATTCTTCATGGCACGAACTCACAAGTTCCACAACAACCTACAGCACTACAGCAAACCGAGTGTAATAAGAGTAACTTTATCTATTTCCTTAACGAGTCAACAGCAGACTATCAATCACATGTCCGCAGAAATAAAAAGACTCAACGATAAGATTGATACACTAATGGAACTCCTACAACAAAAAATTTACGTAATGGCACAACTCTATAAAATAGCGTTATGGAATGCAAATGGCTTGTATGCTCACAAGCAAGAAGTAGAGACTTTCGTAATTCATAACAAAATAGATATTCTACTCGTTTCAGAAACTCATTTTTCCATCAACTCATATTTCAACATTCGGGACTTTACACTTTACCACACCCCTTACCCTGATGCAGCCAGGAGACCTAGGGGAGGCGCCGCAATATTAATAAGAAACCACATACGCAACAAAAAGGGATAGCCTCAGGATACCTTACGATAGAATCAAACCTGGACCTGTCCTCTGATCACTCCCCAGTCATAGCAACCATTAGTAGCACTTTCACCGCTACAAACAAACCAGCTACCCTTTTCAACAAGAGAACTGACTGGGAGTACTTCAGACAACTCGTTGACCGGAAGATAAACTTAAAGATTCCCCTCAAAAACAACATAGACATAGAGGTAGCGGTAAACACATTAAACTGTATAATTCAAGAATCCGCTTGGGAAGCTACACCAGAAATTCCTCAAAAAAGAAGAAATCAGAGCTGTCCAGTAGCAGTCAGGGAAAAAATAGCAATCAAAAGACAGCTAAGAAGGATTTGGCATAATTCCAGATACCCCTCAGACAAAAGACGTTACGACAACGCCTCCAGAGAACTAAAAACTCTAATTAAAAAGTTAAAAAACGAATCACTAAAGAACTTCCTAGAAAACCTTACAAATACAGCTGAAACAGACTACTCTATATGGCAAGCAACGAGAAACCTGAAACATCCCAAAAACCCTATTCCACTAATCCGGAAAGAGGATGGATCCTGGGCTCGTACAGATCATGAAAAGGCCACCACCTTCGGACTTCACCTGGAAAAAGTGTTCCAACCGCTGCCATCTCAAAATTATTCAGTAGATGACGCTGAAATTGAAAACTTTTTACAGGCATCAAATGTCACCACTACCAAAATTTATTACAGTTAAAGAAGTGATGTTTATGGTAAAAAAATGATTTGAATTCCAAAAAATCACCTGGTTATGACCTTATCACCTTATCGTCTTATTAAAGAGTTACCGAGAAAAGGAATGGTACTACTTACAGCGATATACAATGCAACTCTACGACTTGGATACTTTCCACCTCAGTGGAAAGTGGCAGATATCATCCTTATTCAAAAGCCAGGCAAACCACCTAATGATGTAACATCCTACAGACCTATTAGCCTGTTACCGATACTCGGTAAACTTCTAGAAAAACTTATTCTCCGAAGACTAACAACTGTGATTGTAGAAAAAAATCTTGATACCCGACCACCAGTTTGGCTTCAAGAAAGGACACAGCCCTATAGAACAAGTTCACCGGGTAGTTGAACTCACAACCATACTTTTGAAAAAAAGGGTTACTGTACCGTGGCCTTCCTTGACGTAAGCCAGGCCTTCGATAGGGTTTGGCACGTGGGTCTCCTTTACAAACTTAAAAAAAGTACTCCCTCACACGCTATATCTTATTCTGAAGTCGTACCTGCATGAAAGGTACTTTAGGGTTAAATATGGACTAGAAGTAACACAGTTGTACTCTGTCGGAGCTGGTGTTCCACAAGGAAGCGTCCTTGGACCAACGTTATATCTACTTTTCACGTCAGATCTTCCTACTTGTCCCTATACCCGAACAGCAAAGTTTGCCGACGACAAAGCAATACTGGCTAGTCATGCAGATCCTGGCATTGCTGCGAGAATGCTTCAACAACACTTGGATCAAATTCAACGTTGGACGAAATCATGGCGCGTCCTGATCAATGAAACAAAATCTGTCCATGTCACTTTCACTAAGTGCAGAGGAGCGTCACCTCAAGTCTCTTTTAATGGCCATTACCTACCACAAGCGGACAATGTTAAATATCTGGGCATTCATTTGGATAAAGGCTTGACATGGAAGACGCATATTTTCAACAAAAGAAAACAACTTGGCCATAAACTAAGCAAATACTATTGGCTGATTGGGCGTAAATCAACTCTGTCTTAGCAATAAATTACTACTTTACAAAGTGGCATTCAAACCAATCTGGACCTACGGCATACAGCTGTGGGGGTCGGCATCAACGTCTAATATAGAGATACTAGAACGATTCCAGACAAAAGTTCTACGGATTATAACAAATGCACCCTGGTTTATACCAAATAGAGAAATCCTCTGTCTATAAAATAGGTTATTTACCTTCTGTCGACGTTTCTTAAAATCCTTTTAGGATGACTCGAGTTTCGACACCATTTGGTGTCATCATCAGATCAGAATATAAATTAGGTTAAAACATTTTGATGCATATGCATCTCGTCAGATATTTAAAAAAATTAAAAACGACACATAACATTATATGTGTTACATTTGCCTATTAATTTTTTTTTTTTAAATATCTGACGAGATGCATATGCATCAAAATGTTTTAACCTAATTTATATTCTGATCTGATGATGACACCAAATGGTGTCGAAACTCGAGTCATCCTAAAAGGATTTTAAGAAACGTCGACAGAAGGTAAATAACCTATTTTATAGTCTTAATCGTTTCTGGAGGCAAGAAAATGTTTAAATCCTCTGTGACTTAAACGTTCACCTGTTAAAGATGAAGTGAGTAAGTGCAGTGAAAAGTATATAAGTAAACTAGAACTACACCCTAATATTCTTGCAATAAATTTGCTAGACAATAGTGAAGACACTCATAAACTAAAGAGACAAAAAATACTAGACCTACCACCTAGATTTAAGCAACCATAATCTTTGTGACTGTTGTTTCTTTCTGTAACTTACTTTTAAGGAATAACTGAGTTTGTTATCACACGATAACAGCTCCACATGGTCAACACCTATTTTTTTCATACAAACAATTTGCTTATAGTATGTTATTTTTATGTTATACTGATTGTACAAAAAAAAAAAAATTGGAGGAATGTTTTTTGAGAATTTTTTAGAAAGAATTATCTCTCTAGCTATGCAGTTATCATGTTTAAAAAATACCAATACGACAACATTATTAAAAAATTAACTTGTTTACAAATTACGTTTATACTATGACTACATAGTTAATATTTTTCTAAAATTCCTCTGAAACTATTTTCAAATTGGCAACAACAAAAATTTAAATATGTATTGGACAAACAATATAGCTAAATAATGCTCATAGATGTAAACATTTACATTATATTTTTTTAACGCGTCAGGAACATATATAACAACATACGTCATATTATTTTCTTACAAATCCGTTGAAAATTTATACAGCTTGCAAAATTATTATTTTTTTAACAGTTTTCTGGTTCTTTCCCCTAGCGAGTGTACACTTACTACAGTAATTATAAAGCTTTAAAAAGCTCACCTCGAAATTCGGTAATCCAGTACTCCTGTTGTTCTAAGATATGAATCTCTCTCTCTCTCTCCCCCCCCCTCTCAGTCACTCCTTCTCACTCTGATTTGCCACTTCACAATGCTTTCTTTTAATCACTTACCATTATCAGTAACTTGCGACCTATGGAACTATCACAGCACTATAAATCCCATATCGCTTCAGAGGCGCCTTCTAGCACACTTGTTTTCCTGTTCGTTGTTCCACTGAATCTCCTTTGTTTTTTTTTTAGTATTAACACTACTATTTATGATCTTATGCTTTCGCGGCCGGCTTCAACATTGTTTAAATTATTATTAACAACCGGGCTGTTAGGCCGTGATCCACAGCTATCGAGTCATAATGGATACACAAACTGAATGTGTGGCATCGATTCCACGATAAATCCGTGTACACTGTTTAAGATGGCCGTGGGACTACTGGATCAAGCCGGCCGTGGGAAATGTATCGCTAAGGTAGTGAAACAACATGCAACCACAAACGAAATAAAGTACACCTGCATCATACGACTGTGCTGACAGGATGAAACACACAACGATGGCAGTGTCTACTAGATTAATCCGACCGTGAGAAATGTATTGCTGAGGTAACAACATGCATCCACACATGAGATAACGTAGATCTGCATACTGTGCTGACTGGATGAGGTTCAGTACCCATTATCTGCGTAGCCTCTGTGTTGCATAACTGCCGACTACACGTCTTGACCTGTGACGTTGGAGCGGGGGGGTTGGAATCCTTGCTGGCAATGACATTTGCTTTGAGCTACACTTGCTCAACGAGCAAATTGATAAAACAGGCCCACGTGAACACACACGACACAGGTACACACCTGTACCAAATAAACAAGTAATTGGTCTACTTCACTCTTTCAGTTCTATTTGATTAATGTATAGAGAAAGTTAGAATCTTACTGGCGAACAAGGGGAACCTGATTTTTCCACAAATGCGTACACTATTTCGGAAAAAAAACCCATGCGTATGTAAACAAACCCACGTTGCACATCTGAAACGCTGTTGATCAGGGGTGGTGACACTGTTCGCACAGTAATGTATTACGCGCACTTGCAGAATGTATGTATAGTCGTGTGAGTGTTGTCAATCGGGGCACGTCGTTTTCAGACTTCATGAACAAAAACCCATGCGTATGTAAACAAACCCACGTTGCACATCTGAAACGCTGTTGATCAGGGGTGGTGACACTGTTCGCACAGTAATGTATTACGCGCACTTGCAGAATGTATGTATAGTCGTGTGAGTGTTGTCAATCGGGGCACGTCGTTTTCAGACTTCCTCCGTATTCTGAAACCTATTGAATTAATATAGAGCCATTTGAAAGGGTATGTTTGCCGATCACAACACAACATATTTAAGCTGCCAGATATAAAACGATTGAGAAGGAGGTAAAGGAAACGGTGGCACGAAGAGTGCGGACAACAGGAATGTTACGAAGAATGCGGTCAGTGGTACAGTCTGATACCTGAGGAGCGCACACCATGAACTCACAAACATTTGTCATGCGAAAGGTGCGGACAACATCAAAACGTGGACGCTTTCATTGGGTAACATAGAAACAAGTTAATTGTGGGTAATTTTTGATTAAAAAAATATACATATATAAAACTTAAAATGTTTTACCTACCTCTACTCAGCCTAAATTTCATACAATACCTGTAGTTACATACAAGACAAAATGTAGTAAACATAGTTTTGTAAGACGAAACAGGCATTAGACACAACAGGAGGGGCACAATATGAACATTTCAGCGAGTTATAAAATGTTTGGTACAGCAGTTATTTTTTAAATTGTAACTTAGCAATGTTGTGTCTTTAATAAGCCTGTGGATGGCTACTGGAGATATGTATATATACGTAATATGTTCTTACGAAGCTGAAATCAAACATCAGTTTTAATGTTGAGTGTTTTGAACTAAGTAATGCTATACTAAAGCCTATACGTTACGATTCAGGAAAACATAGTAACACATAGTTATCAGTATACACACTCGCGTTTACATTTGATGATAAAGTAAACACAAACAGGGTCGAATTTGGAATGATTGTGTGTGTGTGTGTGTGTGTGTTTGCGCGCGCGAGAGAAAGAGAGAGAGAGAGTGCAGAAATAGGCTATTCATCCAGAACAGAAGACGAAATCTTAATGCAATAATTAGACTAAAACTCTATAAGCCCCTAATATACTCTTAATTTAATTACGTAATTACAAATATTTAGCTTGGTTTTTCCACCCATTAGGTAATGTTTTATTTACTGCTACCAACTATTATGAATCCCTGCTTTGACACATTCTTTGTATTTAGTTATTCTTACAATCTCTTTGAGAATAGCCTAATCGGCTGAAACAATTATCAGAATTTAACAACAAATTTTGTGCACCTACCAACCGTTAATGTCTTTCAAATCATTTTATTGAGGTAAGTCAACACTCTTAACAACAAATGAGGAGTTTTTCGTTTTTAAATAAAAAATCGTATTATTAGTATTTTTTATAGGCAGAGAGCCCGAGAGGAATACATCCCACATTACATATATATATACACATACAGAAGTAATCGGTGATCTGCATAACTGAAGTTACGATTTTGTAACAGAAAGCCAGTCATCTAGAACTTTGAAGAGAACAATGCAAGTAATAGAAATGTCACTCGAGGAAAATAAAAAGAGCCGAAAACGGGCGATGAAATTGTTCTTGAAGACGAGTGTTTGAAAATGAATGACGGAAGCTGTTTTCTTTTAAGCGAGGACTCTTCAAAAGAAAGTTTCGTTTTGTTCAATGGCGAAAAAGGCAGAGATAGCCTGAAGCATGTCAAGATATTCTTCATGGATGGAACGTACAAGAGTTCCAGTAAGCAGCTTGCACAAATTTATACCATTCACGTTAGACCTTAAAAGTAGAAATGAAGCAACAAACATACGTTTTCCTGTGACACTGGCTCTTCTGCCGAACAAGAAAATAAAAACGTACTAGAAACCTACTGTAGTAGTACGGCCGTATGTTTTGACTTATCCTCAAACATATTCCAGAATAGAAACCACAAAAAATCACTTCGAATGAACAGCAATATCGGCGCTTCGCGAAGTTTTGTCTTTGGCAGAGGTAAATGGTAGTTTTTTTTTTACATGAAGAAGTGTTTGGGGAGGAGAGTACAGGAACTTAGTCTTATACATTGAAAAGGAAAGCTAGACAGGAGACGTGTGTCAAATACTGTAAGACAATGGCAGTACCAGCACTGCTGTATAGAAGCGATATCTGTACTATAAGGAAGAAGGACTGGTGCCAATTGTACGCTGCAGAAATAAGCTGTTTGAGATCGGTAAAGGGATATACGCAACTCGATCATACAAAAAACGAGTATATTAGACGAAAACTTGGTATAGTTTCCCTAAATGAATTCATTCAGAATTATAAGAATTGCTGGAAACAACATCCAGAAAGAATGGACAGTACCCGCTTTCCAAAGTTGGCTTATGAGTATGAGCCGGTTGGAAGAAGATCTATAGGCAGGCCAGGCACAAGATGGCGGAAGTCATGAGACCGGAACAGGAGAAATCCTATCTATCAAGTGATGATGATGATGATGACCTCTAAGTAAATGTAGGAAGACCAAGAGCAAGATGGCGACATATGCTGTGAAGAGGGAACAAGTGAAGAAGGGATATAGTCCGTGAAGTGAGGAAAAAGAAGAAAGAGGGTTCTGAATAAATTGAACTTCTTAATTCAGCGTAATTCCAAAAATTTAGCTTTCATCACGTTAACTCAATGCTATACAGTATACAGAATACACTCATACTGTCAATGTACTTAAGTAGATACGAATACTTTTGATTAGCCAATTCCTTCTGAGGCAAATGTAACCTGGTACGTTTAAATTTTCAGTCACTACAGTATTCTGCTGTAATTTTTGTATAATATTGTAATTGACAAATTGCCTTACGCGAATGAAAGAAACGGGCATAGAACATAACGTAAAACTTTAAAACCTTGAAAAAATAAACTAATTAAGCTTATCACTGCAATTTTAAAAAGTTGCGTTGTATTTAATCTTCTTCTTATATAATTTTACTCAAAGTTTTTCTGGTCAACTTCCTTCCCAAAAGTGTATGGCCTCAATTATGTGAACGCGCATAATATGTAAAGATAAAATATATTCTACTTTCCTTTATCCGTTTACTTCAAGTCAAAGATTATCTCACTCTCATGGGCAGTGTTATTTGCGCATGATACTTCCTTCTCGCTTCTCATTGGTGTTTGCTCTACTTAAGACTTTCCTTAAGTTTTTATAACAATTGCAATTCTGTGCTCTGTCCCACTGTTGAATCACTGTATATTGTTGCTTATGAACTTTACTACTTTTCAGTACTAATAACAACGTTGTTTTCCGGTTCACACATGTGTTGTTTTCTTATTAACAAAATGTTTGTCCATTGCTATGACTCATCTCAGAGGCTCAACCAACTTAATTTCAGTCGACCCATTGGGAATGTGCCGTAGTATTATAAGCGAAATGTGTTGTTCTGAAAAAATAAAAAAAAAGATGTTTTAAATCGAAAATTGGCGTTGTTATTCCTGGACAATGTTTGTAACATAATAATGTGCTCGTAACGTATTGGACTCATAATGAACTTCAGGCGACTTAGCTGAGAACAACTGCTATAGACTTGAGTGATTAATGAATATCCGTTGAAAAATTAGCAAAAAAATATACATTAAAATTTGAAAAGCGTATGTGAAAAAGATAAATTAACTAATTGCGTTAGTGTATCCAGCAGAATTTAAAAATCTAACGTTTGCATAAATATTGAATCAAAGTGTATTCAGAATGTCTGAAAAAATGACTGACGAGAAAAATTATAACCGTGGTACTTTCCGGAGTTGATAACTTTGAAAGAAATATTGAGCCAAGGAAAATTGTTAAAATTAACTTCAAGTTATTGAAAAATTTACCGGCTAATTAGCTGAGTGATGCAATTTCCGTATAGATGAACTGGGAAGGCGTGTTTTGAGTGTCCCTATTCCTCAGTATTAACACGTTTGCTGAGAAATATTGGCCACTGCGTAAGCATGGCGTGCGAGTGCCAGACACTGAGAGCCCAGAGTTTTATAGAGTTGTATAATAAAGAGACAAGCGGGACAATTAATCCGGCGTACTTGGCCATGTCGCGCTCATCGTTTAGTGTTTTTCACTGTCAGCGCAACATTTAATGTCACACAATAAATCACTACATACTGTACAATTAAACGCTGCTGTTGCGTAACCCGTTCTGTGATACATTACGTGGACATACACCGTTGTTCCTCTGCAAAAATTGTATGTCTAATGCAAAGTGCCCTTAATGTGTAACCTAAATTTTTAAAATATTACAGCAAATACATTAGCATCTCTCGTAACCGAAATAAAGGAGGGTAGGTCTACATGTTTTCCGACAACTAGAATTGTACAAATTAAAAAGATCATAATACCTCAATGTCAATTTGAATATAGTGCAAAACTACTTGAATAGTCTTTTAAATTAAAATGTTTTTGCAAGTTATTTTATTCTTTAATTGAAAAAAGAGCTACAAGGAAATTATTTTTAGATAATGTCATTGAAGTGGAGTGTAATTGGATACACATGAAACGGAAACACTTCTACCAGAAACGATATCAGAAGTCATCAAGAGGTGGACTAGATGCATAGAAGTAGAAAGTGATTTTATGGAAAAATAACACAAATTTCGTGTCTAGAAATGCAAATAAAACTAACAATTTGTAAAAATTTC
This sequence comes from Magicicada septendecula, assembly GCA_034769895.1. NCBI lineage: Eukaryota > Metazoa > Arthropoda > Insecta > Hemiptera > Cicadidae > Magicicada > Magicicada septendecula. The sequence goes on along the minus strand of CM068367.1, from coordinate 1,437,832,785 downwards.
CTTCCGCTTTTTGATTTACACTTCTATTGTTGGTAAATTAAATTATAGTAGCTAGTGTTTCCTCACCAATTCTAAAAACTGAACAGTCGTAATAGCTAACACGGTCAACAAGTATTTATCAATCCGTTAGCAAAGTGACGCCACACAGTACAGAAATGATGTCTACAGCTCAATGCCGAATTGTGACCGTCTTCCTCATAAAGGTACTACCTCATAGGGAAATTTTACACCAGTAGAATAGGAGACGGAGAGCAGCAACCTAGGAGTATCGGAGTCAGTGATGTAAGGTTTCTTCACGATATAGTGAGAACGTTTAAGATTATTTCTTTCCTTAGTAGTTTAGGACAAACTTTGAATACAGAAAGTCCTGGAGAGTCAATGGGATAATGGTTATCAGGAGTTCACGTACGAAGACAGCCAACGAGTACTTGGGGATGTAACAAAATTTAAAAGTTAATTAAAATCCCCAAATTTAATCCCTTGGCGACTATTAGTGTTATATATTAAAGAAGCGTCATCAAAAAAAGAGAGTACGAATGGAGACATAGTTAACTCAAACGTTCATGAAAAACAGAACATGAACATGATAGAAACCGGAAATTACAGTTGAAATACAAAAGCAAGCCGCCTACTGTATATGTTGTTCCTATTATCTTTCAAGCCTTCAGTCAACTGTATTTCTCTAAGGAAAGAACCAACTGAATTTTCCGGCCATTCAATTCTCAGTTTGAATTTATAATAAAGGAAGGTAACTATAACAGGAAAATAAGAGTCTTGGTGAGGAGGGTATAATTGCCTGATTCTCTATGTTCCTTAATTATTGGTCACAAGGAATGAAGTTTACCTACTGCTTGCCAAAAAGTTGTATGCTCTTTTATTATTTCAATGTATCTATATAAAGCATGAATACTCTTGTATAGTTATATTCATTACTCTTGTATCTTAGAGTTGCAGTATCATACATAACAAATTATAGACTTTATACAACAAATTCATTTTTTTGTAGTTATATCTTTATTTGTACACATTTTTTTTCTTCAAACAAATCACAGTTTCATCATCTACCTTGGTCGATGGTACGAGAGTATTAGTGCGATATACAGAGCGGTTCGAGTTATTACTGTGTACGTTCAAGTAGTTATTAGTGACATTTTATTGCGTGTGAACACTTTTTGTTTGATTTGTTGTAGTAGACTGTGTTGTTAATTACGAACTGTTTTACTGTAACAATTAAAGCTGGTGATTAGTGACTTAATTGGTGTCTTGTACTTATTTTGTTTCCACTGTACCTACGACGATCGAATAGACCGTCGTAACATATTTTATATTTTTGTTGGTTATAATTTAATTTAGTGTCATCATCAGAATTATAATCTATATAATTATAATTCTGATGATAACAGTAGCCTAAATTAAATTAGAACAGTCAAAATATTGTAAAAACAATAAAAATGTATGTTTGTTTTAAAAAAATATAAAGTATTATGTATTATTAATATAAATAAGAATGGACGCCCTTTTCATCCCTTTTCATCATCAATTTAATCTGGTCCATCTCTGTGACTGCGTTAATTCATGGGCAAACCAGTAAAATCTGTGTGGTCTTATACATCTTGCGGGTACGGTAGGACTATGTCTGCTTGTTTGTGAACGCACGCGCCTGTATTGGTAATATTTAAGACTGGACAGAGATTGTGAGCGAAGTTGGTTTATCGGGATGAAGCAAACATCGTAAACAATGGAAGAAAGCCGAGCCAGGAGAGTTGCCAAGAGTAAGTCTTCATATCAAGACACCTTATTGCCGCCGCTGGTCAGCCGCTGTGTTTCAATCCGTACACTACGTATTGTGTCTGTGTGTGCTTCCCCTTACCGTGTTCATCCTCCGTATACAAAGCGTATCGTCTCATAGATACATCCCAGATAAATTGTGTTAAATGAAACTATTGATTGCTTTAGCGTCACTGTAAACGTTCGACAGCCATGCATCAATATTAAATTAAACTGTTACATCAACTTCGATTGAATTAAAATACCTTAAAGCGTTACCAGATATCAGCAGTTTTATAATATTTTTTAATGTACATCACCTTATAAGTACAAGAAAGGAATACTTATCAAATTAGGAAAGGGCAACATAAACAACACTAATTCTTGTTCTGTGGATGACTTTTTAGTTTTTAAAATTTAATTGGCAATCACAAAACGCGTATATTGTAAATATGATGTTATAACTGTAACAAATCATAATTAGGATATGTCGGGATTCAAAATCGAGGTAATTTAGTTACATATCAGGTCAGTAGACCATAGTTTCTTTAACCCTCTATCTGTAAAGTTATTTCAATAAACAATTTATATGGGATTCTAATTTATCACAGTGCATATTAATTTTCTGCCTAGTAATCTCTTGTACATATACGTAAGTCAGTGTGAAGAATTCGATTAGATGCGTACCATGATGAATCAACTAATGCTTTAAATGTTTCTGACTCAGATGTTGGAACTACGAATGTATAACATTTGCTGGTAAATGCCAACAACTCATGTAATAAGTGGGACAGGAAAGAGGTTTGGACCTAGTTTACTTCTCTGTTATGTCCTGTTGTGTTTACTTTCCAGAACCTAACCTGCTTATTTACTGCGAACAGTTCACTTGCTCTTTATTAAGTCTTCGTCTTTTGAACGCATTTACAGTGGCTTGGTACTTCCTCTAAAACTGGCTTAGTACAGCGGACTGTCAATTGCTTCCTCGTAGACTAGGAAGGTCGTCTGGTATCGGTCAGCGGACGGTATCGGACAAGAGCAGTTTAGGGCATTTGCCGCTCAAGACAGCACTTGTCACACGGTCAGCTGTTCATCAAAACCCCATCCAAACCCAAAATCCCCAAACCCATCCCCATATTGAATGTGTACGTCAAGCCATTTGTGTCGTGCTTTGAGTTTTTTGGTTTTTGATCTGTTGCATAGTGCACGAAGATAACTTTGGAGTGTTAAAACTTCTCTTAGAGTAAGTGTATTTAGTTTCTACCGTTACTAGCGTAGATACTATATAGGGGAAGGTTGCCATCATTGGACCACCTAACAGTTTTTAATTTTTTTTCATCACATTTTCAACTTAAATTTACCATTCAATATACAGATAGTCTCTCTATTACTTTCTGATTAACCGTGAGTATTTACTTTGTTTTTAGATTTTTCAAATATGGTAGTAGGAACAAAAAACAAAATTTTAACAAACGGTCCATTGATGGCAACTGGTTGCTATGAATGGACCATCGAGTTTCCATCGATGGACCGATTACGAAAGTAAAGAAAAACTGTCTCTACATAGGTGTATTGCATTTTATTATACGTATCTACTAGTCATGGTAAAACAAAACTAAAACATATAAAGTATGAAAAATTATCTCAAGAAGCCTGAGACTTAATTCGGGATGTCGCCGCATAAAATTGTAGTACCATTTTTCCCAGCCGATCTCTTCTCTTTGCTGAATCTGTGTTCGATGTTATTTTGTTCAGCGACTTGAAACGCGAGTTCTCGTAAGTCTTTGGCTGTGATTCCAAAAAACATCTCTAATTTTAAAATGTGGTCTACTAATTCCTTCTCTACCTCAGGAGGCAGATCTCCTAAACTACCAATAATTTTCTTTCCCTCCACAGCAAAATTGTTTTTGCCTTCTAAATGTCTCTTTAAAGTTGCTTTGGGCACTCCATACCCTCGGCAGACTTCATTCAACCCCATGTCTCCGTTACTAAAGGCCGCGATAGCACGTTCCATTGCCTCGGTACTCTATTGTCCATATTTCACTCCTTTTGGCATTTTTCTGAAAAACGAAAATTAGTATGTTAATTTATAGACAAGCTACTACAATATTTTGTGTATTTAGGCTTTTTTGCAATGATTACTATTTAAAATTAATAAATTTCATTTCAGCTTTTAAATACAATCAAATGTCTATCTACTCTTCAACCTGAGTGCCATACAACGACCATGTTAACAGTAGGAACCTAACGCCATTGTGACTAAAAGTGTAAGGCTATGATTTTATTAGTGTTATCATAGTACAGGGAGACTCAATATGTTTGTATTGAAACGTTTTTATTTTTAATTTGCTACCAATTGTTGCTATAAACTTATTTTCAAATGACTACAATATTCGGGCTAGAACATAATGATGTAAATTTTTCAAGGTAGTCTGCAGAGTTTAATGTTTATATGTAGTTGTAGGTTATACTTCAGGCTAATAGTCAGGTTATTTGTAAACAAAAAAATATAGCACTTACATTGAACACAGTGTATATTTGAGTATTATAACACGTTTTTCTAGACACTAACGCAGCTACCAACTCACACACAATAATACGCTATTTCCTCGCATCTCCTACATTCTTAGCGTTATAAAAATTAATATTTGCAATTTAACAGGTTGTTAATTGCACTGTAAACCGTAGATTATAGGTTAATAAAATTTACTAACAGGCCTATCACAAAATATCAGTAAATGGAAAAGTACCAAGCAAACAAGGTTTCTGTGTCCCATGTAATGATAAAATTTAGTCTTACTTGTAGTCAAAATATAAAAGAAAAGATACTTAACGTAAAGCGTGTCAAGGAAAATAATAATAATTCAAAAATTTGTTCACGTTTCCATGAATGGACCACCTGATAAACTGGTCCATTCATGGAAACGCCAAGTGGTCCAATGATGACAACTCGGCATATTGGAATCTTTAGATAAACACAGCCGAAATGACGATTCAAATTGGAACAACCAATATAAAATGTAGAACTTTAAAAACTGCTTTTAATGTCAACAAATTGTGAAATTGTTCAGTAATATATAATTCGTGATAACTGATATTAAAAAAGACTAATAGTTATAGCACAGAGTACAGAAATCTTACCTGAAATTTTATCTAGCAGCGACGCAACTCCAACTCGTTTACAGCACTGCACACAGCTGGCGTGAAGGAAACAAAGATTCTACAACTACTACCGCGCATGTGCACGCTTTGGTAGAGGAAATACGTAAGAGGTCCATCCATGGAACCGGTCCATTGATGGCAACCTTCCCCTAGTACTTGTTACGATGTAGCCGTATAATATCATCCGCGTCATTGCTCTCGGTTTAGTATTTATCCCAATGTTGCGTGTCATTCGGGTGGTATCGGGCAGCTTGTTGGTCGGTAAATTTTGAATTTTAAGCCTAATAGAGGTTTTTGCGTTGTTTTTCAGTACACCATGGGCAAAATTCGTGGAAAATGGGACGAAGAGAATATGAAGGCGGCAATTGACAAAGTAATTTTAAAAGAAATGACAATAAGAGATGCCAGTGCTAAATATTCTGTACCCAAGAGCGGGGATCGAGTAAAAATAATTGCAGAGGGGGAGAGGTAATAGCCAAGCCTTGCACTGACAATAGAAGCACTTTCCAAAGAACGTTTGATGAAAATCATGAAGAAATATTATACAATCATGTAAAGGAGTAGTATATGTATGTATGCGCTGGGACTCAAAAAACAGCCATGTATGCGCTGGGACACAATACCCACTATGTATGTATGCGCCAGGACAAAAAAAACAGCCATGTATGCGCTGGGACACAATACCCCACTATGTATGTATGCGCTAGGACAAAAAAACAGGCATGTATGCGCTGGGACACAATACATGTATGCGCTAGGACACTCGCTATTGTCTCCCCCCCCTTTTAGTAAAAAATGTAAATATAAACAGTATAAAATGTAAATATAAACAGACGGCGTTTGTTGACACGCCCCCGCCCCGCGTACACAATAGACATTCCGAGTTCGTTGACGTGTTTTTTTTCTCCTTTTTACAGTGTAGACAGCGTGGTGGCGTCCGTCCGTCTTTACCTAAATATATTACATTTTTATTTTGTAATCGTGATCGTGTCTTTAACGATTGTGTTATTCTATAGTAAACCGTGACCTTGAAACACACTGACCTAGTAACAAAAATGTAAATATAAACACGCTGACCTAGTAAAAAATGTAAATATAAACAGACGGCGTTTGTTGACACGCCGCGTACACATAAACATTCCGAGTTCGTTGACGTGTTTTTTTTCCTTTTTTAGCGTCGTCTTTACCTAAATATATTAAATTTTATATGTAACGATTGTCTTGGTATACAGATAAGAGAAGAGCGTCGTCTATACCCTAAATATATTAAATTTTATATGTAACGATTGTCATGGTATACAGATAAGATATGAATTAGCTTAGTCGGTAACGTGCAACTGTATTATTCTAATAATAGATTATATGTAAGGTAAGTATCAATTGTTCAATCCCTAGTTAATTCATACTTTTTTTTTTTTTTTTAAATATATTTATTCATTATTTTTATACTTTTTTATTTTCACGTTTTAACATGAATTTGTTTTTAGATATGTTAACCGATAATAACGTTTATATAATACACGTTTGCAGTTGGTTTATTAGTGTTCCAACGTGAATTCTGAAAGTAACATCCTAGTTAATAACATGTCGGTAGTTAAAAATTTACTATATATAGTAATTGTTCAAATATTACTAATAAATTCTTTAGCCGATAATACAACACAGATTGAAGTGGATAAAGTTAAGCAATATTTATATGAATATGGTTATCTTCAAACAGATGATGAATCTTCGTTGCAAGCGGTAAATGAATCAGATATTACTAATGCGTTACTTATATTTCAAGAATACTATAAATTACCTACTGATGGTAAATTAAATAATGAAACTATAAATTTAATGTTAAAACCTAGATGCGGTAATAGTGATATTATTTTTGATTATCGAGTATCCAGTTTTAAATGGAACAAGCCTGAAGTAACATGGCATTATTATTTAGCGAATCAAGAGGTGTTAGAATTGACTAAACAAGCTTTTGCAGTATGGGAGGAAAAGTCTGGTATACGTTTTAAACATGATAGAGTAAATACAGATATTTTAATTTCTAATAAACGATTGAAACATATGATGCAAAAAGAATCGTGGCAATGTACGAGAACGTTTGACGGTAAAGGTGGAACATTAGCACATGCATATTTTCCTGATTATAATAATTCAAGGCGAGAAATTCATATTGATGAAGACGAAAAGTGGTCATATTCGACTGATAACGTTGTTCCTCTTGGCCACACAAGTTTGTATGCAACGTTAATACATGAAATCGGTCATGTTATAGGTTTATCACATTCAGATGTATCAGATTCTGTAATGTATGCTTATTACAACGGTAAAATAGAGTTAGGTGATGATGATGTTTTAGCCATTCAAAATTTATATGGTAAGGCAGATAACACTTCTATAATATCTTTCATACCGGAGTCACCATCTTCTTCGGTACCAAAAATACAAAACGAGCATCCTATAGATACAAATAAAATCGATCTTTGTAATTTTAAAAATATTAATTTATTTTTAATTGCTGATAAACGATTATATATATTATATAAAAAATGGTTGTGGATAATAAATCCGGCAGAAATGATATATACCAAACCGCTCATAATAGAACATTGGTTAACGTTTCTTCCAAAGAACTTCACAAAAATTTTAGCTGTATATCAACGACCATCTGGTGAGATAGTTATGTTTATAGATTCTTTGGTATTCATGTTCGATTTAATGAGTCTTAAATTAAGTCATGGTTATCCAAAGCATATCCAATCTTTATTTAACATACAACCGGATAATTTACATGCGGTATTCAACAGTTATACAGGTAAAACTTATATATTTCATGATGATAATTATTATAGAGAAGTCAATGAGTGTACGTTCACTACTAAATCATGGGGTTATATATCTGAAACATTTCCTGGAATACCGCCTAAAATCGATTCATCATTTAGATTTTCTGATGGTAATTTATACTTTTTTAAGAACAATACTGTGTATGTCTTTAATGAATTTACGGGTGAGTTAGTTAGAACAGAAAAAAATAATCTATCGATATTCGGATTGAAATGTGTAAATGATGATGTACTATACAAATTAAAAGAATTAATATTACAATTGATAATTCAAAAGAAAGACCAATCGATATCAAATAATAATCGATAGTAATGTTGATGAACAAGAATAAAAGTTCAGTTTCCAAGAGCATAATGATTTGAACGTATAGTTGTGAAGAATACGTGAAGCGGTTAACATGGAGAAAGGAAATATTCATGCTTTCAATTGGTGTATATATTGCATAGAATCTACTGATTCAACGTTTAATGAAATATGTTATTTTGTAAATAATGAATTTTCTGAAGCAAATGTTACTATAATTGAAAATGAACAAATTATCAAGATACAATCCCCAACGATTTGCTTCTATGACGATATATTACAAAGGTTAGAAAAATATCGAAACCAATTAATAATCGATATTGATTTTGAAGAAGAATACAAAACTCTCCGTTGGAAGTAGTTAGTTAGTAGAGGCTCAACAAGTTGGATGCAATGTCAAAAATGGCGAAGTTGTGCGAAAAATTGAACCCCTGTAAGTTATTACAAGATTTTTTTGAAGAAGCAGGATTTATTTTTAATGGTGATTTAGACAGTATTGTGTGTCGTGAGTGTGGATTTAAAACAAGAGGATCTTTATCTATTTCGCATATTCAATTTATGCACAAACTTTTTAATTCAGAATGTAAAATGGTATGTTATATATATGATAAATATAATAATTATGCACTATACAGTATATTATTACATATTGATGATATAATGAATGCGAAAAAATGTATATCAGAAACTGAAGAAATTATGAAGTTAACATTTTGCTGTTGGCCTAAACGTTTACCACGAGTTGATAATTTAGTATCGGCAGGTTTTTTGTATACTGGAGTGGACGATGATTTAATGTGCATAGACTGTAAAGTTATACTTCACGATTGGCAAGACACAGACGATCCATGGTTTGAACACGCTAAGGCATCTCCAAATTGTTTACTTGTTAAATTACACGGAGTCATAAAAGATGGTTTCATTAAGTGACAAAAGTGGAAAATGTATTGAAGACTTTTTTAAAAATCAAAGATTTGTTGATGATTCGGATAATATTGTTTGTTCTAAATGCGGTTTTAAAACTATATGTTTTCATACTATTACGCATATAAAAGATGGTTTCATTAAGTGACAAAAGTGGAAAATGTATTGAAGACTTTTTTAAAAATCAAAGATTTGTTGATGATTCGGATAATATTGTTTGTTCTAAATGCGGTTTTAAAACTATATGTTTTAATACTATTACACATATTCAATTTATGCACAAACTTTTGTATCCGACATGTAAAACTGTACGTTATATATCTTATAAATATGAAGACTATATCAGATCAAAAAAGTGTGTTGCTAATTTTGTTAATATATTGAAAGTGAAAATAAAATTTATAAAAAACAGAGTTGATGTGTTTTTGTTAGATATTTGTTTAACCTTATTACATTTTATATGTAACGATTGTCATTCTATAGTAAACAATTATACGTAAGGTAGGAGTTGGTTTATTAGTGTTCCAACGTGAATTCTGAAAATAACATCTTAGTTAAATATGTCGGTAGTTAAAAAATTTTACTAACGAAACCGTCATTGATAAAGAGTACAGCAGATAATCCCACTGAACCTTTTTAATCAATGTAAACATGACCTCAAGATTAACACTGACCTATTAAAAACATATAAACATATACAGACGGCGTTTTTCTTGTTGACACGTATACGTTCTTGTGATAACGTTGTAATCAACGTGAACATGACCCTCGAATACACTGATCTATAGCGTCGTCTTAAAAAATACTCCATTTTTGATAGTTCAGTCAAAATGAAGAATTTAACACTGCAAGATGTCTTATTTCATCCTATGTTTGATAGATTCGTCATGAATAAAACAAAAGTAGAGATTGAATTTATGCGAGATATATTGTTGGTACTTCTAAAGTGTCGTAAAGTGTTGGAATTTTATAATTCAGACGGACTGAAAGAGATTACACCGGAACGTAGAGGACAAAGCGGTGAGGCGTTTATACATTTTCTTGAATGTCCATGGGCACATGAATCTACTGTGGATGGGCCGGATACATGTGTTTGTTGTTATATATCTACACATTGTGGTGATATCATTAAGCTTCTCGATGAACGATTCAAGTGACTTTTATATAACGGTAAGTACTCCAAGACACTATTGTACATTACAATGTTTGTGTAATTAAATATATAGAATGTATAAAAAATAAAAATATGTAATTACCTGTGTGTGTATGTCTCTCTTTCGCATAAAAAATCTTGAAATAAGGTATTTTCAAAAGTTTTGTGTACACATACAAATCGCTATCGGGCGATGTACGTGCTGCTCACACACACACACACACACACACACACACACACACACACATTGATGAAATTAGAAAGTTTATATTTATTCGACAAATATTAACGTCCTCTCTCTCGCTCGCAGACGTCGAAATAATAATAATATTTTTAATAAAACAATTATCAGTTTAAATAATAATTTTCATGATTGTAAGATACAATCTGTAAATTATTCAGCTTCACAGTAAATGTTAGCCTATTGTATGTGTGTGTGTGTGTGTGTGTGTGTGTGTGTGTGTGTGTGTGTGTGTGTGTGTGTGTGTGTGTGTGTGTGTGTGTGTGTACGTGTGCTATGTAAATTGTTTGTACATCAATGAATATTTGAATCTTTCGATGTAGCATTTCACATAATTTAATGTACTTTACAAATAGAGGTTTACAACGAATTAGATTAAAATAAACTATAATTTGTTTAAATGGCCTTCAGTAAGAAACTATGCTAAACCATTGTAATACAAGAGGTCATTGACACGACTTTACACTGACATAATGCAGTCTCTCTCTCTCTCTCTCTCTCGCTCTCTCTCTGAGTTAAGCTGGTGTTAAGTGATATTTACAATGAAACTATTTTCAAATAAAAATGATGTTGGTTCGACAACCTTTTGTTTTTTAAGACTATAACAAGAATGAGACAAGGATCAACTCTCTCTCTCACACACACACACACACACACACACACACACACACATTTAGTATGAACAGACGTGTCTTTGTTAGTAAAATGTACAAATCACATGACTTTATGTAAACTTCAAAGGGTTCAAATGTTTCAAAATAAAAATATATAAAACAAAAAATACAGAATATATGAAATGTATATTACAAATAAAATATATATTACATATTATGATTTTTTTTTTTTTAATTTGTGAAGCAATCTTCATTTGGTACTACATTAAGCTGATCCTCGGACTTTACTTTTCTGGGTGCTTCATAAAACATAATATCACTACCATCAATAACCTGTGGTACAATACTTCTATTCAATGGTAACACCTAAAACAAAAAAAGCATTAAATAAAACATGCAATCAGTATTAATAATAATACAAAATCACTGTTTTATTATTTTAAAATACTGTAATTTTCATCTAAAATATATTTAAAAACAAAATACAGACTATATGAAATGTATATTAACAAATATATATTTACAAAATAAGTATATTACAACTCAGGAAAGAGTGGTACGTAATTTTCACTCACCCAATCTTTTATAAATTTGCCATAATTGGCACCACCAGCATAGGTGGTAATAAACTGAGTGTAAATTTGTGATAATTCTTTTTTCACTTCTGTCTCGCCTTGAGACTTCGTGGAGCGACGTTGTAATAGTTCTCTATCTCTATTATACTTCACTTGAGTGGAGCGCCTTTCTATCCAATCTACAATGTATCTTTCAAAACTGTCTCCAGACATATTATACTCGACTAAAACAAAGACATTCACGTTTATCACTTAATATATTATCATGATATTTTCATTATTGAATAAATTTTCTCTCTACATAGCAGTTGTAAAAGTAGTCATATACATTATGTGCTATATATACAAAAGGCTTTCAACAGGTTATCTATGATTATACTTACAATTTTGTACAAAAAATATTCATATCAGTTCCATATTTATAAAAAATAATTGTTCATATATTTTTTTGTTAGCGTGTTCTTTTTGAATAATTGTTCATATATTTTTTTTTCTCTAGTATTAGGAATTACATGAATATTTTTTATATCATAACCCAATTGACGCACTATAAAATGCGAATCATAATTAGAACTACCATGTATGAAAACAGGTACAAATTTCTGTTGTTGTCGTTTCAAGTTACACGTATTACATAATGTTGAACGAAATTGACCAGTTAAATGACAATGATCTCGAACTTTAGGATATAATAATGTAAATTCCTTGTTACACATCTCGCAATGTGTGACCGACTTAAATTTCATTTTATCATCTCGAGTCATATGTAACGGAATATTTTGTTTAATAAGTAAACCGATTAAATTAATTTTTTCAACTAAAAATATCATAAATTTTTTCGCAGCATTTTTACCACGATATAAGTATGGTTCCGAAGGCAATTGGTTTCTTATACTTTCAGGGATATTGCTATCTATAACAAAATATACGCAAAAACTCATTGGAATATGAAATTCATTAATTGCAGTAAATTTGTTTTCGGGGTTGGGCAAACAAGTACTAACAGGTTTCAAAATACATTCGAAATCTGCATATACTACAATAGGAACTCTATATTGATAATGAAATTTATTAAATTGTAATATGTTGTTATCAGTAGTGGGTAATACTATTTTTACGGGAGAATATTTTCCGCAATATCTATTATGATTTTTCAATTGTTTTGACTTTTTAGTAAAAAACGATAAACAACGTTTACATATTTCAATTTTTTCTGTATGTTTTGTTAACTGTGATCTTATTAACTGGGAAAAATTCTTTATATAACAATAATGATAATTAGCATTATTACAATTTTGTACAAAAAATATTCATATCAGTTCCATATTTATAAAAAATAATTGTTCATATATTTTTTTTTGTTAGCGTGTTCTTTTTGAATAATTGTTCATATATTTTTTTGTTAGCGTGTTCTTTTTGTGTGGAATATGTATTTGTTATAAAACGAATAATATTCTTAGTTATTTTACTAATGTAAATTACAATAGAAAGATAGGTTATCTATGATTATACTTACATTTTTGTAAAGATCCGATGTATTGAGACCTATGCTGGCTAAAAACCAACCTATTGCTATAAATTGTTTTTTATTGTATGGCTATTTATACTGTCAACCGATCGATAACAGGAAAACAGTAAACAATGTATTTTGAACCAATACCGTGCTGTTGTTTAAATTTTTTTAAAACTGTTGTCAATAAAATGCGCTGTGACTGATACTGAATAATCGGTAATTATTTAACCTCTTGATCTCGTATTTTTGTTGTTGTCGGTAAACAAAATATTTACTTGATTTTTTAATCTTCTACTTACGCGTATTGAGAAGGTGTGAAACTGATAATGTATTTTCTGTGTATATAAACCGATTGAAAATTGTGGTTAAATTTTTTTAAACTGTTGTCAATAAAATGCGATGTGACTGATAATGAATAATCAGTAATAATTACTTGACCTCTTGATCTCGTATTTTTGTTGTTGTCGGTAAACAAGTTATTAACTTGACCTTTTAATCTTCTACTTACACGTATTGAGAAGGTGTGAAACTGATAATGCATTTTCTGTGTATATAAGCCGATTGAAAATTGTGATTCAGCATCCAGAAACATACCAGCTACTACAGTCTGCGATCGTCATTAAGGTAATATTATTATTTTTATTTTTTGTTATGTTCTACACAAGAACATGTACAGTAATTCTTGGTTACCTGTAAAATATGTGTTTTTCCTATGTTATTTTAAATATATTATTATAAAAGTATACAAAAAAATTAATTTGCTTTGTTATAAGTGTTAACTATATTATTTTTATATAATGTGTTCTATACGTTTATCTATTAATTTTATTTTTTTATCTAAGTTATTAAAGGTTCCATTTTAGTATTTAAAATATATTTTCTATTTTTTCTGTTTTATTTAATTTATCTTTGTTCAGTTTTGTATAATAATTCTTAGGTTACCAGTCACAAAATTAGTAATTTAACGAAAATTTATTTTTGTATGTTATAGATTTTGATTTCTGTGTATATAAGCCGATTGAAAATTGTAATTCAGCATCCAGAAACATACCAGCTACTACAGTCTGCGATCGTCATTAAGTAATATTATTATTTTTATTTTTTGTTATGTTCTACACAAGAACATGTACAGTAATTCTTGGTTACCTGTAAAATATGTGTTTTTCCTATGTTATTTTAAATATATTATTATAAAAGTATACAAAAAAATTAATTTGTCTTTGTTATAAGTGTTAACTATATTATTTTTATATAATGTGTTCTATACGTTTATCTATTAATTTTATTTTTTTATCTAAGTTATTAAAGGTTCCATTTTAGTATTTAAAATATATTTTCTATTTTTTCTGTTTTATTTAATTTATCTTTGTTTAGTTTTGTATAATAATTCTTAGGTTAACTATATTATTTTTATATAATGTGTTCTATACGTTTATCTATTAATTTTATTTTTTTATCTAAGTTATTAAAGGTTCCATTTTAGTATTTAAAATATATTTTCTATTTTTTCTGTTTTATTTAATTTATCTTTGTTTAGTTTTGTATAATAATTCTTAGGTTACCAGTCATAAAATTAGTAATTTAACGAAAATTTATTTTTGTATGTTATAGATTTTGATAATTTAAAATCTTATCATTGTAATGGATGCTCAGCATGAAGAAGGTCTTTTATTTAATTTGTGTTTGTTTAGTTTAACATATATAAATAATATGTATAACAATTCTTAGTTACCAGTTATAAATTAGTAATGTAATGAAAAATTATTTTTTGTATGTTATAGATTTTGACAATTTAAAATCTTATCGTTGTAATGAATGCTCAGCATGAAGGAGGTCTTTTATTTAATTTGTCTTTGTTATAAATAATATGTATAACAATTCTTAGTTACCAGTTATAAATTAGTAATGTAACGAAAAATTATTTTTGTATGTTATAGATTTTGACAACTTAAAATCTTAAATCATTGTAATGGATGCACAACATGAAGGAGGTCTTCATCATGAAGAATGTTTGTCGTTAGAAGACATTTTAAAATTAATTTATTATCTGGGTCTATCTTCCTACGGTCAATGGGAAGATATGATGAAAAAAATTCAACCAGACATTATCTCAATAGATAATGTTAATGTTTTTTCTCTATATATTCAATTACGAGATGTAACCAAAAAAATAAAATTTGCTCTCGAAACTACAATTGTTAATTCACAAAAAGACTTGATGTTTTTAAATAATTATTTATTCGATATTGACGAAATATATAACTATTTGAATACAAATACTGTTCATTTTAAAGAAAAAAATATATTAAGAACAACGTTTTCTATAATCAATTCTATTATAAAAAATAAAATGATGTATAGATTTGAAGATGAAGAAGAAGAAGATCCGATGAACATTGACATTGTTAATAATGACGATGATGATGACGATGGTGATGATGATTTTAAAAGATTATTTAAATCAGTTAAACGTTATACATCTAAAAACGAAAAAACTGATGAATTGTATGATCAGTATATTTCTTTTAAAAAAGATGATTCAACTAAAACTTTAACAACACCCGGAGAAAAGGGTCGTTACTTAATAAAAATTGATATAACTGATGTTAACGATTTAAAAGGAATAAATAAGAAAGACAGATGGACTAAAGCTGCCTATAGAAGTCAATTTTTATTGCAAAGTAAAGATTCTACTTATATGCAATTGCATAAAATTGTATTGTCAAAATCACGCGAATTGGCTAAGATAAAAAATATTAAAAAACAAACTTATAAAAACTAATCTTAATGTTTTTGGTTAAGATCAAAAAATGTTTCCTATAAAAAAAGAAATTTTTAAAAATGAATATTTTTGTTTTAAATATATTCCTACAAATTATGGACAATAAAAATTATAATTGTAATATAGACTATATGTTTTGAATATATGTTTTTTAGTATTAATAAATCAAAAAATCAAAATGTTTTAAAATTTTTATTTTTTTTTAAAAAAAAAACCTTTATTTTACATATAATTACAATAAAAAGTTAAGTAATCATACAGTCCCAACAATTTATTCTTTTAGTGTCTTCATCATGTTCATCACACAAACAGTTCCAATATTGAATTATCCATTTAGTAATATAAAACACGTTACTTAATGCACAGTTTGTTGAAGAATGATCATACGGACAACGTATACTATTTAAAGACTGCTTCTTCAAGACGCTTAGAGACGGACACTTGAGTGATTCAATATCCACTATTTTTACATGACAGTTCAATTCTTTTTGTAAAGCTATTTTTTTTTCACGTCCTTTTACATAAATGCACTTTCCATATATATATATGAATTTAATATTACTGGAAGTTCACTATATTCTGTTAATCCACAATTCCAACTAAGTCCCAGATAATTATTGTTAATCCAGTCATTAACTTTTTTTTTCTTTTCTGATAGATGTCTGTAATCGAATGGAGGTAAGAATAAGTATTGATTACAAACATCAGCGAATTTAGTGTTTACTATAGGTTGCACGCACAGTTCTTTAATAATATAATTATTTCCATCATCGCGAAAACTTTGAAAATCGATAACATATTCCATTGCGTGCAACAGCAGAACTGATATCAGTTTTATCAGTGTAGTAATGTCACGTTCTCAGTACGCACGCGTAAAATAGGAGATCAAAAGATCAACTACGTTAATACAAAATTATACAGTTAAGCAATCATACAGTCCCAATATTTTTGTCTTTCAATTTCTTGTTCCAGTATTCGATAATCCACTTAGTTAAATTATGTACATTATTTAAAGCACAATAATACGAATTATGTTTGAAAGGACAGTGAATAGAATATGGAGTCTGCTGTTTTAACACTTTTAAGGATGGACAATCGAGTGTTTCCATATCTACTATTTTCACATAACAATTAAATTCTTTTTCTAATGCTACTTTTTTTCTGATCCTTTAACATAAATACATTTACCGTTCATATATTTATTTAATATAAACTCTAGATCGTTATAATCTTGAAGACCGCACTTCCAGCTAAGTCCAAGATTGGTTTTAATCCATTTATTAACGTTTTTTTTCTTCTCTGACAAATGTTTGTAATTAAATGGTGGTAAAAACAAATACTGATCACTAGCACCAGAAAATTTGTTATCTTGTATACACTGAATACAAAGTTCTTTAAAAATGAAATTGTTTCCATCATCGCGAAAACCTTGAAAATCGATAACGTATTCCATTGCGTGCAACAGCAGAACTGATACACTTTTTATCTACGTAATTATATTTTAAATACTTTTCTTACAGTACCAGATAAAGGCGTATATTGCATAATTGTATCGTAAAAAATGAGACAGTAGATAGTAGTTTTTTCCGGTATGTCTGTTGACGTCTCAATATCCAGACGGATGTCTATTGAACCAGTTTTTAATGATTCATTTTGTTTTGAACAATCAATTACACAAAAAGGTGTATACGTTAGAAAGTTTGAACGGTTTATCATTGGCGAATTTTCACTGTTGTAATAATACGAGGACTGAAATATTGAATAATACTCATGTAGAATCGACGTTTCACCATTAAAATTATCATACGGATAGTATTCTGAATTTAAATATAACTTTACGTTATAAAATGAGGCAAGATCAAAATGTGCTGGGTTTTTGTGTACATTATTTTTTCTGTCAGTTTGAAAACCTACAATAACGTAACGAGGTTTATCTGATTGTGATGATGTTTTAACAGTCCAAGTAAGTTTGTTTGCTTTTGGCACAGACGGATACTCGTAAAGTTCCCATTTTCGAAACGGCATTAATAAAGGTCGATCAATTTGTATTATCTTCAGTAAATCTACCTTTACTACGTCATTAACATAAACATACGGAATTCTCCATGATATATATTTTATTTTTAATTTGTATGTGTTTACTGATTCAGGTAAAATTATTGCATTATTATCAGTGGACGCTCTAATTAAAACTAATTCTTGCTTTATATTTAACAAAATCTTTTTAAAATCTTCAGCAAATCCGAACAACCTTTTTAATGGGATACAGAAGCTAATATCTTTCGATGATGGTGTCATATGACTTATTAAATCTGAAGCCCATCCACTATTTTCTAAAGTGTTAATTTCATGTGGTTTAATTGTTAACATATTTTTAATTGTTGATGTTATTCCAACATTTTTAACTCTATCGATTTCTGATCCATTTATTTCGTATCTAATTTCATCAAACAAAAATGCTAAAGCATTTGAACATAGTTTTAAAGTTTGATCATGTATACCGTTATTATTAGTGTATTCTATTTTTATATGAAGGTAACTTTCACACGGTAATGTGTACACATCTTGTTGATTAATTGGAATTCTAATTTCGTCATTATTATTGAATGTAGTAGAAGTGTACGGTAGATGAGTGTGATAAGCTAATCCTACTATCGAGTCATCTGTATACACAAGATCCTCTATAATGTTTAGAATGCTAGCGTTTACGTTTTGAATATTAAGATTCATTTTTTGTTTAAATAATCCTTTATTACTGTTAATCCCAATGACTGTAGAAATTTCAGGTTTTGTGGTGTTAACCGGTCGATATTCATATCTTTACTACTTATAATTGGCTTATTTGCAGTTGTTTTATTGATTCCGTAATAAAAAATAAGACCCATTATTATTGTTTTCTCAAATACAAACGTAACGTTATTATTTCGTTTCGAAAATTAATCAATCTTCCTTGTTGATCTTCTAGTCTTACTACAATAGTATGTATCCTAGATGTGTTTACTGGTAAATATATCACGTTAGTCGGTTTTTCAACAATTTTAAAACCTGGCGGAACACTAGGATAGAATTCGTGTATTATGTGATCTGGAATTCCGTTGTTAAACGAACCATTAATTAAATTAGTAATCAATCGGATGCTCTCTACTCGAACAATACTTATCGGTAAGGTTGAACTGTACCATTTATTTCGATTTATTATGCATGTTTCAAATCCTAATATGGTTGCTAACGAATCGGGTTTACTAAAATCAATTTGAACGTTAGAATAAATTTCACTTTTTAATGTATTATTATTCGCCTTTATAATTATTTTTACATTTTCATCATGTTGAATTAAGTAATCGTTTATAAACGTTGCGATATCTGAAATTTCATAAGAACCAGTAGGCAATACTATTTTCTTATCACTACCATAATATAATACATTGTTAATTCCTTCCTCTATATTGGGTATTGAATGATATGTCATAAAGTCAATTAATCCTAGTTCCCATTTTTCATCACTTAACTCGATAGGTGGAAAAATATCACATGTTAATACGGATCCTTTACCGCTTAGACAAAACATTATTGCTGAGAAACTGTAAACACAAATGACCGCAGTTGACTGCATCCATATTTTGTCTTCGTGTATAATTATAAACGATTTCAATAGATCGTTGACTTGATGAATAAAAGTAATTAATTAGTTCGATAGGCGGTCTTAAATTACCAAAACTATCAAAATAATTAACTTTATTTTTACGTTTAATATAACATACCCAGTGAGTACCATGGCCATAACTATTATCTAAATTAACTATTCCGGTTTCATTTTGCCAAATTCCAGTGTGTAACGGTAATGTGTCAAGCATAAACACTCCTCTGAAATTAGGAATCTTTAATTGTTTAACATACAGTAGTAAATCTGGAATTGAAAGCGGACGTATAGGAATACTCTTTATTATTTTCGCCGTCGTTGTTTCGTTTTTCTTTTCTTTGTTTTTTTTTTTAGACCTCCTCCTATTTTTTTATACGGTCTCAAATATAAACCTTTTCCACTTTTACCAGCAAAACGTTTCAAATAATTATAAACTGTATTGGACATAGTTTTTTTTTTCTTTTTTATTCCCCCACCAAATTTACTTTTAGCTTTCATTATGTTAGTTACTGACCACGCTGCAGCTTTCTCCCCGAACGATGCGTCACTTGATTTAACACGTTCCCAAGCTCTTTCAGCTAATTCCTTATCAGCCTTAGCGCGATTTATAGAATCTGAATACTTTGAATATATAATATCGTGTTGTTTACAAGCAGCGTCAAGCTTATTAATTCCTGGATCACCTCTTTGTAATCGTTTCGCTAAATTTGTACCGGGTCCACAATACTGATAACCGGGTAAATGAAGTTCAACAGGTAATAAATCAATTGACTTGTTTATAACATTTTCAAGAATATTACTCACCAGACCACCACCTTCTATCTTGTTTGGATACAGATGCATTTATGACGCTTCATATAAACTTTGTATTATATATACAATGCGAAATTCGTTTATAGTTTTAACAGGATTGTCTTTAGTGCACTCCTTATATAATTTGTATAATATTCTAACTAAGCTACTGTCAACTTTATAGTCTTCTAGATCTAATTTAAATGCATTCATAACTCTTGTTAAAGTCTTTTGGTTTATAACGTCTGTATCATCTTTAGAATCAGCAATATTAGTCAATCTGCTTCCATTAAAATCTATACTATTTTCCTCTTCACTTCGTGAATAATATATTTTATCATCTATATATTGTTTGCATTCATCTTTTGTATTATTTATACCTGTTAATAAAGTCTGTTTATTTATAGCATCAAGCAAATTAATAGGATTTGCTACATTAATTAACCTTTTTTGCTTGAAATCACAACAATTAGTTTGTGTATTTTCATCAGGTAATTTATTATCAACATAAAGTTTATTGGCAGCATCAAATTTATAAACAGGTGATGCGATTTGAGACACACGATTATTCTTGAATGAATACACTGGATTATTATCCACCTTAATTGGTATTCTATCAGCTAAATATGATTTAGTAGCATTTTCTAAATAATTTTTATTTACAGCGTCACAAGGTTCGTTAGGATCGGCTAAATTAATAACTTTTTCATCTTAACATCGTAACAATCGTCTGTATTTGTTAAAGTAATCGAATTTGTTCTCATATATTTTACATTTACGGCATCATCATCCAATTCAGGATCGCCCACATTACATAATCGTTTATTACTTATATTAAAATTTCCGTCGTCAGTTAATTTAAATCCTTCTCCAGGCGGTCCACGCTGAACGTTGGAACTAGCCACTAGATCACCACTATAGTGTCCGAATTTATCGACACTCATTTTGAAAATATCGCTTCAAACGTTGCTGCATCTTCTTTTATTATACCGGCCTCCTGTAGCTCTTCAATAATTGATAATATTTCATTTTCATGACTCGAATGACCTGCACTTTGTGAAGCAATCAATAATTTTAATCTATCGCATAATTCATTTACATTATTCCAGTACACAAAAACTGGCTTACTGTTACTGAAATTTAACAAACCGCGACCTTCTGTACTATGCAATCGGCTACTTCTAACTTTTGATGTGGATGATTGTAAAAGCTTATTAATAATAGGCTTAATTATATTTTTATATTTGTAACTAGTACTGCTTTTAACTCTGTTTGTCTTTAAACTTAAATATGCCGCGGTTTCACTTATTATACGCGAATATTCGTCTAAATCTTCTTGAGAATATACATATGCATTGGGGTTTTTCATAAAAATAAGATCGTACAAACCAGGTGTACCTTTGTACATAACATTATTAATTGTAATAATATCACTTTCATCAGTCTTTAAGGGGTATTTACCTAACATTAAAATATTATTATCTCCAAAATATGGACCAAAAACGTGATCAATATTATGATTACTGTCATCAAAAAATTTATGCATATAATGTCTTATTAACGGACCTTTAAACCATATATCGATAAAAGGTTCAATTGATTGTCGTCCTTCTGATGTTGACATTAATTCATCAACCGTGGGTAAGGTTTCATACGTTATTTCTTCTTCACGCGGTAATGGTAACGGCGTTTCTACTGTTCGTTTGTTCGATATCGGGATGTTTTCGGCCTCTTCTGAAAACCTTTTGTTTTGTAAACGCGACTGAATATCGTCCATTTCAACATCTAATTGTTGTTCTTCTTTTTTAATCAATGATGAATTTGTTTTCTCTTGTACTAACTTTTGTAACGGAGTGATAATAGGTTTCAACGATTTTTCTGCAAACTGTTCTTCATCAATAACATTTTGTGTTAGAGTCTGATGTTTCTTTCGAATATTTTTTCTTATTTTTTTAATTTCATTAACGAGCTTCTCTTGCTTGTCAAGGGAACGTGACTTCTTCGATGACATATTGATAAGTAATAAAAAAAATTTCGATTACAAATTAGTAATATAGATATCAAAATCAAAACGATAACGACCGCCACAATTCATATCACTTTCTTTATCTATAACAAAAAAACCCTTTTTACGTCTTGTCCATGCTTTAGAACAAAGTTCTTTAAACATTTCAAATGTCATATCAGTATTAACATGATCTCTGTATATATGTTTTAAATTTAGTTCGTCTTGTTGAAAAATAATTATTAAATTCGCGTTATCACGAATTAAGTGTTTCGGAATTCGAACATACGTTTGACATATATAAATAACATTATTATTTTTATGTCTACATATTGTAAAATGATTTCTTATATTATCTTGTTGTTCACATGCTACATCATCAAATATAATAACTGAATTTTGTTCAGTATCATCAGGATGAATGACTTGATCATTTTCTGAAAATTTATAGTATTGTATTGATGGTATACCTGATAAAACTGTTTCTAAAAATTTGTACTTTGACTGATACAACGATTTTGAAAAAACATAAACGTTCTCAAAACATAAACCATTAGGACTGAACAAAAGATTAAGCATTAGGTTTGTTTTACCTGTATTACTGGGCCCAATGATAAGAGACCTGACATTATTTGGTAACAACTCGCTATGGACTCTTTCTTTTTTCTCCATAGATTTATCAAAATTACAAATACGTATTTTGTTTGTTTGTTGTACTATTTTCATGATTGAAAAAAAAAATTCAAATGATTTGGTTTTTATCAATCCAACTGTTATGCGACTTATCGTATCCTAACCACTGAACAAGTAATTTATTACCTTTACGTTTTAATATTTTTTCAATTAAAAATATATTGTCGTATTTTGTTTTACTAATTTCTTGTTCGTAAAATCCGCCATCTAATACGGTTCCTGTATCATCTTTTAAAATATATGTTCTAGGTACTGTTTGTTTAATATTATGAATTGTAAATATTTCATTTGTCCAATTTGGTAAATAACCCTTAGTAAAAATTTGTTTGTATTTACTAATTCTCACTCTATCCCCAACTTTATATTTTGCAGGTTTCTTATTAACAGGTATTCGTTTTTTATTTATTTGTGTTAATACCCTTTTCTCATTATTTATATTAACATCTTTAGGTTTCATACTTATAGTTCTATGTACAGTATTATTATATTTTTTCAATAACTGAGGAAGTACTTCGATCCATGTATACTTTCCACTGGTAGTAAACCACTTCCACATATGGTTTTTTAAAGTACGATTAAAACGTTCAATAATAGAGGCTTTTTTATCTGAATAAGTTGAATAATGATTTATATTATAATGATTAAATAATTGCTGAATCGGTAAATTGTAAAATTCTTTTCCTTTATCAGTTTGCAAATGTTTCATTTTGTTTACATGTAATATAGGTCTTAGAGCTTTTACAATGTCATGTGAGGTTTTTGATTTTAACGGAACTGCAAATGCAAATTTACTAAAACAATTTATCACTGTTAGTATATATTTATAACCTTTATTCAACTTTGAAAAAGAAATCATTTCTACAAGGTCAGCTTGATACAAATCGTGAATACCTTTTAGTTCGACATTGCGTGTAGGAAAATTCCTTCTCGCTTGTTTATGTAATTCACTACTTATCGCCTGTCTGATGCTCATTATTCAAAGTACAACAATTAATTAAAAACTGTTTACATCTATGACCTTAGTTATCAGAGATTACTTTGTATAGTACGACAACTAAAAAGGTTATCGGTATCTTATATTTAGGTAAAGACGAGTTGCACGACCATCTGTTTATATTTACATTTTTACTAGGTCAGTGTGTTTCAAGGTCATGGTTTACTATAGAATGACAATCATTACAAATAAAATGTAATATATTTAGATAAAGACGACGCTAAAAAAAAGAAAAAAAAAAAACACGTCAACGAACTCGGAATGTTTATGTGTACGCGGGGCGTGTCAACAAACGCCGTCTGTTTATATTTACATTTTTGTTACTAGGTCAGTATGTTTCAAGGTCACGGTTTACTATAGAATAACACAATCGTTAAAGACACGATCACGATTACAAAATAAAAATGTAATATATTTAGGTAAAGACGGACGGACGCCACCACGCTGTCTACACTGTAAAAAGGAGAAAAAAAACACGTCAACGAACTCGGAATGTCTATTGTGTACGCGGGGCGGGGGCGTGTCAACAAACGCCGTCTGTTTATATTTACATTTTATACTGTTTATATTTACATTTTTTAGGAATGTTTATGTGTACGCGGCGTCGCGCGCGTCTGTTTATATTTACATTTTTTACTGTTTATGTTTATATTTACATTTTTTACTAGGGGGGGGGGGAGAGACAATAGCGAGTGTCCTAGCGCATACATGTATTGTGTCCCAGCGCATACATGCCTGTTTTTTTTGTCCTAGCGCATACATACATAGTGGGGTATTGTGTCCCAGCGCATACATGGCTGTTTTTTTTGTCCTGGCGCATACATACATAGTGGGTATTGTGTCCCAGCGCATACATGGCTGTTTTTTGAGTCCCAGCGCATACATACATATACTACTTAAAGGCTTTGGACAGTCAGCTGATGCCGCTAAGCAAAACCGAGTTTTTAAAACTAGCCTACCGATTCGCTGAAAAGCTAAAAATTAATCACCGTTTCAGCAAAAAGAAACATATGGCGGGAAAAGATTTTTACTATGACTTTACGAGCCGACATCGAGCTTAAATTTGAGGACAGCCGAATCGACAAGTCTGCAGCATGCAGTTGGGTTCGGTAAAGACCAAACCGCTAGAATCTTTGACAAGCTGACTGTGCTTATGGACAAAAAAAATTCAGCCCATCTAAGATATTCAATGTGGTCGAAACCGGTGTATCATGATACACATGATACATGATATGATACATATGATACAAACAATAGCCTAAACTCAAGTCTGTAAAAGGGGAAAAAACAGGTTGGGAAGCTGATTTCTGCAGAGAGAGGCAGAAACATGACAATTCTCTTGTCCATAAATGCAACGGGTGACCAGTTCATCCCTCCGTTGTTTGTTTTTCTAATTGATAATGATTTAAAAAGAGATCCTCCGTTAGAAAGTACTTTTGATGGGCAAAAGCCTGGGTGGATCACAAAGGAGGGGTTCCTGAAATGGTTGCACATTTTTGTTAAACGGTAAACCCTAATGAAAAAAATCCTGTCTTGTTGATTTTGGATGGCCATGGAAGCCACAAGGATCTTGATGTGATACTTTATGCCAAGGAACATCATATTCACATGATAAGTTTACCTCCGCACACGTCTCGAAAACTCCAACCTCTAGACATGTCGATCATGAAACCATTCAAAAGTGCTTACAACGAGGCATGTGCATTGTGGATGAGGAAGTATCCTAACATGAAAATATCTTAAAGATATAGCTGGTTTGGTCAACACAGATTTTCCAGAGTCTGCAGGATGGAATTGGCGCAATCTGGATTCAGGTGCACAGGGATCTACCCACTAAATCGCAATGTATTTTCTAATTTGGATTTTGCTGCTTCAGTTTACGTGGACCTGTCAACGAAATACATGACTAGCAGGAACTTCTACAAGTTGCAGTTTACCTGGGACCTCAAGCCAACCAGACAACCAGACCATAGCACCATCAACTTCAAACGCAGCATCTTCTGCAAAACCTCTCGCACTGTCAGTTTATCAAATGTCCATCTCCTCAATAAGTCAACGCATCTTAGAACAAATTTCACCACTACCAAGCACTTCAAGTGTGAAGTATAAAGAAAGAGAAAGTCGCAGTGAAAAAAGTGAAATTGTGACATCTACACCCTACAAAGAGCAGCTTATACAGAAAGGAAGACTATTGGAAGAGAAGAATGCTAAAAGAGAAGAGAAAAATACGTTGATAGAAATCAAACAAAAGAAAAGGAAATCAAACAATCAATCAAATCAAGCTCGAAAAAGGAAATTAGTGACTTCTAACCCAACAGCTGCAAGAAAGAAACTTACATTTGATGACAGCAACACAAGAACTGCTTCGGTTACCAACTGTATCATCTGTGGAGAATCATTTGATGAAGATTTAATACAATGTCAAGTCTGCAAAGGATGGGCACATGAAAACTATGCCAATCTTGAAGGGGACAGCCTTTTTTATTACTGTGACATTTGTGTAGTGTAATAGTCTAAGTTCCTTTGTTTTATGTAATATAAGTTATAGGCTACACCCATTAAAATGTGTATTCATAGTCAATAGTTTTAATTAAAAACTCAATAAACTGATTTTTGCTTTACTTTTACTTCTGTCCGATACCACCCTCCACTTTTTGGAAAGGCTAATTTTTTATGATTTTCATGTTTGCCAAAAAATCATAGTATTTTTTTTTCAGCCAAACACCTTCCACGCAGGGTTGGGTAAGGGATTGAAGTTTTATATTAAGTATTTCACGATCGATTCTAGCTAATCTTTAAAAACAAATCTTAATAAAAGCTAAAGTATCCGATACTACCCGACCTTCCCCTACATACAGCAGTGACTGGTCATACAAGTGAGTTACTTTACTCAATGAAACTTTTAAAATGGTATCTTACGAGCCCCCTCACAGACACCACGTAAATACATTTGCAAATTTTTTTTCACTTTCATATTTTAAGGTATCTTTTTTTTACCCGTAAAACTTCTTTAACAAAATTTACTAGATTCCTTACACAAACATAAAATTACAAAGAGTACGAAAACACATGTAACAATTAAATATGGTAAAAAATTTGGTTTTTCTTTCGTGATTAGATTTTTAAATAATTTCGTTAAATTCATATTCTAACGGTTAGGAAATCAAACACAGGATCTCTTATAGTATTTGCCTTGTACTTAGTTTTAGTATTATTGCAGGCATCGTCTGACAAAGCGCGCGCGCACGGGCGTGTGTGTTTACGTGTATTTGATGTATACATCTTAGTAAGATACTTATTCATATATCAATTAAAGTATATCATTAAATATAAGATTTCCACACTAAGAAGTCTGGGGAAACAGAGCAGAAATTTGTTTCCTTAGTTGATTCTACTTCACGAATAAGATAGAATTTATCATTTGACCGTCCGAAACGAAGAAAATTTCATTCTCTTTTTGTTCAAAAGGACAAAATTGTTTTTTACGATTGTTCAGCTTCTTACACAGTAAACTCTATCACTGATTGTCTGTTTCATTATTTTAAATAGATTTAATCTAAGAGCGTTCATAACGTTTGTTAGACTGCACTTTACAGTGTTGAAGAAAAAAGGAAAATTAGATGTATATGTAGCATAAGTATGTTGTTGTGCGCATTATATTATACAGTAAAATTTTATATCAGTATAAGCGAGTAATTATTATAACAAAGATTTAACATACGCATAACTAAGGAAAATAACCATTACAATGTCCTAGTTTCCTTAAAGTATTTTTGCTTTGTTTTAAACACTAGGGTGTTATTTTGTAAAAAAAAAAATAAATACAAAAGTTTACAACAAAGATAAAAATAATTATTGGAGTCTTATAAGCGTATTTTCTGAATTCGGACATCAGCCGTGAATGGAAGTTTGTCCAAATGAGAGTACTTCCTGCGAGAGTAATATTTAATTTGGTGGGAGAATGAATTATAATTATAATAAGCCTTTTATAATTATAATTAAATACAAAACATTTAGTTCTTTTTATCTTCTACCTCAAGTTCGTTTAATGAACAAACCTATTTCGAACTACGTTGCGACTGTCCTGTTTCGAATAACCATAACTGTGCGGCATTTAGGACTGGAGCAGAGAAATTTACGAACAAAAGAAACACGATTGTAGTGTTGATGAGCGTTTGATAGAGCACCGACTGTAAAAATTTAAATCCACGGCAAACCATTGGGAAGATACTAGTACCGAACACTGTTCGGAGGTAGGGATCTCCAACTACCAAGTGTGTCAGTGTTACGAGATTCCACTATGTATCGTAAACGACAGTTTTCCTTGTATGAACATGCGGAAACCTGACGCGCGCGCAGGTGTACAACTTATTTCGAAAAACTTTTTGTATTTGATTTCAGAGCATCTATGTTCTTTTTTCCTGTATACTATAAAATCTTTAGAGAAAAAATCTATATTTCCTGTATTTTAGTAACGCTTCATAGATCAACAGTTTGTTGACGAGACTTAACCGTGATTTTCTGCCTATCAGCCAGTAGATGTTTCTGACCTTGTGATTAAGTGCAATCTTCTTAGATGTTGTATGTTTTTTCCACGTTAGTCTCCTGTCCAGATGCATCCCAAGGTACCTTGGCACTTTCTGCTTGCGGTACTGGTTGACCGTTAATTGTTACTGGAGGGCAGTTTGCCTTACGTGTGGTGAAGGTAACGTGGCGTGACTTGGACGAAATGATTTTTATGCGCCATTTATCAAGCCATAACTGAACGCTGTTTAATGATTCTCGTAGTATAAGACATGCTATTGAGGGATCGGAGTGTGTCGCTAGGATTGCTGTGTCATCGGCGTAGGTAGCAACAGTGGTTTCACTTGCTGACGGTAAGTCCGAGGTGAAGAGGAGGTAGAGCAGAGGACCCAGGACACTACCCTGCGGAACATCTGACCCCACTGGTAATAGAGGAGAAGTAGCATCCGAGTACTTGACTTGAAACCCTCTGCCCACTAAATAGGAATGTAGAATACGGTAACAATTATGTGGCAGATTTTTCATTATTTTGTATAAGAGTCCAAGATGCCAGACTTTGTTGTCAAATGCCTGGGAAACGTCGAGAAACACACCTGAGCAGAACATCTTCGATTCCAACGATTTATTGATAACATTTGTTAGTCTGTGTATTTGATCTACCGTAGAGTGCTTTTCTCGAAAGCCAAATTGGTGATCCGGAATTAGGTTGTTTTCTACAATTGTTGGCATAAGTTGTTTTACAAACAGCTTCTCAAAGATCTTACCAAGTATCGGTAGAAGGCTTATGGGTCGATTAGAAGAGGGCTCTTGAGGGTTTTTACCAGGTTTTAAGACCATGATTACTTGAGCCGATTTCCAGAGAAGAAGAAAGTATTCAAGTCTGAGTATGGCGTTGAAAATGTATGTTATTAGTACAACGCCTTTGTGAGGCAGCTCTTTTAGAATTTTCCCCGATAGCAAATCAATCCCAGGAACCTTTTTACTTTTCAAATTATACAGGATTATTTCCTTGATTTCGTTAACCTTAAAAGGCTTAATAGGTAGAGTCAGTTGGAGCGGGGAGTGTAAATATCTTTGTACCTCTTCATCGTAAGAGACGTTCTTGCTGGCTTCAGGTTGAAAAACGTTGACCAAATGTTAGGCAAAAGTCTGGGATTTCTCTGTATTGCTTCGCGCCCAGCTACCATCCGGTTTATGTATTGGTGGTATTTGTAATACTGGCCTTTTTAATCGTTTTGTAGCCTTCCACAAGGAATAATCAGTACTTTCATTAGGTGACAGATTTTCTAGATAATCCTGAATGCCTTCATTTTTTAAATTTTCTAACAATCGTTTTAGTTTTCTGGCCGCGGAATTCCACTTTCTTTTATTATCCGGATGATGAGTATGCTGCCAAATTCGTCGCAATCTACGCTTCTCAGCTAATTTCGTTCGGACAACCAGAGGAAGGTTTAAGTGCTTACTCTTCGCTGTATTGCAAGGTGTAGCTTCCCAGGCTGATTTTTGTAAAGTACTGGTGAGATAATTTACAGCCGCATCCAGTTCAGCACGCGTGTGGTGTGGACGTTCTAGCGAGATATTATCATTTATGAGCTCTCTAAAGTAGTCCCAGTCAGTGTTACGATTTGTGAGTGTTGGTAGACTTTCAGATTCAATTATAGTATTGCTAATAAATAAAATAAAATAAACCTCCGCTCCACAGTCCGTTAAGGACCAAGGCGTGCCGCGCAGCTTTTTGTGTTAGTGTGACGGTGTATGGCTAGTACTACGCGCCACCAGCCGCTAGTTGCGGTATTCACGGCCAGGAGGCGGCGCTGCTATCTCAGCCCCTACTCAGTTTGCCTCACGACGCTGAGTGCACGCCGTATGGAGCCTCCGCCGGGAATTGAACCCGGGACCACGAGCGCATCAATCGCCCGCGTTATATTATTGCTAATAGTGGCAATAATTGGAGTGTGATCAGAGGACAAATCAAGGCAAGATTCAACTTTGTAGTATTTATGAGACAAGCCTCGAATTAAAAAGAAATCAATGAGGTCAGGTATTTTATTTGTATCACAAGGCCAATAGGTTGGTTGACCAGTGGACAGAAAGGACAGGGATTCTTGTCTAAAGACATTATATAAAATTCTAACTCTTGGATTAGCTAATCTCTAACCCCATTGCGGGTATTTTGCATTGAAGTCACCTCCCACCATAAAACGTGGACCAAGAGTTCTAAGGAAGGAGCTGAAGTCAGTTTCATTGATTTGGGGGACAGTAGACTGCAGAAACAATTAGAGAGCCTCTTTGATCTTCAATTAAAACGAATGAAAAGACGGGAATAAATATGAATTTGTTTTTACATTCGTAGGAGCGAACTGCATTAGTCGTGTTATGGATATGGTCGTATCCCGTTCAATAATTCGCCAGCGGTCGGAGAAGGGGAAATTTTCATGCCCTTACTTTGGAATACTGACGTGGTTTACTGAATACGGAACGTGGATCAGGTCTGCGTAACAGATGAAACGCAATATTCGCGCGACCGACATGCAGTGGAAGCTTCTGTTTTGAAAAAATTAGCTCCTTCGTTAAACTGTGTATCTTCTTCTTCTTTTCCTCTTCAAGAATTCGGTTAATATAAACCTGTTCCGGTTCCCATCTCATCCTCGGACGATCCACGTCTCACCTTACTCCGAGGCTGCTTTAGGTACTACAAGTATTTTAAAGTTTTACATGAACAGGTTACTGGCCTGTTGCACAACCCCCTACCAAGAGGACCAGAGACTCTTCTGTCAGGGTTACCATACTTTAGCCGAAAGGCGCCTGTTTTGGTGTGCAGGAGATTTGCCCTCACCCTTCTCTTTCTGAGATACGATTTGATGGTTTTGTAGGATCAGTTATTCTGATACTGAACGTTTCTTAGTATTTCCAGTGCTCACCTATCGGCATCTGTGAGCACTCTAAGAGCCTAAGCCACCCAAAATTAAGAAATTAGAATTGAAAAAGGAAGACGCCCTAGCCCTCGATTACTCTAATTGTGTCGGGGTCAGAAAAGAACAAGAGGCAGTCAAGAGATACTAGACAGAAGAGACTAAAGAAAGGGATCTCACCCAAGACAAGTTGAAGCAAAATGAGAATCCAGATAGGGCACATCGGGATTGCCAAACCTGTGTCCAGAAAATGTGGACCCCTGATTTTTGTAAACTGTTTATATTAACGATAAATGTCAGTCTTGTCTGGTGGGCCATCGTTAAACACCCGACGACACTCACGTTACACAATTCACACACAGTCAAACTTCTCGATGCACAACCACATGCAGGTTTCTTTGGAAATCCGTAAAATCTTTGTTAAAGCATTCGTATGGTAGCTTTGTTTATTTACGTTACCATGACAGCCGGTTAAAATCATAAAGAACAAATACCGCTTGCGTTACATATAAAGACAATGTCGGACGATCGAAGCGAGTTCTCATTTTTAACTCGAGCGTTTGGCATTTGTCTGTCTGTCTACTTGTCCGCCTATTTGGGATATAATCATAACGCATCAGCTGATTCTCTTAAAGATTGGCAAGCGTAACCACGCTTTTGCCGCACAGAACGCTATTGCTTTTTATTAGATTTATCGAAAAAAGAAGGATCATCATCATCATCATCTTTAAGGTTTAAACCGAAAATGGTTTGTCCCGGTCTCAAATAGGCAAATATTACAGCTGGTCACTCCAGCGCTTCCTCGGACGTCCCACACCTCTCCGTCCGCTCGGCTTATAGTTCCATAGTTGTTTGGGGATGTGGCAGTCATCTATTCGGCAAAGATGTTCCCACCAATTCAGCCGATCTGTGTTTCTTCTATGATCATGCAGAGTATACCTTGCCACGTGCCTAGCAAATCTCATTTCAGCCGCTTGGATGGGACTGGCCTGCCCTTTCGTTAAAGTCCAATTCTCAGACCCATAAAGAAGTGTGGGAAGAGCCATCACCTTGCAGAATTTTAGGCGTGTTCCTTGACTTGGTATTGCAGAACAATTTAAAATTGGTGTATGGAATGTAAAAGGACTTGTACATAAGGAAACAATTTAAAAAAAAGGGTGGGAAGCAAAAATATGAGGCGTTGAAAATTGTGAAAAAATCACAAAAGCTCATATATGCTGTCAAAAGGAATTTCTACCAAAAGCTGAATACAGTGCTCATATTTTAAAATCTCATATTTTTTCGACACAGGAAGCAAACATGAGTGAAAGTTTTGATGAAATCGCGTATTTTTTAAATGAAATTAATGTGTTGAGATGTGTTAATAAGAATTTTAACCGTCATCTGAATGTAGTGTTGAATTTAAGAAATTTCAAAATTTTTGAGACCCCAGTGCCCAGAAAGAGATAAAATTTTTAAAAATTGTAAAAATTCAACCAGTTGTTAGACAAAAGGATGTTTTAAAACAATCAAAATTGTTTGGAATTTTTAGCATTTATTATATTATTATGACGCTGAAGTTGTTGACTTACTGACTTAAGTCCTTAAATTCCTAGGTGGAACATAGGGCCTCTACAAAATTTCTCCAGCGTGTTCTGTCTACTGCCAGGGGATTCACCTCCCTCCATGTCTTGTTGACAACAGCCAGCTCCCTTTCCATAGCCCTCTTCCAGGTGTTCCTCGATCTTCCACGTCTGCGGCTACCTTGCTGATTCCAATTCAGTGCTTGTCTAGCGATATTTTCTGGTGCTCTTCTCAGGGTGTGACCGATCCACCTCCATTTTCTTCTCCTTATCTGTAGTTGGATGGGACTCTGACTTGCGGCCTCCCATAGGTTTCTGTTCGAGATGGTCTTGGGCCACCAGATTCTCATTATGTACCTCAGGCAACGGTTTATGAAAGTCTGTAACCTTGTGGTGATGTCCTTCGTCACTTTCCAGGCCTCACATATATACAGCAACACCGATTTGACATTTGAGCCAAATACTTCTGAGTTTTGTCTTCCTGCGTATATGGGGTGATCTCCATACTGGTCGTAAATGTGCAAAAGCTCCTTTTGCTTTATTTATACGACTTATCACATCCCTAAGAGCAACTCCATCCTGACTAACCATAACCATGCTACCCAGATAGAAAATTCCTCTAACCCTTCCTATAACTCTTCCGTCTAGTATCGAAACAGAATTATTTCTATTATGGTTAATACGCATTTCCTATGTCTAACAAAAGCTGAAGTTGTTACTTTTACTAAAAAAAAAAAAAAAAAAAAAAAAAAAAAACAGTAGGCTAACTGAGATTTTTAAAACGTAGTCCGTTCAAAATTGTGTGCGATTTTTGAAGCTCAGGGAGCATGCTAGTGTGCTAGTACATTAATTTGTTTCGTTTAGCACATGACACCACATGTTAAAGACGCGTAGTATGATTTTATGGCAAAACTGTAGTATTTATATTATGTACAAAATCAATAACAATTTAAAAACTAAAGTCAGTAAAGTGCAATGTAGAGAGTGTTCGAAATAACTTGATTACGAACTGTCAAGGACTGTTTGTTTAGTATTTCGCTGTTAAAATCTGATATTCATTTTCTCTATAGTTTTGTATAAAATGTAAAATCTAGTTTTTCTCTCTGTCTTTTCCGAGAACACTCAATGGGGTTATTTTACTTTTAGCGCAGGAAGGTGCATTGAAGATGAGATTCTCTGACTTTGTTTTGCGAATTGTAACATGACGCGTGTGAAGAAAATTATTTTGTTGTGTTTTGCTCGCGCGTGTCCGTAATAAGATATAATTGCTCTCCTTTATACAGTTTTTTGTTTACTATTTTCATTACTGCGAAAGCGTTTAAGGGATACGAAATCAGATTGGGAATGTCAAACTACATTACAACGAAAGAAGCTCAGACATTTAAAGTTTTACTGTTTACCAAAAGAAGTGAAACGAGTCGGTCTACCTATCTATTTGGGGTATGTGTCACGAATAACATTTGGATGGATCGAAATGTTCCATTAAACATGACATGGATGTCCATACCTTTATGTGACAGAACCATATTGCTTTTTAGATTGATACGCTCAAAAATAGGGAGGGCTGGGCGTGCCCGACTTAAGATTTTTCAGGTCCTAGGCCAAATTTTCTGAGCGGCCCCCCAGCTATTTTGATTCCCTTCGATGTTTAAATTATCCACTGCCTTATTAATGGTCTGATCGTCTGCAACCTTTGCTGCAGAAGTGCTTGAAACATTGAAGTCAATTTATGATACACATTTAACTGCAGAGCTATCATTAGAAAACGGCGTAATTTAAAAAAAATTGATCTAGTTTTGAGTGTTTCTTTATTGTTTCTAAATGAGCTTCCTCATAATTTTTGTTATCTTACGTTTGTAGGCTCTACTAGCCGTGTGAATGTTTATGTTTATGTTCATGTTGTAATTCTCAACGATTACAAATATAATTATGATGATATAAAACTATGAGTAGTGGGTTTGGTTTTATAAATATAGTAGAATGGTTCCCTTGTTCTTGCTGGTATGAAACTAGATTGCTCTGATTTTCTTTTATTATTTAGAAATATTAATTAAGATATTAAAAGTTTGTATTAATTGTTATTAGTAAGTTTTATTTAATTTATTCTTTTTACTTTATTAGAGTTTACTGACCTAGTTAAATCATTTAAAAAGCACGTGTTGTTCCAAAATAGGTACTGCCAACTTATTCTTCTGGAGTTGATGTAAACACTACTATTCATAAATTGCAAATAAAATGTTAATTATTAAAATGATAAATCGTACAACATTAATTACTTTCACTTTTCTTTTATTTTCATTTTAGAATTTTTATTCGATTCTTCTGAGAAAAAAAATGATTAACATTTCTTGTAATAGGTTGACCAGGCTTATTGTATTGATAGTTCAACAGTTGGCAGCATGAGTTCACAATCTCAGAGAGATATAGGTTACTGTTTACGTTATTAAAATATAACCTTTTGGGTTCTTTTGACTACAATAATTAACAAAAATTTCTTTTTTGAAGAACAAAATATTACAATGAAAAATTAGATATAAAATCACAAAATAACGACTTAATCTAAAGTGACGAACAGTTCGTATATTGGACAGAGTCCGCTTTTGAGGTTAACCAGTGTTGGCGAGGTTATTCAAGTTTAAATATTAAGTACAATGAAATAATAGTTAAATATAAAATAATTATAATAGTGTTAGTGTTTATATACTGTTATGTTATTAAACTTAGTTCACAAGTGTAAAAGAAAGTTACCGTGGTATAGTGATACTTAAATATTAAGTTGGGTTATACATTTTTTAGATGCAGTATATACTTTCCTCTTCTTTATACTTTTAATATAACACTTTTATTATTTAATCACTATAATGTTCTTTAAATATAAAAGAACTTCACAACACTTGTTCACTGTTCGGTTATGTCCCCGCTTGTAGGTTAGCACGCGTTTTGTTTACACTTCGCCTAACCTCAATCGGGTTCGAGACTTTAGGGACAAGACTATTTACACTTTCGGTTGGAGGCTATTTTTTCCGTGTCGCAGAGAAGGTGTTCTTTACTGTATGATTACCGGCGAACGACTAACTCGTTGGCGGTGCATTATGGGTTGACTTACCTGACAGGTGAAAGATTCTGATTGGTGGAATTATTAAACATTCCGTTTTCTGGTTGATGCACACCAACAGACGCCAACCTAAGCGTCACTTTTCTGATAAAATTTATCAGAAAATCTTAAAATTGACATATTTTTCTTATGCTACTGAATATAACAAAGATATTGCCACCATTAAAATGCATTTTGTATGCTGATCGTTTTGAGATCTCTTCAGCCATATTTCTGTCCAGTAATAACAAAGATAACATTTTTAACTGATGGCCTATTCTAACATTTTTGTTTAAAACTAGTCCTATTTGTACATATCTAACTTTTTGTGGTTGTACATTCTATCTTATCTATGCTAATAAAAGACATTTTAATATTAGTACTGATAACTATCAACATTAACTTCTTTAACAAAACATTGAATTGCCCTCTAGGCACCATAATGTCTATTGTTCCATGGACTATAATTATTTTCTTCAAACAAAATTACTTAACTCTAATAAAATTCAACAGTCATTAATTATTCCTTATTAATCACATGAACTCTTACTATATTTCTTATAATCTAATACAATCTTTATTCGCTGTAATGTTCATTAATAACTTACACAGTAGATGTCTTTTATTTGTCAAAGTTGATTTGTTATT
The DNA here is from genome assembly GCA_034769895.1 of Magicicada septendecula. Lineage (NCBI taxonomy): Eukaryota > Metazoa > Arthropoda > Insecta > Hemiptera > Cicadidae > Magicicada > Magicicada septendecula. The sequence goes on along the minus strand of CM068367.1, from coordinate 1,437,796,043 downwards.
AATTACATTATGAATGGTCCATAATTAACACCTTTGATTACTAATAACTTACTCTACTAATATACATTATCTTTGAATCTATCTAGTATTATTCCACATGTTTTATTTATACAAATTGCTTTCTTTTTTCCTACCCACTATATGTAGGCTTTGGGTGTAACATTAGTTTCTTACCATTTATATTATTATTTGGTTCATAACCATCAATAGTTATGTATCATTGTCTTATCTGTTATTCAGTCTATTAGTTATACTTTCTATTATGAAATTATTTATATTATAAACTAATTTATATTCTTCTCCTTCTTTAACATTTAACAATGGTTCTTAACCTAACCTACATTGTATCATGTTCATACAAAATTAAAACTGTTATTATACACTTATCTCCTAATAAATATTCTCTGAATTGTCTATGTGATTTCATTCACACTCAGGTAGAATTATTCTCTAGCTTTATTGTTTGGTTTCATTAAATTTTTATTTAGTTTATAAACACTTTCCTAATTGGTAACCCAGTTAGGTTCTACTGAATAGGCTTTCACCCATTTTGTATCATATTTCTTATTCATTTTACTGGAGTTATATGTCACAAAGTTCCAGATAGTCATATATGGTAGCTTGGTCTTATTATTTTATTTTACAATGATCTTAAATTTATGGTGTAACATATATTTCTCATTATTTTAGTTAATAACTCAATTATTGTTTTGTCCTTCATTACTTTAATAATACAAATTTTTATATTAAGGGATATTATTTATGTTGAGGGAAACATCACGTTACAATGTTCATGATGAATGCGTTTAGTGTACGGATTCAATTCTATGTTCATAAAGTTTTCACACTAATAAATATCAACGAAACAACACGCTGCCCACCACACAAAGCTAAACACCTTCTTTACATTCAAAACAAAATAAAAGCATAACCTCAAATCGCAAACCGCTTAGACACAACGCAGATAAACAATGATAACAAACAAGGGTTGTACCACGGTCGTGTAAATTCGGGGGCAATATAGCAGACGTTCAAAATTCGCATGCGCAGATTAGTTTTCAAGGATGCCAACGTCATAAAAATAAGCCCGCAATATTTAAATGAGAAATGTCTTCCATTTGTATTATTACCAAAAATTGATCATTTAATTTCAAAAAATCATACTTAAATAAATTAAAGTGCCTCCTACTTTTATAAAATACTTCTGTTAAAAAAAAATATCTGTAGCTTGCGGCCCCCTCTGACCCGTGGCCTACTCGGCCTAGTGGTAAATCCCGCACTGGGACTGGGTCAAAAATGTTAGGAGTTAAAATTTAAAAAGAAATCACATATTATCAAGTGGGTATCAAGTTGAGATACTGTTAATCACGCTCTGAATACAGAACTCGGATTTGTAAATTTCCAAATTTGAGTGCACCAGATCCCATAAGATATAACAAAATTTTCAAAATTACAAAAAATTCATCCCACCTATCAAATGAAAAAAAAATTGTCCTAACCGGAAAATAGTATTCAAGTTTTGGAAATTTTAGGTCACCAGTGCCATAAAGGCAAAAATTAGAAAAATCCATGGCGGATGTCAAAATGAAGAGAATTTTAATCTAACTCCGAATGTAGTGATTAAACTAAACATTTTTTAACTTTAGGGGCACTAATAGTAAAAAATGTAATTACAAATTTTGAATAAAGATTGTAAAAGCCAGTATGGGGGATTCAATTGTTAAGAGTTTTATTCAAATCCCCTTGAAAATGTTGACTGCTATGTAACCTTTACATAGTGTTAGCAGTTACAAATATTTGTGGAAAGTATTCCATATAGGCCTATAGATAACTATAAAAACAGCTGTACAAACTCAAAAGCTACGACTAAATTATAGTTATAGGATATGTTTACCAGGCTATTAGGCCGTGGTCTAACGTCAGACGTTTCGGCCCCACCAACGGCGGGCGGCTACATTATATCTTAAGAGTCATACATGTGAAGAACATTGCTGACAAGTTTAAAAAATAAAATTTATAAATTTTATTTTATCTAATAATAAAAGTAATTTTTTGGTTTTTTAAAATTTTCTTTTTTTCAATTAATGGGGAGTTGGTCCAATGCAACCTGGAGGACCAGGCAATTTTTTAATCAAAGTTTACTTCCTTTAGCCTTTGATAATCCAGTATCCAACTACAAGGCAGTAGCTGCTAGTTTTGATTCGCCCCGGGTATTTTATTTTCACGGTACCCACCGTATCTGGTGAGCATTCCTCTATCCGCCACCTGGGGAGGCGCCCGATGGGAGACTAGCAACTCCACACGAAAATTAGCAAACAAGTTAGAAGTAATATCTTATTAGCAACTACTAATAAACACACAAGAACAAAATTAATGACAGCAGAGATGGACTTTTGGAAACATTTAGCAAGAGTATACAGACGTGAGAAAATTAGAAATAAAGTCATTAAGGACAAAATGAATGTGAAAAATTCAATTGTTGATTTTATCCAAACAAAAAAATTACAATGGTATGGACACACGAAAAAATGGCACATGAAAGATTGCCAAGGAGAGTTATGGAATGGACCCCACCAAGACGAAGGAAAGAGGAAACCACCTATCACCTGGATAGAAGAAATTCAGACTATATTGAGGGAACGAGAAATTGATTAAGATATTTGGATGGACAAGCAGAAGTGGAAGATGAGATTTCACTCACTTCTGTAATATTTGGTTCCGGAAAATGTGTAACTATTATACAGCCGGAATAATAATAGATAAATCTATTTAGTTTATAATAATTAGCCAAAAATGCAGCTCAAGACCTTTACAGGTGTTAGCTATTGGACTGCATTCATACAGATTTCATTGCAACTCAAACGTGACTTATCGCTTTTTTCTAACTACGAAATAAAACAAATCGATGTAAAGCGATAACGGGTATTAATGTCCTATTATCCGTTTCGCTGTAGAGTGAGTCACAACACTGAAACCACAGGAACACAATGTCCATAAGACGTCTGCGAGCATTTATTACACTGCATTTAATTAGTATAATACTAATTAATATTATTAGTATAATTGGTATTTTCATTTATAAACACACAAACACCACTAATTTTTTTTCTATAACTGAATTATTAAATTCGTGTTTTTAAGATTTAATTTCTGTAACATAAATTAAGATCTTTTTTCTATAGTGTAAGTTAAGATTTTATTTCTATACTGAAAGTTAAAATCTTATACTCTTCTACATTTTAAAGATCTTAATGTAAATTGAGTAGAGTACCACTTAAATTACTTCTTTATTTACTTTTTTCTTACAAATTAAATTAATTTTATCAAGTTTTTCATAAATGTTTTATAAAACTGAACATACTCAATTAGTAAAACAAAACTGTTATAAGAGTAACATATACACCTACTCTACATAATCTACAATAAACTTATTTTCTATTTCAGATTAAAATATAAATTTTGGTGTCTTATAAAATAATAATTTACGAAAATATTACGTAGAATTTTTGATAAAGTTTTTAATGAACGTGACGCAAAAATAGTAACACACTAACTAAGTAAAACTGACGGGAAAAATATTATTATAAAAGTTCGAATTACTAATATTGCAAGTTGTAAAGATAATATTGCATGGGAAATAACATGACGATGGCAGAAAAATCAAATGTAATTCAAAATTACGATATATCTAGAAACAGACATAGAAATTGTAGAATTTCATCGGTATGACATAATTATAAAATTAATCTTCTATTGTAGTGTATTCACTGTTCATAACCTAAAGATATCATACATTATGATTTATAGTAAAGTTTTAATAATTCACATTCCTCATTTTGATCGATTTCGGTCATAGACCATCGTCAGTTGATATACACTGTGCACTCGCGGTCACGATATTGTGAAACAGTTACTTATTTACAAAAAAATGAATTCGTAAACACTGATTAACAAACTACAATGAATATAGGCCTACTGTGAAAACACGAACTATGAATACATTACAATAGAAAATTGAGATTATAGGTACCATTAGTAAGCAATAAGTGTGTGTATATTATAAATACATCACATTATCATTAGTTATAAAATTAACATTTGTTTTGTACGTAATTTTAAATTTCAGACACACAAAAATCTGTTTGCATGAAAGTATTACATCGTAGAATGTATTATACGCAAGATATAATACAATTCATGCCCGGTTTCACCAACATTAGTTCACTTCCTTCATCACGGACCGATTATTAACTAACGTTAAAGTATGTAACGGGCGTTTCACCTGGGTCGTATACGTTAAAACTTTTCACAGCGGAATTCCAAGGGACCGTTTTCCTTCTCCGTATTGGATAAGTTTTCGCATTATACAAAAATTAGAAGTCAACTTTTGTATCGTAAATTTTAGGCCTACATGTGTGTTGTATCCATACCACTGTATAAATTTTCTTCTTTCTACTGTATACAATTACAGTAGAACCTCTGTTAACCGAACAAAGGGACAAAGGCGGTCTTGACTAACCAAAATTTCGGATGATTATTAAGATATCATTTTTTAAAGTGTGAGGTAAAATAACTGGAGGCAACATACAATATTGTCAAAAGATTTTCATAATAACTGAACTATTTACATAAATTTCTACTAGTAATTTTGTACAAACCACTAAGTTGTCTTTGGTATTGACGAGTGCTTTCGGCAGCCATCTTCAGGTCATTTACCGAAAGCGCTCGTCAATACCAAAGACAACTTAGTGGTTTGTACAAAATTACTAGCAGAAATATTTGAGACCACTAACACACCAATATAACAATAAATAAAAATATTTACATAAAGTTATTTTTTAACACTAGTTTCTTTATTTTTTTATCGTATATTTTCCTTTGCAATTTTCTTTTTACATCGCTTTCTTGCTGCAATATCTCGCCATCGCTTCATTAGCAGAACGTCAGAGGGCTTTGATTCTTCAGATCGTTCGACGAACCGTAGCGCTATCTGAAAATAGGAATAAAACTCCGTGAGAAAAATACCCTAACCCAAAATAAAATTTTTTACCTCTAAGGGATTGAAGATCTCGTCAGCGGTGTCATGGCTGTTGTTGCTCTCTGCTATGTTTCCGTCTTCGTCGTCCCTTTGTTTCGTGAACCATAAAAGCACAGCCTCATTTACTTTCTCGTTTTGTGACACGTCTTCATTGATTTCTTGTTTGGCATTTTCGAAGGACGCTCTTCATATTGACACAGTCAGAAACAGGTGGAACACCAACACCAAAATCGGCTGCCACAGTTCGCAAAATCTTGTCATTTTTAATTCTTTTAATTGCCTCCGATTTTTCTTCAATCGTTATCATTACCCGTTTCCGCTTTGTTGACATGACGCATAATTTATTACATGTCTATTACATTAGTCTTCGAGTTTTATTCGGAAAACAAATTTTCATTTAGTAAAAATTGGGAATATATATATTTTTGTTGGTCGTTTCGGTTAAACGATATTTCGGTTAAAAGTGTTTCGGTTAATGGAGGTTCTACTGTACATTTGAAACGTTTCTACCTACCTTATTCATGACTTTAGACAACTCCGAATGTTTTTCTTTATAGGTTTTCCGATTAGTTTATTACAGTGCTTACTCCATTTTATTAATTATTATTTATTTTCACTCTGCTCTGTATTCCGTATATTTATTTAAATACGGTTAACATTTACTTTTTTCAAGTACCTTATTATCACCGCATTTGTTTTATGAGATGATTTTCAGAGTCACACAGCACCTTATTCAGGTTATATGTTTACGTGGTGATACCGTAACGGTTGATTTCTTAGAGTTCAGGATGTACGGCTATAAACAGTCGCTGTACACTACCAGCTTTGATAACGAATGTCGAAAGTTAGATGTAGGCAGTCTGTGACTGACAGCCCAGTGTTACCCGCTCAGTAATGCCTTACATACCTTAGCCGTAGGTGAATAATTCATAGTTAGATGTAGACAGTCTGTGAGCAGTCTGTGACTGACAGCCCAGTGTTACCCACTCAGTAATACCTTACATACCTTAGCCGTAGGTTAATAATTCATAGTTAGATGTAGACAGTCTGTGACTGACAGCCCAGTGTTACCCGCTCAGTAATGCCTTACATACCTTAGTCGTAGGTTAATAATTCATAGTTAGATGTAGACAGTCTGTGAGCAGTCTGTGACTGACAGCCCAGTGTTACCCGCTCAGTAATACTTTACATGCCTTAGTCGAAGGTTAATAATTCATAGTTAGATGTAGACAGTCTGTGACTGACAGCCCAGTGTTACCCGCTCAGTAATGCCTTACATACCTTAGCCGTAGGTTAATAATTCATAGTTAGATGTAGACAGTCTGTGAGCAGTCTGTGACTGCCAGCCCAGTGTTACCCGCTCAGTACTGCCTTGCATACCTTAGCCGTAGGTTAATAATTCATAGTTAGATGTAGACAGTCTGTGAGCAGTCTGTGACTGACACCCAGTGTTACTCGCTCAGTAATGCCTTACATACCTTAGCCGTAGGTTAATAATTCATAGTTAGATGTAGACAGTCTGTGACTGACAGCCCAGTGTTACCCGCTCAGTAATGCCTTATATACCTTAGCCGTAGGTTACTAATTCAAATTTAGATGTAGACAGTCTGTGACTGACAGCCCAGTGTTACCCGCTCAGTAATGCCTTACATACCTTAGCCGTAGGTTAATAATTCATATTTCTTTACTAAAATTGAACTTTATCTTGTGAAAAACTTACTTTTTTCGTCGGACGCGTTTCGGCTTAAGTATCCGCCTTCTTCTTCGCTTTAGTCAGACTGCCATCATTTCGTAACGGTTTTTGTGTGGAAGGTGTAGTGGGGGTGGTGTGTGGAGGAAGGGGATTGGTGCAGGGATTCAACTTGATGTTTGTTTTTTGTAAAATTGTGTCAAAAAGTGTATGTGATTTATATTGTAATTGATCGTTGAGTATGTTGTTTGGTTGTGTTGTGTGGTGTTTATATATTTCGTATTGTTCAGTTGTGTTGAGTGTTGTTCACTCAGCCCAGTGTTACCCGCTCAGTAACGCCTTACATACCTTAGCCGTAGGTTAATAATTCATAGTTAGATGTAGACAGTCTGTGACTGACAGCCCAGTGTTACCCGCTCAGTAATGCCTTACATACCTTAGCCGAAGGTTAATAATTCATAGTTAGATGTAGACAGTCTGTGACTGACAGCCCAGTGTTACCCGCTCAGTAATGCCTTACATACCTTAGCCGAAGGTTAATAATTCATAGTTAGATGTAGAGAGTCTGTGACTGACAGCCCAGTGTTACCCGCTCAGTAATGCCTTACATACCTTAGCCGTAGGTTAATAATTCATAGATAGATGTAGACAGTCTGTGAGCAGTCTGTGACTGACAGCCCAGTGTTACCCGCTCAGTAATGCCTTACATACCTTAGCCGATGGTTAATAATTCATAGTTAGATGTAGACAGTCTGTGACTGACAGCCCAGTGTTACCCGCTCAGTAATTCCAGTAAATGCCTTACATACCTTAGCCGTAGGATAATAATCAAAGTTAGATGTAGACAGTCTGTGACTGACAGCCCAGTGTTACCCGCTCAGTAATGCCTTACATACCTTAGCCGATGGTTAATAATTCATAGTTAGATGTAGACAGTCTGTGACTGACAGCCCAGTGTTACCCGCTCAGTAATTCCTGTAAATGCCTTACATACCTTAGCCGTAGGATAATAATCAAAGTTAGATGTAGACAGTCTGTGACTGACAGCCCAGTGTTACCCGCTCAGTAATGCCTTACATACCTTAGCCGTAGGTTAATAATTCATAGATAGATGTAGACAGTCTGTGAGCAGTCTGTTACTGACAGCCCAGTGTTACCCGCTCAGTAATGCCTTACATACCTTAGCCGATGGTTAATAATTCATAGTTAGATGTAGAGAGTCTGTGACTGACAGCCCAGTGTTACCCGCTCAGTAATGCCTTACATACCTTAGCCGTAGGTTAATAATTCATAGATAGATGTAGACAGTCTGTGAGCAGTCTGTGACTGACAGCCCAGTGTTACCCGCTCAGTAATGCCTTACATACCTTAGCCGATGGTTAATAATTCATAGTTAGATGTAGACAGTCTGTGACTGACAGCCCAGTGTTACCCGCTCAGTAATTCCTGTAAATGCCTTACATACCTTAGCCGTAGGATAATAATCAAAGTTAGATGTAGACAGTCTGTGACTGACAGCCCAGTGTTACCCGCTCAGTAATGCCTTACATACCTTAGCCGATGGTTAATAATTCATAGTTAGATGTAGACAGTCTGTGACTGACAGCCCAGTGTTACCCGCTCAGTAATTCCTGTAAATGCCTTACATACCTTAGCCGTAGGATAATAATCAAAGTTAGATGTAGACAGTCTGTGACTGACAGCCCAGTGTTACCCGCTCAGTAATGCCTTACATACCTTAGCCGTAGGTTAATAATTCATAGTTATATGTAGACAGTCTGTGACTGACAGCCCAGTGTTACCCGCTCAGTAATGCCTTACATACCTTAGCCGTAGGTTAATAATTCATAGTTAGATATAGACAGTCTGTGAGCAGTCTGTGACTGACAGCCCAGTGTTACCCGCTCAGTAATGCCTTACATACCTTAGCCGATGGTTAATAATTCATAGTTAGATGTAGACAGTCTGTGACTGACAGCCCAGTGTTACCCGCTCAGTAATTCCTGTAAATGCCTTACATACCTTAGCCGTAGGATAATAATCAAAGTTAGATGTAGACAGTCTGTGACTGACAGCCCAGTGTTACCCGCTCAGTAATGCCTTACATACCTTAGCCGTAGGTTAATAATTCATAGTTAGATGTAGACAGTCTGTGACTGACAGCCCAGTGTTACCCGCTCAGTAATGCCTTACATACCTTAGCCGAAGGTTAATAATTCATAGTTAGATGTAGAGAGTCTGTGACTGACAGCCCAGTGTTACCCGCTCAGTAATTCCTGTAAATGCCTTACATACCTTAGCCGTAGGTTAATAATTCATTTCCTTTATACAAACGAATATAGCTAAAACATTCAGATTATTGAAAATTTTCGATACAAAGTTCCCATATTCTACGTTTGCATCCCATGCTTCTGAAATTTAGATTTACGTTTCCGTGTCGAATAGATTCCGCATTATATAAAATAGTAGATAACATATAAAAACCTATAACATTTTCCAAGTCCGTGAGAGTGTTCGCGTTGGAAAGATATTCGCTATATTAACCTTCCGCCTTGAGTCAGTTGTGCTGTAATTGTTTGTTAATTTTAAATTACAGTCACCCTGACGTACATTTTACTCCAGAGATTCTCAAACTTCTAAGATCCATGCATTTCTCCAAAGTGTCATTCAAATCCACGCCTCTCCCACTACAACTTAAAATTTTTGTGTGCGTGCGTTTTGGGGTGAGTTATCATGGATACTTTATTAATGCATGGATTCCGCATTATATAAAATAGAAAGCATGTAAAACCTATAACATTTACCGGGACCGTAAGAGCGTTTTAGTTGGACAAATTTCCTCTACATTGAGGTTCCGCCTTCAGCGAGATTTACTGTAATTGTGAATTTTAAATTTTAGCTACAATGATGTACATTTTACTGCGGATATTCTCAAACTTTTAAGATCCATGCATTTCTTCAAACTGGCATTTGAATCCACGCCTCTCCCACTAAACTTTAAAACGTGTGTGTGGACGCTGGTATTAGTTATCGCCCAAACGCAATAAACTAAACTATAGCGTTGTTTTGTAGTTTTGGCCATATTAAAAATCTGAAACATAAGTAATTGAAATAGTAAAGTAGTTTTAAAATACAATTTTTTAATCATTTTTTACCACTTTTTAAATTTAAGGACTTGATAAAGGTCTCTTAATAAACATATTTATACTAAAATTTTATTGTCGCCAAAGTTAAATAAATTATTCTTTGAGTTATCTTCATGTATAAATTCTTTTATCGATCTTTTTTTCAACAAGTTGCTTATAAGCATATAACACCCCCTAAAAATTCACCAGGTGATGCGCCTGGCAGCTTGAAAATGCTGTTTTACATTACAAACATTTGAAACATCAAATACAGAAAGTACTTTTAAGTGTAATACATTCATGTTTCGTTTCACGAGTGTTTGTTAATTTTTTCATGGTGGGCGGCTTTGATAAGAATCTAACGTCAGTATTGTACCAATACCAACGTTGTACTCGCTCAGTCAACTAACGTTTAACACCGATGGTTTGATAACAAGGTAACTGCCAACGTTGCTTGTACTTGGTGAGGTAATCGTTTATTACATAGAACATAGGTAAGAAATTAAAAACTGTTTACTAATTTCTCAAGTTTTTTTGTTTTGGATGTTTTGTCTTTTATGTTTTATAGGACAATGTTAAACTCTGTCGATGACTAGCAATATTTTTACTAGGTAACTACTATGATACAATTTATTTGTAGAAAATTTTTTTATTCTTGTTATATACGATATAAAATAATTACTTCAAGCAACTATAAACGAAAAGAAACAAATTACATATATAATTATGAGCCTATAGAGTGGCTTCCTGATATATTTGTTACGTGTCTTCTTGTAATTTGATTGACAATTTTGTTTCTCCTACTAATTCTTTTTCTTCTTTTCCCTACTTCTTCTTCTTCTGTTTTCTTTTCTTCTTCTTCTTCTTCTTCCCACACAAATATTAGACAACCGTGTCCGTTGCAACGCATTAATCACCCATCTTATTTCCGCCCTGATAATATTTATATTTCTCTGCGTCTATAAAATAGGATTTGCTTTTGAAGGATTTGTCTCGTCCCTCAGTCTAAACTGGTGTTCGTTTCATGCTTATTTATATTGTTCAGTGTTTTACTACATATTATGCCTCCTAGATTGCCTCGTTTTCAAATCTATTCTTTCTTGTAACCCCCACCCCAGATCTGGTCATATATAAATCAACTCATTTTGGACTGAACTATACTAAAAGCTATAGTATTTAGGGTCCAGGTGTCGCTTCCATATAACCTACACAGTACAGCCAGCTATAAAAGTTTAGAATACAAAACTGTACTGTCTTCATTTTGTATTTTGTATATTTGTTCGAATTAGCTTGTTTTTTTCTAGTCAAAACGATTACAAAAAAAATGTTCAAACCTATTTAAAACTGATATTATACATTTTTATGCACATTGTTTTGTGTACATACTTTTTCTTTTCAAACAATAAACATAATGATGGTCTCGTATACATTTTTTTTTTTTTTTTTGCGGGGGAGGAAAAATGCATTATGCACCATCAGGAGATACCCGACTGGTCTCCCGGTGTGTGGGACTCGCACCCACTAAAAAACCTCCACTTTACAGGCAGGGAGCCCCCCCCTGGAACAACTATTCGTATGGCTTCAGGGTGGCACCTCGTATTGCGCCTACTAGGCTCCTACAGCTTTATCTATATCATCGACCTGTGAAAGAGTCCAGTTCAGGCTTCTTCTGCCGCAGGACCATCCTCACGAAGGTCACAACCATGTCCCAGTTCTCTTTGCTGTTGAGCATGACGCCTATGATGTTATCAGGCGTCATGGGGCCAATCTCCGATTCCAGTCCTCGCCTCTCCAGCACCCACCGTTGACACTCGAAGAAAGTGTGATGAGCGTCATCAGTGTCTGAGTCGCCATACACGCACGACGGACCCTTCATCTTACCCATCCTTCCCAGGTATGCACAGAAATAACCATGCTCTGTCAGGAATTGAGTAAGGTAATAATCTACCTCGCCGTGTGTTCTGTCCACCCATTCAGGAAGGTTCCCAATCAGCCTCGCCGTCCACCCAGCTCGAATCTCCTGCTCCCATCGTAGTTGCCAGCTCCGCATGGAGTGTGCCCTGGCCACTATTCTTGCTTCTACAAACCCCAAGTCTTCCTTGGTCTTGTAGACCCTCCTCTTAAAATTTGGTCTCGTATGCTAATGTCGTCTAATGTTCTAATAATAATTATCTGTTTTTGTCTTTCGGCTGGACGACAACTTCTATTTTTCTTGTATTACGAACACAGACGTTTCGCATAATGTACGATGTAGCATTTTGAGTGCAACTGATAATGACAGTAGTTTGCTTGATACACATTAATTTTTAACGCTTTAATGGGGAGTAGGTCAGATATAGACATCGATACATTAGGAAAACCTACTTCTTTTTTGCTTCTTCGTGTTCTTCTTCAGTTAAGGTTGACCCAAACATAATTTGTTTCTGTTGTTAATATTTTCTGATTCCGGGCTGTTTGGCAGTGGTCCATTGCTGGACATATCAGCAGACGTTTCGACCATGCCTATGACGGTCATCATCAGTGCAAAGAAAAAGAGCTTCGACTAACGTAGATGTCACCGTTGGTGACCACAGTACTGTGATCAACAATGAGCTAATACTGTAATTCAGTGCTAACAATGAGCTAACAAACACTCACAGATATGTACAGCACTGGACCACGGCCGAACAGCCCAGAATCAGGAAATATTAACAACATTGACTCCGGCCGTCTAAGCTTTAGAAGACATTTATCACTTATTTTTATTTTGGTGATCGCCTTCAAGCCATCTCTTAATAAGACTCCTAAATATCTTTTATGATATAGCACATAATATAACATTTGTTGCAAAAGGGAGAAGATTGTCTTGCTACGTCCTGTCAGCATGCGATTTTCACTTTGCTTGATACTTTTTGATACTACTTTTATGGAAAAGAATCAAAATATCAAAATATGAAAAAATATGGAAAAAATAAAAATTATCAAAATAACAAGCAGTTATGATACCCTTTGTTATTTTTTATCGCTTTAATGGGGTAGGTCAATTTTAGATCATAATACATTACAATATGTAGTATCTATTCTGCTGTCAAGGTTAGACCTGTAACCCCTCTTTCCTTTTATGTCTTTTTATATGTATAAAACAAACTTCTTTTTATTTCTTTTTATTTAATTTTTTTTTTGAAAGAGAAGCCACAAGTTATTTAGAACTAGGCCGGAGCCTAGAGAAGCCAAACATTGTGCTGGGTCCAGTATGACGGGACTTGCAATGAAACTCGGCTGTAATATAACAATAACAGTCTTTATTGAACCCCCATAATTCGTTACATGCAAATGAAAATTATCACATAAGGTTGTCACCTAATACAAGGAGTAACACACAAAATACATAATAAATCCATAAACCCCATATTCTTAATAGTGTCCAAGACAAGTTCTGTATATCAACAATGATTATATATATATATATATATGTATATCGAATAACATTCCGTAAATATATAATTCTCCCCCTTTTTGTGACTAGCTTAACATAGACAGAAACATAACAACACGTACAAAAACATAAAGGCACATATACTCATAATTATACACAAATATTCTAAACACGAATACCCCTGGAATACACCTGCTTTGCAGGCAGTGTTACTACCATGCCCTAAAACCAGCAGTCATAAATGTTCGCCCTTCAGTCACCGTCTTTCATCAATTTCATTAAGTTGCATAAATACGAAAAACCCCTGAAAGAATGATACTCACTCATAACCCATAAGAGAGACCGGACCGCCCATATGTATAGATATCCACTGATAATTGCCCCATCATGACCATATGAAATCTTTAAGTTTCTTCAACAGCATAAAATAAAAATAAAAAACTGCATCAGCTGATTTTAAGCAATTGTTATGCGGTTCTAAAATGTTAATTTGTTTTACAATGAATTAATCAGTATGTGCTTTACAAGTAAAAAAAATTAATCAGTATATACCTTACAAGTAGAAAAATTAATCAGTAGATGCTTTACAAGTTAAAAAAAATTAATCAGTATATGTTTTACAGGTAGAAAAAATTAATCAGTAGATGCTTTACAAGTAAAAAAAATTAATCAGTATAGACCTTTGTAAGGTACAAAAATTAATTAGTATATGCCCAGAAAAAATGTGAAAATTCTTTTCTATTAAAGCCTGACTGGCTATATATATATAAATGAATTTGCAATAAGGACTGTTGTGCCCTAGCAGATGTGGGAGCGCGCCAGCTTGTGCTTAACCTTATGTGACAGGAATCAAACCTGCCTTACACTGTATCAACCTGTGCCTGGCAAAAACTATGTCCCCTTTTATACCCCAGAAAACAGCCAAAAAGAAAACGAAAAACGCCCCAGCCCTTACCTGTTAAACCCAAAATGAAATTAATATCAACCACATTCTGAACCAGCCGGAACAGAATTCCTAACCTGTGATATAAATTTTGTAGTGAGTATGGTGATGAATATAGGCAATATGTGAAAATGTTTAAGTGTACCAAATATCTCTAGCACGCTCCCCCAGTGCAGCACACAATTACCAGCATTGTACTTAGTGTTATGAAGTTAAGTTATTAAAGTGTTCATTAACATTAACACATAATGTTCAGAATGAATGTTCAGCAGACACACCCTACAGCAGACTGTCTGGCCACGTGGGCACATGGTTTCAAAAAGATTTAACTGTGAATCAGGAGCACAGCAGGCCCGGTCACCAAAGAAAAATAAAAGAGTGCATATCACCTTAATTATGCGGAGCAAGCATTACATGTTGAATTAGTCAACCGACTCCTTTTCCGAACAGGTGCGTTTCTGACGGTTCATGGCTGATGAGGATGGAGTTCAATCAGCAAGGCCACATCTCCGGCTTAAGCGAGAACCCTGTTAATTCATAAAAATTAGAAAAGATGTTCATAAAAAATGTACACCCAAGTTCACAGGTAATTAACCTCAGAACGGGCCTTCAACCAACTCAAAAAAAAAATGCACCAAGTTTCGGTAATAAATTCTTTGCAACCTGCTTAAAGAGTAAAAAAAATCTGCCATGGAATGATTAATTCAAAAATAAAAGATTTTATTAAAAGTAAAGTCATTAGCACGCTCTCAACACGCATCGACAGAATGCAACCGGTGAGATTACCACGTGGCGACACAATAATTGCAATTTGTCAAAAAATGATTAACTTCAAGGCACTCACAGTATTACTAATGTTTCAATATTAATAATGTTTCCTCTACGGGTGTTCTCACAAGTTATTTTTACTGCAAAGTTAATTAAAGAGAGTCACACGAGCAATCTGATGCATGTATGAGCACAATTCCATTCCGTAACTACGCACTAACTTTAGCTTCGAATTTATATAACATTCTATAAATTTACCATGACAATGACAATTACAGTGACTCTTACAATATTATAATAACAATAAAAGAACATGGGCTATATACTGAACATTAAGTAATCTTTTAAATACAACCTGTCGGATCGCCACCACATGCATTCGTCTTTCTCATACGGCTGCATACATTTTGTTAATTAAATTTAATCGCATATATTGTTACTGATACACACAATAAAAGCTATGATTCTTACCGGGAAGTCTCGTAAATTTAGCTAGCCATCAGAGTGGAAGAAAACTGCGTCGTAATATCTGTCGGATCAGGATGTCAGTGCTTCTTGCTTGCAGGGCGATGACTGGTATAAACGGCCACAGTTTAACAAAGCCAAACCTCCCTACGAGGTGCGCGCGCAGCTTTAACGTAGCCGTACAAGGGTCGCTTTCTGACCCTTGTCGCGTTATTTTACAATTAAATTCTCTAACTTTCGACGGCCGGTATTATACCGGCACACACCAAACATCACGTATATCGGTCATCACCATCAAAATATGTCTTAAGAAGTCTCGCCAAACGCCATTCACACTCTAGCACATAAAATAAAATTTGTTGGAGAAGTCTGTCTGGCTACACCCTGTGAGCTCCTACTATACACTTCTCGCTCGATACGCTTCGATTCCGCTATTTATGGAAAATAATCTCAAGCCTTCCCTTTATTCTACTTAGTAGGCCTACACGACCGGAGTCAATGTTGCTAAAATTCATTCCCGGGCTATGGTTGGCCGCGGTCCACTGTTTTCACCAAAAACAGACGTTTCGGCAGTGCCATCGATTGCCATCATCAGTGTAAAATTTGAAGTTTCGCTAACGTAAGGTGGTAGACGTTTACGCTGATGGTGGCAGTCGATGGCACTGACGAAACGTCTGTTTTTTCGTGAACGCAATGTTCAACATCCAAACAGCTAGGGAATGAATTTTAACAAACTTCCCTTTATTGCACCATTACTAATCGTGTTGTACTTGGAACATCCTTTGACATATCGTAAGGACAGCACCTCAGCTGCTTGTATCCTTATAAAATATTTTTTTACATGCACCTATGTTGCACATATTAGAGTCAGGCACGCCCTGACTATAAAATTTTATCAACGTTTCTCTGCATTCTCCTTATCTAATATTCGCCTAATAGTACCACAAATTGTCTGGATTCTTCTTCAGCAGTGTTCAAAGTGCAGCATACTGCGTCTCTTGCAAAATCCTCTGGTCATCTGTATGTACTAATGTATTGAAGACCACACTAGCGTTTACCGGGATAGGTTTAAGGGCAGCCCTCAGCGTTTCCTTTTTAAGTCGTCCACGTGACGACTACATCTTGTCGGACGCCCCCTTATTTGTAGTAATTACTTCCTACAGTCGCCGCGGATTCTTGGTATTCACGTGTTACAAGACATGCATTTGACAGTATTTAGGATACGTTGCCAAATGCCGGCAATAGAGACGCGCCCTCAGCGAGATCCTCATTGCACTTCAAGAAATACAGAATACAAGGTTCATTCAATAATTAAAGAGACAAATAACTGTAGAGGAAAAGTGGTCTACTTAATCAGTATGAAAATCTTTTTACTTTTCAAGACAGTCCCTCGCAACATTAATACACTTGTGCCGTCTCCGCATAAGGTATTTTACGCCCGCTGCGAACAGATCTTTATGTTGATTTTGGAGCCTTTTTCCTGACAGATGAACGCGTATGCTTCCACTCCATGCTTAGTCGTTTGGATTCAGGCTCAAAATTATGAATCCATGTTTCATCACATGTAGAATTCTATCCAAGAAAAGCATCACTTTCCTGTACAGAGCGTTGTTTTGAGCTCTGTACACATTCGAAGTCTAGACTCTTTTTGATAGTTGGCCAACTCTCTGAGAACACACCTTACGTTTGCGCCGTTCACACAAAATTGTATACAACGTATCGCTTTCCTTGAGTGGACCAATCGAGTGGAAATCAGACGGAGCCAAGCCTGGACTGTTGGAAGGGTAAGATGTAGTCTTTCAAGCCAATTTATTGATGGTTTCACGTGTTAACTGAGCAGTGTGTGGTCAGGCGTTATCGTATAGGAGAATGACGCTTTTTGGGCAGAAACCCAGGACATTTCCTCATCACTGTCAGTAGAGGGAAAGTGGGGGTTCGAAACACTTCCGGGTTGCGAACGAAAACACTACCGGGTTCCAGTTCATGACGTCATGGAGGCACTGGCAGCTGGTGTCCGAGCTGTCCATGTGATGTCACTGTTGTGTGTGTGTGTGTGTGTGTGTGTGTGTGTGTGTGTGTGTGTGTGTGTGTGTGTGTGTGTGTGTGTGTGTGTGTGTGTGTGTGTGTGTGTGTGTGTGTGTGTGTGTGTGTGTGTGTGTGTGTGTGTGTGTGTGTGTGTGTGTGTGTGTGTGTGTGTGAAACACTTCCGTGTTCCAGTTCATGACGTCACACAGAGGCCCTAGTCGCTGGCGTCCGCATGGCTAAAACCTGTTTCATGACGTCACGGAGGCCGTGGTTTCTGCATGTCCAAAATTTGGTAGCCGAAAACAATGCGTAGCGGATGGGGGTACCCGGAATTCGGTGGTTGCCGAGAGCCTGGATGCACAGAGGCGATGTTAGTACGACGTGTCATCGGGTGCCGTTACGCGAAATTTTGGGGGCATCGGGTACGGAAATTTGGTGATATGGTCCATCGGGTACCGTTACCCGAAATGTTTAAATCAACGGATGAGGGTACCCGAAAGGTGGGTAGCCCTAACCGGGTTCCAGTTTATGACATCACACAGAGGCCCTGGCAGCTGGTGTCCGAATATTAAAACACTTCCCCGACCGGTCTGGTTTATTTTGATGTAACAAAATAATCGTTCTCTCTCTGTAGCGTATGGGGGGGTACCCGAAATTTTTAATGTCAGAATTTTGGTACCCTAAATGATTAAAACAACGGATGGGGGAATTTATAAATTAAAATGTAAAGACTGCAACAAAGTGTACCTAGGTGAGACAGGACGAAAATTCGTATGCAGGTTGTCTGGCCACAAACGTGGAGAAGGTAATGGAACAACGAATTCGTTATATGCAAGACATTGCATAGAAGACATCCATAAGTTTGTTAATCCTTTGGAAGACTACAAAATTGTAAAAGTAGTAAATAACACAGTTGAAAGGAAGCTTTGGGAGGAGTTAGAAATATTGAAAGAAAGAGAAAAAGGGTTAGACAATTTAATAAATACTAAAATTAAATTTGATAATTAAGAAATATTTTATAACATAATTAAGAAGTAAATGATAGAGGACAGATAGATAAGATTAAGAATTAAATTGCATAGGACTAATTGGATGTTTTTAAAATAAGGGTGTGTGACTGGCCCACAAGTGAATGAGAAAGACGGTTAGGTTTAAAAGGAATGTACACACACACACACACACACACACACAACACTGAAAACAAGGAATTTGCTAGAAAAATATGTAACTGTCCAGATGGAGGTGACAGATCTCAGAGGGTGGGGAAAGGACATTTTGTAACGTGTCCAAAATTGGGTTATTTTGTTTATTACAGTATGGGGTATTCGTATTTTTATTTATTTCATTTTGGGTGGGATTTCATAAATTTATTGTGAAATTTTATTTCCCGGCGAACGTTATTTTCATTACCACAGAACACATGGCACGTGGAACCGTGTTGAAACAAAGTAGAGACGCAGTTCGTGTTGAGTAACTCTGTAAGGAATTCGCACCCCTTCGAATTTCTCAGAACTCTGTATATGTGTGGCGATGCACGCGCGCCACCACTCAAGCAGGCGCTCGGGGGACGCGGTCAGCCCGAAAACCAAGATGGCTAGAGAACAAATTTATTCATCTTCTCCTTGGCGATCCTCAGGAAATGCTGCTAAGGACTTTAATGACGTCAGCCAGTGCCTAGCTGAAATCGTCTGCTATCGTCATTCCAACAACTACATACATAGCATAGGACGAAACTGTGACGAACAAATAACAGGCATCGGTTTCCTTAACGACGACGAAATCAAACGGGCAGTGAACGGCAGCTTCCTACCTCCTATACGCAGTCTACATTAAGCGGAGACGCCATACAGTCAACTAGAAGCCTACTCCAGATACAGACACTTACAGTTTTGTTTAGGGCCCGGTCAGGGGTGTTATAAAATGTAACTAATTCAATAAGACCGACCGGGACCCCAGAAATCAATAGACGCATCGCAGTTAAAAAATCGGGACAGTGATGTGGGAGAATCAAAGTGATAAATACGGACATTGAAGTTACGGGACTAAGCACGTGTTCGGCCGGCAACGCGATCGTGGACGGGTATCGCGTTTAACAATTACGGAATATATAAAATTTAATAAAGCAAGGGTAAGGTATAAAAAATGTATGTAAGCGTGCGTGAGCAGAATGGGCTGCCTTAGATGTAAGTATATTTAAATATAATTCAAATTTGGTTTTGTAGAACTCAAATTCTGGTAATTATAATAATTAATTATAACTAATTCTATTGTACAAATAATAATGAAAATTGAGTTAATTCATTAAAGTGATTTAGTTTACGTTGAACATGTGTTAGACTAAGTTATTTCGTCATTACCACTTTCTCATTTCTGTGTTGCGAAATTCGTCTAACGGACCGGAATCTTTCTGAATTATTAATTGGGTGGGGTCAGATTGCAAAATTGTCCTTTTTACTTAATGTGGAGTGTAAAGGTTTTCGATATTTTATCCTATATAAAAAATAATCGTGGCGACCTTGGTCTTCTGGTGAAATTTGGATATGGTAAGTAATTGATTGAGTACAGGTAAGTCCTGGTAGTGAATTTTATGTATTGAATATATTTTCGGCTTATTTTTTAACGTCACAATTTTAATTATAGCTTGTTGTGTGTGAGCATGGTGGTGTGGAGTGGGGGTGACGGGTTTGTTTTCATGTCTGTTTTGTTAATTTCCGATCTGACGATGAGCTGTGAAGCTTGAAAGCGCTAATCGGAATAATTTTTATATAGTGGTGTGCAACAGTAATAATTCTGCTCATTACACATTTAGTTAATTAAAAGTTTATGAAGTTAATTATATCATAT
Organism: Magicicada septendecula; assembly: GCA_034769895.1. NCBI lineage: Eukaryota > Metazoa > Arthropoda > Insecta > Hemiptera > Cicadidae > Magicicada > Magicicada septendecula. The sequence goes on along the minus strand of CM068367.1, from coordinate 1,437,775,730 downwards.
TAGAATGACATCAATTCAAATATTAAAATACTTTACAACATATATGTATTTCAACAACTTAATACAGTCTAATGACATTATTTCAACATCAGTTATTGGTATTCTGAATCACCTCTAATAGGAATACTGAGTTTACCAGGAATCTTTTTTCCAAATCAGGAATTATTTATGGCTCACACCAGCACTAATGAATGCTTTGATGTGTTAAAAGCTTTAATTTTAAATTTACATTTTGCATTTTTTGGAGCTACCTGCCCTATACCAGCATTATTATTCCATGTACTTCAATATTCCTTATTAGAAAATGGGATCACATAATTATTAATAATGGTAATAATATATATATACAATTAGTGTTCATGGACAGACATCCAAGTATACTTTTTGTTCTACTTTTTCCTTTTCTGGATTTAGCAGTAGCAATTCTTTATAGAGTCAACAACTTGTGGAGGGAAAAACTGCATATACTTGCTTGTTAAAAAGTATACATTGTTATTACAATATCTTCACATTTACAATCTTTATAAAATTCTTATTAAAGTTGTTTTTTTTTCTAAATATTATTTTCTTTGTCTTACATTTTAAATATCTTTGAGTATAATGGCCATGCCTTTATTTCTTTATTTATAATGAAAGAAATAAAGTCAAGTCATATAGTTTCAAGTCATATCTTTATAATTTTAACTCATATATAAGGTAATAGCTTCACTTGAAATTGAAGCTGATTTCCTCTTATTCAGCTCCAGATAAATCAGTCTTTGAGTAAAAAAAGATAAAATCATCACTTTGTTTTATAAAAACAACACTAGGGAAACAACAAACTATAATGAAGATAAACGTTTGACAGTTCTTAACTATTATCTAATAGCTGCAATGATACACATTCCACTATTAAGAGAACACTTTTTTTCGCACAATGAAGTGAACATGGCAACATTCAATTAGTGAAAGAAGAAAAAACACGTTGGAAATTATACGTGTATACCGAAAGTAAACATGAATGTAAGAAAAAGGAATCGACTGTACTGTTATTTTATTTACCTCAATGTGAATCAGTTGCTGTCAATAGAATTGTATGTTACTGATATTGTGTAGCAAAAGCTTATTGGTTTTTTCCAGAAGGCTATCCGTAAGGCAAACATCAAACACTACTACAGAAAGCTATGCATAATCAAATGTTAGTAATCACATATTTTTTCAGGACATTCTCAGGGATGGCAATAACTTGGATAGGCTTGGTGCCATTAGACGTCAACACAAATGAAGCGATCATATATGCCCGCCACAGTCTATACATAGCAAAAGTTATATCAACCTGCTACAAGGGACCACAGCAGGGATATACAACTGCTTCATATTATCTTATATCATTAGCGCAAAAAGGAAAATGAGTGACTAAATACTATTTTTACTTTCATATTCCATAAGAAAATGGAAGTATGGTCATGGCAAAAAAAATCGTGTTCGAGATAACGACTGATTCTGATTGTACGCCCGCGCGCGTGTGTGTGTGTTTGTGTGTGTGTGGAATTTTTGCTATGACAAACGATAACAGCCGCAAATTCAAACAGAATCTAATAATTTTTACATACATTCCTGACTTGTAAAGGACTCAAGGCCTGTTGATTTTGGTGAAGATCAGTCAAGGGAAAGAGGTAGTTTACCTGCAACATTTTATGTTTTGACAAGAGTAATATTTTCATGAAAAACGATAACTGATAACTGCCGTAAATTCAAACAGAAACAAATAATTTTTTACGTATGTGCCTGAGTTGTAAAGGACTCAAGGCATGTTGACTTTGGTGAAGATCGGTTACGGGAAAAGGGTAGTTTACCGGCAACGTTTTATGTTTTAACAAGAGTAAAGTACTTAATTTTGGTAAATAAAGTATCCTGATAAGAAGATCATAATAATCCACTGTAGAAACGTAGATGGAATATCTATAAATGAAGAGGCTAGTTGAATGGGGTGGGGGTAATTTTCTAAAAATGAAAATGATAGTTGAAGGGGGAGGGGTTAATTTTTATTTATATGTCATTTGTACTACGTTATCGGCAACAAATAAGTATTTTGCTGTTAAAATTCCTTCCTGGGCTGTTTGGGCTTGATCCAATGTTTTCTACAAAACCATACGTTTCGGCAGTGCTATCGACTCCCATCATCAGTGAATACTGAGTGCACTAATGTAAGGTGGTATATATTAGTGACCACAGTACTGTGGTTAAGGCTCAAGAAAGAAGTAGTTTCTATGGAAATATTTCATTTTGAAAATGAGTTTAAATATAAATCTTAGAACATGGAAGTCATGTATGCTTCTCCATATCGAAATTTTACTTGATTACAAGGCAGATGCAGTTAAAAAATAGACTTGGTCCCCCGAGGAAGAAAAATAAATTTTATTGTGGTTGTTAAAGCTGGGTGATTACACATCATGGGCTGTATTCTGTGTATTCTATAACATCCTGTAAACATACTGTTTTCCATATAGGAACATTCCAGAGGGCTGAGAGACACGTTTGTTGTAAACCATGTCGTGTTATGTGTTCTACAAAAGAAAATTTAATCTTTCGTGCCATTACTGGAATGTCAAGTAGTAGTACATTTGGCACCAAGTTGTCAAAAATAGTAGGGGTTCCAGCTCAAGGATATAGAAACCTCTTCAAGAGGTTCAACCAGAGAAAAGTTTGATAACTGAAGTTTCAAGAAATGTATTTCTCTTGCAATTTATTTGTCTTCAGAAGCAGAAAATTTATCAAAATATTGTTAAACTCTTTAGTTTCTTTGGTTTATTTATACAACAATATGTGGTGAATTAAAAATATAATAATGGTGGCAAGTTTAACCTGTGTACACCCCTCCATACCATCACAGCAGACACTTTCACTAGCTCACATTAGATAAGCGTGTCTAAAGGAGCTGACTCACTGTTACAATAATGTTTAAGAACAATAATAACTATTATGTTTTCAGGAGTAAATAGCTATCAACAAATAAAGATAGCATGGAGATAAACAAGCAAAGTAATATTTGAAAATTACAAATGGAAATAATATTGTAAAGTTATTCAATAATATTAAAAACGTTTTTATTCATGTCTTCATGTCAGTTTGTTTAATAAAAAGTTTAATTAAGATATAAAAACTTTAGGGAGTAACATGTGTTAAAAATAGGTACATCTGTCTTAAAAGAGATGTTGTATAACATATTGGGCTGCTGTAGACGAATTAATTCAGGAATGGTGAGGTAACAGTGGTTGCATTGGTCAAAGCCCAAAATAAGACACTATCAACAGTTATAATGAAATCATTAGGCCTAGGTTTACAAGTAGGGCTGCACGTAACCAGTAGTGCTATTGGCAGCCTGGACACCCCACACACAACATCAATAAGACACTATCAACAGCTATAATGAAATCATTAGGCCTAGGCTTACAAATTGGGCTGCACGTAACCAGTAGTGCTATTGGCTGCCTGGACACCCCAAACACACTACATCAATAAGATACTATCAACAGCTATAATGAAATCATTAGGACTAGGTTTACAAGGAGGGCTGCACATAACCAGTAGTGCTATTGGCCGCCTGGACACCCCACACACACAACATCAATAAGATACTATCAACAGCTATAATGAAATCATTAGGCCTAGGCTTACAAATTGGGCTGCACGTAACCAGTAGTGCTATTGGCCGCCTGGACACCCCACACACACAACATCAATAAGACACTATCAACAGTTATAATGAAATCATTAGGACTAGGTTTAAAAGTAGGGCTGCACATAACCAGTAGTGCTATTGGCCGCCTGGACACCCCAAACACACTACATCAATAAGACACTATCAACAGCTATAATGAAATCATTAGGCCTAGGCTTACAAATTGGGCTGCACGTAACCAGTAGTGCTATTGGCCGCCTGGACACCCCACACACACAACATCAATAAGACACTATCAACAGCTATAATGAAATCATTAGGACTAGGTTTACAAGGAGGGCTGCACATAACCAGTAGTGCTATTGGCCGCCTGGACACCCCAAACACACTACATCAATAAGACACTATCAACAGCTATAATGAAATCATTAGGCCTAGGCTTACAAATTGGGCTGCACGTAACCAGTAGTGCTATTGGCCGCCTGGACACCCCAAACACACTACATCAATAAGATACTATCAACAGCTATAATGAAATCATTAGGACTAGGTTTACAAGGAGGGCTGCACATAACCAGTAGTGCTATTGGCCGCCTGGACACCCCACACACACAACATCAATAAGACACTATCAACAGTTATAATGAAATCATTAGGACTAGGTTTACAAGTAGGGCTGCACATAACCAGTAGTGCTATTGGCCGCCTGGACACCCCACACACACTACATCAATAAGACACTATCAACAGTTATAATGAAATCATAAGGACTAGGTTTACAAGTAGGGCTGCACATAACCAGTAGTGCTATTGGCCACCTGGACACCCCACACACACAACATCAATCTTTCAAAAGACGGCACCGTCGCCAAGAGTAAGACAGACAGCACTCCCAGTGGCAGCCTCTGGTGAAGCTTATAATAAGCAAAAACTGGTTAATGCTATAAGGTAAAATTTTATATTTTTACCAACGAAAAACTTTGTGTTCCAAGTTGGTAGTGTTATACGTATAATTAGTTAATCAACAGAAATGTCACGGACAACAAAATCCAAGAATTTAACCCAGCAAGATGAGCTACAGTCGAAACCTACAGGAGCAAGATACTGAAGGTTAGAAAAATCGCCGCACACATAACTTTTAACAAAACATGCCTCTACAAATCAATCATACCAAAATATGCACAAATCAATATCAAACACAACAATCAGGCTGCACAAATAACACAAAACATTGCACAAAAGACACAAATCAAAGAATCCATAAAACACTTATACAATGAAAAGAATCTCTCAACCTCAAACCATTCACGCTACACCTACCGATCGCCAACATATATGGACACAATTTCATGACCGAATTAGTACACAACACAAATGACTAGACAAAAAACAAATTATGACTGGACAAAATACGAGAGCAAAATAAAAACCTCACACCAATCAGCACCAAAATAATTCCTTCACACAAATTTAACCAACGTACAGTATAGCTCACGAACGTCACAATCACAACAAACGAACAAACACTCCTTGATAAAGGCCTAAACCACAACATACATTAAAAACAAAACAACCGAACACTAACAAAACTCATAGTTGACACTGAAACAAATATACAAAACAGTGCACCAGAACATCAAGACACACTAGACATAATGTAAACAATATAATAGGAGCACATAAGGGATCAAAGAACAAGGACCACACCTCAGAAATACACACAGCTGTCAAATTGAGAGAAAAGGCACACAAACACAACATCACATTTGTAAAAGCAGACAAAGGCAACACGACTGTAATCATTTCCACTGACAACTTACACAATAAAGTACAAAACTTCATGGAACAGAACAACATTACAGAAGTAAAACCGCACTAACAGATACCAAAATACAGTAAAACAGCTAATCAACAAATCCAAACACATAATGACAAATAAACGAAAGCCCTACCTGAGACAAATCCGACCATCAACCCCTACCTTCCAAGCACTTCTCAAAATCTGGAAAGAAGAAACCCCGATCCACCCTATTATCAGTTACCGGAATACTCCAGCATACAAACTTGTAAAAAATTTAGAAAAAATCATCAGATAGCACACACAACTAGACAACAACATTTCAGTACAAAAACAACACGGACCTAGTAACAAAAATAAAAGATATACACATCCTCTATAATGCCACCCTAGCCTCCTTCAACATCAAAAACCTGTACACAAATATCCATATCTCCAAAACAATCATTATCCTATAAAACAAACTTAAACAGAACAACAGACCAGAAGAACTTATCACAGAAATAACAAAAACTCTTAACATAATCACAAAACAAAATTACTTCACATATAACAGAAAATTTTACACACAGAATGATGGACTACCCATGGGCTCACACATATCCAGCATATTAGCAGAGGTCTTTTTCCAACACTTAGATAAAACAAGAATCCTCACAAACTCTGACAGACACTCACATAAAATACTATATTAGCACAGACACGTTGACGACATCATAATTCTATACAAGGGAAACATAAGACAATGCGAACAGCTACATAAACAAAATACACAAAAACATAACCTTCACTGCTGAAAACGAGTACAACAATAGCATCAACTTCCTACACCTCTCCATCACAAAATTTGAACACAGACACAAATTCAGTATATACAGAAAACTCACTAAAATTGACACCCTAATACACAATTCCTCCAATCACCCAATACAACACAAACTAGCTGCCTTCACAACTATGATACACAGATTAAACAACATCCCACTAGATGAAAAAAACTACAAAGACGAACTAAAGATGATACAATATCAAGCAGAATCCAATAGATACAACAGAACAATAGTCAATAAACTGCTACACAAAACAAACAAGAGACAAACCAGAAAACAACAAATTCATAACACTAACATACATCAATAACCACACTGAAAAAATAACCTACAAATTTAAAAAAGCAGAATACAGGATTGCATACAAAACTACAAACAAAACAGAACACACACACAAAGAACAAAACAAATTTGATCAAATTTACAAACTAAATTGCTCAGATTGCAACAAATTCTACATAGGCTAGACAGAATGTTGCTTCAAACAGAGATACATTGAACACACAAAGGCATTACACTCCACTACAGAATCCACCTTTGCAAACCACCTCATTGAAGCAAAGCACAGACACGCACACAAACATCAACAGGAACACAGATTTTCTACACGTACACACAAAAGGCCAAAAACTAGACACGTTTGAACAACCAAAAATATACAAACATACAAAAACATATAAAAACAACATCCTAAATGAACAGCACAATTCAAATCACACGCATTATTCGAACATATCACACCCCACACACATAGCATCGATCTTTCAAAAGACGGCACCGTCACCAAGAACAAGACGGATAGGGCTCTCAGTGGCAGCCTCTGATGAATCTTATAATAAGCGAAAACTGGGTCAGGCTATATGTAAGCTTTTTACCAATATAAAACTTTGTGTTCCGAGTCGATAGTGTTATACTTATACTCGAGTGCAGGAATCACTATTTTGAACAAAGTACATTTATTATTACATAAATTTTAATGTTAGATACATTTCTATTACCTACAGGAAAATTGAAAAAATTTCTATTACTCTAAATCTTTTTGGTAGTATCGTATCTGCAGAGCACACAATCGCACAATAAAAGCTGAAAATTCAAAACATTGGGAATTATGTTACAATTTCTTTTAGTCAGACACCCTGGAGGTCTTAAACATTTTTTTATTTTTTTATTCCTTTTTCGTTCTATAGGGACCCAAAATTTTGAAATTTCCAAAACGTAAACTACATGAAGATGTTAGTTAAAATTATCTCTAATTTGTACCCAACAGGAATTTTTGCGATTTTGTCTAAACTTCCACCCACTTATTGAGCCCTGATAATAAAAATTTGAAATTTTCATAAATGACCACTATATTCAGAATAGGCATTTTGTTAAAATTCCCTTTAATTTGATACCTCACATGGGCTTTTTCAAGTTTTTTACAATTTTGACCGCCCCCCAACATTTTTGCCCCCTGTCATCCATTTTTGTAAAATCAATTTCAAAAACAAAAGGGTACTGTAGGGTAAAAGTATGGACGTGCATGCAAGGTTTTACAAAAATCAGTTGATTCGTTCAAAAATTATTGTGAGACATACCTGAAGTAGATAGACAAACAGGCAAACTCCAAACAGTTCAGTTGAAACTGAGAACTCACTTTTATTATTCAATAATTTCATGCACCGAAGCTACAGGTGATACAAGTATTGTCATATAAATTTAATTTTTATTCTTTCGTCCTGTAATAGTTACACTGACTTTTCTTATGTCCAGATGCATCACAAGAAGAACAAATGCTGTAATGTGGGGAAAATTGTGACAGTGATAGTGATATTGACTAAATTGATAATTTGTTATCCAGTTTGCTCTTCTTGTGTTTCAATGAAAAAATTTGCTACAACAGTGCCAACTGAATAAAATAGATCAGAATTTGACTTTTTTTATTATTTTTGATAGACTAATTTAATCACCAATTAAAATGTAAAATAATTGTCATTAGTTTAAATAATGAAGATCAATTTTTTTGGTTGTGATGTGAGAGTACGTTTAAGACTAAACTGTTAAAATGTATATACATGTGATCAGAATACTAAGAATGCAAATAAAATCTGCATGGAAGGAGCTTAAGGTTGATATAATGTAGTATTGTTTTGTTAAAAATAAATTTGTTAAAATTTTTTGAAATATTGCTAAAATTGGTGGTTTAAGTTACCAGTGAATGATATGCAAAAATATTGGTTGTGAAAGTGTTAATGTATAAACGAAGTTACAGTAAGTGTCATTTACAGTATGTCATGATCTTCTCTTTCAAGGTCTTGTATGGTACCACAAAGCCAGCTAAATAATTCCAAATTATTGATGTCTGTAAAAAGTACAAATGGTTTGGGATGCTTTAATTTAGCACTGGCAATTCCAGACACATAGTGCAAGTCATTCTGTGCAAACGTTAAGCCTCCTCCAGTGTCCATCAGCACTGGTGGGATTCCTCCGAATCCTCCTTCAGCAGCACCAGTACCTAAAAGAAACAAATCCATTAAAATATTAACTGTGTGTCGTAGAAAATTATTATATATTCTCAAGTTTGAGAATTAAAAATATAAATTTGAAATAATGTGTCACCTTACCATTAGTAAAACCAGCACAAAATTTATCATGTGAGACAAAGTGCTGAAATGCTGGTGGCACTCCATTGATACAGAAGCTGTTATCCACATATGGCAAGTCAAGGTGTAAGAGGACATCACTGGGTGTTTCGGGTGTTCCATTTTCTGTTTTACTCCAGCCTGCCAACTGATAAATTACACTATTAACATTCGTTTTTAATAAATTTTTTGTGACTCCAATGTTAAGAAGAGAATATTTAATTTTTAAGTCTTGTACTTATTTTGTTTGCACTGTACCTACGACGATCGAGTAGACCGTCGTAACAATATCAATATTTAAACATAACTCATTTAGAATTTTGATTCATAGTAATGTGTGAGAAAAATCAAAATGATATCGATGAATCACCTGAGTCATTGACTTCATAATTGCTTCATGGCGAAAATATGAAACTTCTTACATAATGTAAAACACTGAGAACGTATATAGATTCAATTATTCATTGTTTAACTGATCTAACTGTTCATTCTAAATTGATTTAGCTGTTCATTCTTCTCACTGGTTCATTGTTTAATTGAAGACTGGTTAAATTTCTTGTTGTAATCACCCAAAGTTGAAAATTGCAGGTTTAGTTATCAAATCACACACTATTTAAATAGCAGTTCTTATAAAGGGTGTCCATTTAAGACATACTTCAAGAATGTAATACATATATGCTGAATTAAAGTAGAAAGTTCTTGTAAACATAGGCTTGAATACACATTATTTTCAATTTATGACCTGCAAAAGTTTCTCCTTGATTTCTGCTCCAATGGTAAAATAAAACCCCACTGTAATTGTTGATGCTCAAACAAAAGAAAAAATTTTATCGTTTCATGTTTGCGACCTAACAAATTAAGCAAAGAAGTTCTCAGAACTGTAACTTAGATAGTTTTTGGTAAAGTCTCATCATCTACAAATTTTTATGTAAAAAAACACACTTTTGTATGCTTGATGTAAATTTACTTGTTTAAATAAATGTAAATTTGTAATACAATTTATTAAGAATTAAATTCTGAAAAATGTGATGTCAGTAAAGTCAATAATAAACAATGAACATTCATAAAATATCAAATTTTATTGAAGAATAAATAGAATAAAAACTTTAAGACATTATAGTAATTTAAAGCAAAACCATTAACTTGTAAAAATCATAAACACTGATGTGTGAGAGTAAGCAGTTTAAATCTCCATACCTTAAATATACTATTTGAAATGTTGTCCTCGATTGTGTATGCAACAGTCGATTCTTTATTGCAAGATTAATGGAAGCTTTTCTAACAGTATCGTGGCGGTTGTTAAGATGTCAAATGCATTTTAAATTCTCTTCACTAATTCTTTCCTTGAATTAATGTTTACTTCATAAACTAGCTCCTTTAAATGGTCCCACAGTTAATGATCCAAGGGATTCAAATTAGGGGATTAGGAAGCCAATTTATTGGTCCTCCTCAACTCATTTATCTGACCAGATAACTTAGGTTTAAAAGCAGTCTAGATTCATGTGAAAAACGAGGTAGAACACCATAATTTGCACTCTTTTTCCAAGCTGTACTTCTTCTAACAGGGAAAATTCTCTTCACTAATTCTTCCCTTGAATTAACTTGCATTTCATAAATTAGCTCCTTTAATTTGCCTCACAAGTAGTTATCTAGTGGATTCAAGTCAAGGGACCTAGGAGGTAAATTAATTTTTTCTCTTCGTATGTGTGTGTGTGTTGTGTATGTGTGGTGTTGGGGTTAGGGACTACCTACGGGGTTAGACATGTTTTGGGGTATTGTGTGCCAACGGTGGTGTCATTTACCATTGATCAGCAGCTTGGAACACATAAGATGGAAAAGTACATCAAACACGGCATCAAGTTTAAGTCAAATATATTGGAACTTACCGTCTGCGGCTTTCCAGAAACAGCGTCTTTATAAATTTACATGTTTCGGGACCCTTGTCCCATCATCAGAATTTAAAAGTAATTGTGTATCATTTAAATATGATACACTTGTCAAACCCTTAAAATATTAAAATCCAATATAAAATAACTTAATATAACATAATATAATATTTACAGCGAGTACGAAGGTTACCGATGTACATCGTATGAAAACCGACCGCGCACTAATTTATGTCTCGCTCCCACCACGACAGTAGCGCAAGGCAGTGTTGTACAATACATTTGATTTGAAGACCATTATCATTTAAAACATGCGGCTTGGTACCAATATTATTGTGTGCTTTATAAATTTCGTATTCTTCAAGAGCGTTCAAATATCGCCCTTTCTTACATATGTGAAGGGGTTTCAAATTAGTTTTAAAATTTGTGTAGCTATGATTTTCGGAAATGAGGTGTTCTGCAAATTTTGACTTGACACTGTCCAAACTGTGAAAATGTGTAGGCGGCCTACGTTCTATAAATCTTTTTAAAAAACCACGTCCTGTCTGGCCCACATAAAAACCGTCGCAATCGTCACATATCAATTTGTAAACACCAGTTTTGTGTTCAAGGCTGGTGGTTCTGCGGACACGAAGGTTATTCATAATACTATTAGTGGTCTTATAAGTGACCTTGATATTACTGGTTTTACCAAAAATTGACCCAAAGATCTGTGGCATAAGGTATGTGTACGGTGTTGCAATATATTTGCGTGTTGTATTTTCGCGTGTTTTACGTCCGATAATGTTGCTATGTCCTTTCTTATGTTTTCGAAGGATGTTATTCACCATATTGACATCATAACCATTAGCGACAGCAATGTGTTTAATGGTGTCTAACTCTTCACGGTATTCTTTATCACCGAGGGGCAAAGATAAAAGTCTATAAATCATACTGTGGAAGGCAGCTAATTTTTGTGATAAAGGATGAAACGACTTAGCATGTATTACAATGTCAGTCGTTGTGGGTTTTCTATATATGTCAAATTGCAACTTTTTATTATTATTGTCCTTAGCAACAGTAAAATCTAGAAAATTCAGTTTACCATTTTCTTCACTTTCAAGCGTGAAAGTTCGGATTTATTCCTTTTAAACATCAAGTTTAAGGCAGAGGAATAGTTAGTGGGCACTGGAAGAGCAGGAGATTAATATAGACATGCCCAGAAGTGTGAGTATAACAATAAAGGAGTGTTATGTTGGCTACCTATAGTCTTTGCAAGTGCCAGCAGGTGATTTATGAAAAGGTGGGTCTTTGGGTATTTCTTGCCAGTCTATTGATGGATTGTGCTGAGATCTGGATTGGAGGAAGGAGTCTTGGATTCTTAGCATGTCCCCAACGTAGCTTATGAAGGAAGGTGTCTAGGTTTTTGTTCGGTATTTTGGGGCATGTAAATTATTATGTAGCCATTCTTGACTGCTCTGCATAGTTCCTCAGCATTTTTTCCCTTTTTGTGAATGTATGTATTTAGGCATCACACATAACTTCAAGTAAGCTTGGCAATACCACATCAAAGTAAACACAACCCAACTGTACAAATGAGCTCTCCAGATCATTGACAGTTGTGACTACTGCTCCAGCCAGACACTAAGCAGGATCTATCCAGCATGCATTTGCCTAATCATGGCTTACTCACACCCGATCCTTGTGACTGCTGCCCCCGATTGCTTGGAAACTTAGAGTCACAGAACAAGATCTTCGTCTAATATACTGCCCTCCCCCAAAAAACATTAACAGCAACACACCCCGCTATTCCCCAAATAACATTTTTCCTGACCTAGACCTTTCTTCATAAGCTAAATTGCTGATATGCCCAGAATGCAAAACTCCTTCCTTCTATCCAGATCTCAGCATAATCGATCAATAGGTTGCAAGAAACAGCCAAAGACCCACACCCACCTTTTCATAAATCGCCTGCTGCCACTTGCTAACACTACAGGTAGCCAACATAACACTCCTTTATTTTCTTGGATTTCGTTGTCCATGACGTGTCCGTTACTTAACTAAATATCACTATTGTATTATCGACTCGGAACACTAAGTTTTTATAAGTAAAAGCATAAAGTTTTACCTTACAGCCTGAACCGGTTTTCTTCAGAGGCTGCCGCTGGTAGCGCTGTCCGTCTTGTTGTGGGTGACGGAATCGAATTTCGAAAGATCGAAGGATACAGAATCGCTTACAAAACTACTAACAAAACAGAACACACACTATCAAAACACACACACAAAGCACAAAACAAATTCGATCTACCCGGTGTTTACAAGCTAAATTGCTCAAATTGCAATAAATTCTACATAGGCCAGACAGGACGTAGCTTCAAACAGAGATACATTGAACACACAAAGGCACTCCACTCCACTACAGAATCCACCTTTGCAAACCACCTAATTGAAGCAAACCACACATATAAAAACATCGACAATAACATGAACATTCTACACATACACACAAAAGGCCGAAAACTAGACACTCTAGAACAATTAGAAATATACAAACACACAAAAACAAATAAACACGACATCCTAAACGAACAGACACAATTCAAATCGCACGCATTATTCGAACATATCTCACCCCACACACACAGCATCGATCTTTCGAAATTCGATTCCGTCCCCCACAACAAGACGGACAGCGCTACCAGCGGCAGCCTCTGAAGAAGCCTTTTAAAGGAGAAAACCGTTTCAGGCTGTAAGGTAAAACTTTATGCTTTTACTTATAAAAAACTTAGTGTTCCGAACCGTTAATACAATAGTGATATTTACTCCTTTATTGTTAATCACAAATTTCTGGCCACCTCTATTCCAATCTCCCTTTCTGTTCGTGCCCACTAACAGTCCTCTGACTTAACCTTGATGCCGTGACGCTACGTTTGTTCATTTTTCCATCTTATGCATCTTATTCTGCTCATCTATGCCAATTCAACACTACCATTGACACGCAATATCCCCAAAATATCCCTAAACCCATACCCAGCTCAACTACATAATAGCCTATACACACACTCACAGTCATTTCTCTTCTTCCTGTGTATACACCTTCTCAGCGACCAGCCTGCAGAGGTGCCCGACATCCCCTTACTCTCACCCATACTGACTAAAGCAGGTTTGTCTCCAAAATAGCCCAAGACTCAACAAACTGAACAAGTCTCAAATATCACAAAAACCTCTGCACTGATGTACATATGCATGTCACTTTTTCACTTCTGCTTCCATATCATATTTTATTTACATCTGTTTATCAAATCCATGTGTTTTTTGCTACTCCTGTTTTCTTTTGCCAATGTAATCCAAACGTTATTGTTCATGTTTGAGACATACCCTGGATTTTCTTAGACTTTGTTGTCCAAGTGTTATCACAAACTAAAGTACATTATTGTGACACAAACCAAATTATTTTAAATAAAATTTTTATAATTACGTCACTGCCTGAACCGGTCGTTATTAAAAATTTGGTTGTGTGCAACTGTGCTTTGTTTAAATTAAACACATATTAATATTTTGGAGTCATCCAACACTTCGTACATCTATTACTTGCACCTACCTGTTACTAAAAGGAGAAGCCTAAAAACACATTTATATTTCCTAAAAAAAAAAATAAATCTATGTTTATAATGTATACCGACTAAAAAATATATTTCGGTATGCACATATTTTTATACAGTTTTAAGTTATTTATTGATTTATATTACCGTTCCCAGCATGCCAGGTGTTATTATGAATTCACGTTTCCAGTCAACACACACAGGCATAATATTTACATTTACTTCTACACTCTCTGTAAGATGAACAAGTCCCATATCATTTGTAAAACTACCTGCTACTTTATGTGGAGTTAATATTTCACGAACCTGCAGCAGAAACAATTGTCCTTATTAAAATCTTTAAAATACTGGATTAGGTTTACAAACTTATACAGAGTCAGTTATTGGTTGCTTGACACTCTAAGTTGTCCTTATCTTAGTAATGATTGTGAGTTAATAAATAGTGATAGGTTTTGTGACATTCAGTCATTGACTGGGCAGAGTTTTAAAACATTTGTGTTGACATTTCAACACAATTTATTCTCACCATCAGGATTTGTACACAGATAATACAGAAATGATACACATATCCTTGTATTTTATTTGAGCAGGTGTGAATTATTACATAAAAAATAGTAACAGTTACACACATTTCTCTTCTTCATCTAATGTTTTTTTAAGAGGGGAAAAATGCTGTATGCACCATCAGAGGAGGCTTGTGCTTCCTCTGGTGTGTGGGAATCTCACCCACTAAAAAACCCACCTATATTTCAGGCATTCATATGCATCCTGGGACTACGCCTATTGTGCCCTTATCAGGCTCCTTCTAGGTGTTCCTCTCTTCTAATGCCGGTTGGTTGCAAGTTGGGCCTGTATTTTTTTTTTCTAGTAGGACCCACTGAATAAATGCATTGATGTGGTCCCATTCTGCCTTACCACGAAGTATAAGCGCAACTACGCTCTCGGGCATGAACTCCCCGAGCTCCATTTCCAGTACCATCCTCTGTCTTGCAAATCTGCAGCACTTGAAAAACATGTGTGATGCATCTTCATGGGGAGAGTCTCCATATTGGCATGCTGGGCTTTGCACCTTTCCCATTCTATGGAGGTAGGCATTAAAATTGCCGTGGCCAATGAACAACTGGGTCAGATAGTAGTTGACCTCACAATGTTGACAGTCGGTACATACCTTCAAGTTTGGCATGATCCTTGCGGTCCTTCTTCCTCTATCCTCTCCATCCCAACGATCTTGCCAGTGCAGGAGAGTGAGTTCCCTGGCTTCAGGCATCTCTCTTCCAATTTCCTCTTTTCTTTTGAACAAATGCTTATGCTCTAGAGCCAATAGGTCTATAGGAATCACTCCTGCTATCACCAGGACTACTGGCTCTGGCACCGTCCGGTATGAGGATGCTACTCTCAGGGCTCCACTTCTCTTCACTGATGCCATACGTTTTCTGTACTTCCCCATCTTTAGTCCATCAGCCCAGATTTCGCAACCGTACAGAAGGATGGATTCTGTGACCACCATCAACAATCGTCTCTTGCTTGCAGTGGGACCTCCTACGTTGGCCATAAGTCTGCTGAGCTTCGTTGTAACGTTAGCCGCCTTGTCAGCTGCATACTTTATTTGATCCCAATAGGAGAGCTTTGTGTCTAGTCTCACCCCTAAGTATTTCACAGCCTTCTTTGTAAATACTATCTCAGCTCCCACTTACAGCGGTATGATAGTGTTAACCTGTCGCCAGATGAGTAGGACTATTTTGGTCTTATCAGTGGCTAGATCCAGGCCGTGTTCTTCAAGCCAGGAGCCCACTTGCCTCATTATCTGATTCAGGTTTCTTTGCGCATCATCGGCGTTCCGTGCTACAATCACTGCCGCGACACTGTCTGCGTAACCTACCAGGAAAGTGTCTGGCGGCTTCTCCATCCATAAAACTACATCGTAGGATATTTTCCAAAGGTCAGGGCCCAAAATTGAACCCTGGGCAGCCCCGGTGGTGATCTTCTTACTACGAGGTCTGTCTGTCAATCATAAATAAGTTCTTTGTCACTCAGATATCATTCTGTTATCTGCAGGAGATACTGTGGGATACTGAAGAAGTGTTCCAGTGCCCTAAGTATGTTGTTCCAGCTGGCAGAATTTAAAGCATTCTTAATATCCAGCGTCACCAACGGGGGTGTACTTCTTGAGTAATGATTCACCTGTTGGGTTACGTGGAAAGTTCTTATTACCTCCTCCACTGCTCCAAGAGTTGATCGGCCTTTCCGAAAGCCGTACTGTCTGTTTGACAGGTCTCCCGTGTTTTGAATGGCTGCTAACAGACGTGGCTTTAGTAACCTTTCCAGACACTTTCCAGCTGTATCCAACATGCACAAAGGTCTGTATGCTGATGGCGTGCCCGGTCACCCTTACCTTTGCTGACAAGCACCAGTCTCTGCACTTTCCAACGCTTGGGGAATTATCCCTCCCTGTGTCTTCATCTAATAATAATAATAATTATTATTATTATTATTATTATTATTATTATTATTATTATTATTATTATTAAGAATTAAATATTTATGAATAATAAAACTTGACGTTTGTGTACATTTGTATATTGCCCAAAATACAGATTCTGGTGATGACAAAATATTTAGACCTCGACAACAAGGTGTTAAAAAAATCAACACAAATGTTTTAAAACTGTCTCTAGCTAATGGCCAAGCCTTACAAAACCTTATGTCACTAAAAAAAAAATTATATTAAGGGAACAATAAAAATACTTCTAATTTAAAAACAATAAATTCTTGTAGATTTCAATCTGTAAAAAATGAACATGACCTTAAAAATTTTAACAAAGAATGTAGGCTTTCACAGCTGGTATTTGACTGTACAACGACTGCCAGGCAGTGGTCCAAAATTAATTAAAATTATAGTTGCTATCTAAAAGCTGGTCCATGACACCAATCCCTGTCTAGATAAACTATATATAAAACACTTAACAAATTCACTAAAATAACAAACAGGCGTATTGATGTCCTTCTTCAGTGTGGTGTGAGAGATATAGTAATTCCCACAAGAGACTGAGTTTGTGAATAAGCCTCCCCTGAAACACACGGATATTAATATGTTATTAAGAACAGAAATATCACATTGATATAACGCATTCTTATTGGATCGCGTTCCACCCCCAGTCAAAGTCCGTCTCATCTCTGATTAAGTCACTTTAAACACACAAAACCAGTATTTTTGTAGTGGTCATGGCTTCTTCCCTTGTATTCATGGTTTGATCTCCTCAGCGGTGGATCTCGATCACCTCTCTCTTCATAGGAGCATAGTAACGGCGAGTCAAGGACAACACCTGGGTTTCATCAAACAAGTTCTTTTGGCCTTTGTTGGACAAGGCGTGCTTGGAAACGGCAGACTTCTTGTACTGGGCCAGGCGACAATGTTGCTAGTATTTACCAAAGTGGGTGTTCACAGCGGCACTACGAAATGTATACACCAGGAGATAGAGCATCGTCATCATCAACATTGTTATCATCCACATCCAGGAGCCATGCCGCGCGCACGCACACACGTACACACACACACACACACACACATATGCACAAAATAACAACTTCACAACAGTAAATCAACCAAATGCACACGTGACAAAAGAAATATTTTTTATACAAGCTAAGAACAATAAGAACTGAAGTATGAACTAATGTAGTAAAATCAATACATGATCGTAAATAGTGTGCATATTCAAAGTAAAAAATTATAAGTTTTATTAAAAAATAGATTTTCTAGTTAATTAAAAATGGGTCCTCTATTGTGAATAGTAATTTTTTTACTTAAAGTAAATATTATTTTATAAAAATATTATGATTAAACTTACAATTCTAAATATAAAACTACTTTTGTAAATGATTTTTCTATGATTCAAAATTTTAATAACGATTCAAAATTAAGACATTTGTCAGCCACGAAAGCAATTTAAATAATTTTATAATTTGGTTTTTTATATGTTTTGATGTTTATATGGTATTACTGTGTGTTCGACATGAGAGATATAACATCTTGTCATTGTATAGGCCTATTCTTATAAAAGACAATTTTCTGAATTTACATTTTTAAATTTTAATATATAATAATTTTTTTAAATATTGCAATTAATTATTTCATAGCATCAACATCTCACTCCTTTATATAAAAATTTATTGTGCAAAAATTATACTTAACACAAAAAACACACAAAGTCTTATGTCCTACACAGTTGTTTAAATGCAACAGAGTTGCATTTGGTATTGTCACGATGGTCCCATGGATCATGGCATTGTGCAGTGGAAACAAAATATTTGACACTTATGAAGTCGGTAATTACCAAATTTAATAAGTCACAACAACCAATTGAAATCAACAGAGGTACTTTCAACAATAATTCAAGTTAATTTTGTCCAAAAGCAATAATACTTGTCAACTATTAGAGTTCTGCACTACCTATAACACAATAATCACTTCCCACTAATCCGCAACAGTCACTCGCTCAGCATTAAAAAAATCGCCCATTGTAACTGATTTCAAAACTGGCTGTAGATGCTTATATATACCCTGCAGAAGTTCCAGAATAATTTTCAATTCTTTTGGTGGTGTGCCGTCATAATTTGCGTAGTTACAACTGTTCAAACAGTCTGGATGCTACATCAGTGCACGGAGTGTAGAATGATGCTCCTGACTTTTCGAGAGCGTTATGTGATTGTCGTAGCAGTAAAAAACACAAAATTGTTTCTGGCAATGTGTAAGGTTTGAATAACAATTTGAATTCAGAGTATCATAAGGTGTTATTGAAACCTTATATTCCTAGAAAACAACTATAAAATAGAAATCTGAGAAGTCACAACCCCCTCCTCAATTGGAACCGTTATACCCAGACAATTCTTTATTTTGTTCATCCGCTCTCTCTCCAGTCACATAATAAATTCACACACTGTCACTATGCATTATACAAAGTGGAAATAAAAGTAATTAATATGTATCTTAATGTATTTATATCTTACTATAGTGTATAGTGTTATGTAATTGTGTAATTGGAACTCACAACAATGTATGTAAGTACCATAAGTTACTCTATACAATACAACACCACTACTAATATCATAGAACTTTATACTATAATTAGAACTATCATCACAATTATACTACTTTATACGAGATTAAATAAATCTCAAAACATAGCATAAAAACTGCATTTTTATTATGACCAGTACTTGACATCAACTAGAAACTATATAAATACGCTTTTTACTTTTCTAAATCACTGTGCAGTATTTAGTGTTTTAGACATATAAACAAATAGATTTAGGGCCATAATTTTACCAGTATAATGTGAACAATGATATGTGTGTGTGTGTGTGTGTGTGTGTGTGTGCGTGCGCGCGCGCGCTGACAGAAATTGTTTATTCATAACATGGATACATAAAACTATACATGTGAGCACTATAAAAATGTTGGATAAGTTGTGCAAGATACTAAATTATAGAAGAAACCCTCATCTACAAAAGAGTTATCTTACATAATAGGTAACTTGAACAGTTTTGTAACAGTAAAATTTAGAAATAAGCCAAAAATGTGCAGTTACTGTTTGTTAGCTATACCTGGATGCGCCCAGTATTTTTGTAAATAATTAATATAGAGAAACTGTTAAAAATAGTTTTCTTGATTATTCATCACTTCTTTCACAGCACTAACACTTATCTAAAAATGAAACTTTTTCTTGTGAACTTACTGTTTATTCTCTTCTCGCCGAACGCGTTTCGGCGTACGTATTCGCCTTCTTCAGCTTAGAGACGGACTGCCATCATTTAGTAACGGTTGTTGTGTGGAATGTGTAGTGGGGGTGGTGCGTGGAGGAAGGGGATTGGCGCGGGGATTCAACCCGTTATTCTGAACACTTAAAAGCTTTAACCAACAACAATATACACTCCGCATTTGCCACACACATACACACAGAAAACCACAGTTACACCAACATAGACACTAATCTTGAAATTTTACATTACTTATCCAAAGGTCGAAAACTCAACACAACTGAACAATACGAAATATATAAACACCACACAACACAACCAAACAACATACTTAACGATCAATTAAATTAATTAAATTAAATTAAATAAATTAAAGAAAAAAATCTTATATTTACCATCGTACTCGACGTTGCTCCACCGGCATACGTTTTGTTACTTTGTTGTTGTTGTTGTTCATTCTGTAAAACGTATCGAAAGTTGTAAATTAAGTAGGTAAAGAACATAATGAAGTGTGTGTGTGTGTGTGTGTGTGTGTGTGTGTGTGTGTGTGTGTAATGCTGAACATCAACGTAAAACAAAAGTCTTATATGCATATGCTCGGTGGGAGTCTACTATAGACAGAGTCCCTTCGTGTTAAAATTAAACGCATATAACCCCTCCCTCACAACGATTACATCACTCACGCCTTGCTTCCTATTATTAAACAAATTTATAAACGCATGAATAATACCCTCACAACGTTCACACGCAACGATAACATACGCTCAGACAGCATCATGATGTAAGCAGTTATAAATAACTACGGCTTGCGCTCTGTTAAACAAATTAACTGTCGTCGTCTAGTCGCCTACCTCCCCCCTAGTACTTTTTATACGTGAAATTCGAGTTTATTCTTACCGTTAGTTATTGGTCCACGTACTTTCTCTTCTTTGCGTTAGGACCAGCAGCGTCGTCGGTTATTGCATGTATCCTGTAATGCCCGTACGCGAGTGTAGTTACGCCGTCGTCCAGTACGTACCTCTTATCGTCATAAGGTGACAGGGAAAGTTTCGTTACACGTTGCATATACAGCTTATGATGATCGCTTCGTATACACTCAGCAGAGGTGAACACGGTACGACTATCAAAAAGACACTCGCTGTACAATCGATGACGTAACCTATTTTTTATTGCCGTCCTTGGCACACCTTTCGCCACCTTTTTGTCGGTGCGGTCGGACAACAGGAGCGAGTAACATTTCGCTCTGAGTCCGACAAATTCCCTGATGGGTTTCCCATTGGTCTCATCCTTGAACTTCCCCACGACTTTTTTGTTGTCGTCGCAATGACAAGGATGATCCGGGGGATAGTCCGACGTGTCGAAAAGATGGCGATTCTCTTTCATATCAGAGTACACATCGTCAGTCTGTATGCTGTAAAGCAAACTGTCCGTGTCAGTCATTAGTAATGTCAGTCGTCGACCGTACTTGGCGACAACGTACCGATAATGAAAATCGTACATTATCAATTTGCTGACATCGAGTACTGTGAAGCCGACGTACACTGGACGGGAAAGGAATATCGTCCTGTTTCGTAAGCCCAGTCAGACCAAGTCATCGGTGTAGCGGATCATACGCTTTAGCCGTGGATTGGAAACCAGTTTCTGCAGCCGTTGTTCGTTAGAGACTAGTTGGAAGTCTATTCGTTTCCTCACGTTCTCCAGCGATTTGCCATAGACGGCGTTGACCATCAGTTTGAAAAAATCCTTTTCAAAACTGTTGGTGGCTGCTGCTCTCTTTTGCGTGTTGAAATCGATAAACGGTTTCAACCACGCTCTCTGTTTAAACTCAACAGCCTATGGATCGCTTTCAATTCTAGCCCAAGACACAGATACAACTTTAAATTTCGAAAATGAAGAACGTATTTTGCTTGTCGTCCAAAGTTGTTAGCAACTTGGGAACGGACGACGAAGACGTTTCCGATCCGCTATACCCTTTTTTATAGTGCAGTCGTGTGTGAAGTCGTCGAGAGTACGGTGAAAGAATGTCGGGATTGACGCAGGAACAGATGGGCGCCAGCGGATAATCGGAGTGGAGATCATGAAGTTCAGGTGGATAGTGTAGGTCGACCTCGAGTATGTAGCCCATGTTACCGTCATCGCACAGGGTACGTACGTCCAGTGAGTCGATCTCGTTACGATCGAGCCATCTGAATTCAGCGTAAGGGAGCAGTTGTGACATGGCTGCACCGTAAAAGTTGTTGCAGTCGGTGAACAGTATGAAAGAGGTTGGCTTTAAAGCATCGTACTGATCGGCGATTAGCGGGTTGTTGGCCTTGGCATGGCGGTTGGGTACCATGCTAACGCCGCCGCGAACGGCCGATTCGATAAAGAGATGCTGATCTATATCCGTCAACAGCTCCAGTCGCACACCGGTCATCTTTAATATCGCGTGCCAAGCGACGCCAGGAAGCGAGTAAAGATGAGCCGGATCGATCTTGTAGTACCGCATGGCCATCTCACGGAACGCCTCGAAGACGTCGGCCAGCAGCAGTACGTCTGTTTTCAGATATAGATCGTGATATTCGCCCAGTGTACGGATTTCGAAAGTTCGCCACACGTTCTGCGCGTGAGCGTAATCTTCGTCCGACACCGACGATTCACTCAGCCTGTTGAAAAAATGTTCGCGTGCGGGCAGACGTGTTTCGTCGAACTTCTCTCTACCCGTCATGTAATCGTAAGGGTACACGCCCTTACGTAAGAGTAGCTCGAAGTGTTCTTCGAAACACTGCTTCGTTAAATCGAAATCCGCACCCCTCGCGCGCAAGTTTTCAACAAGTGTGTCCAAGGACGTGTTCAGAAATTGAAGCGTGTCTACGAAACGCAGGGCACCCAACGAGACCGATACGAAGCGTTCACTAGTGGTAGCGATACAAGCGAGATTGTCGTATTTACCCAACCCTTGTATCAAGTGATGTGCGTCGTAACCTCGCAAGTTATGGAAAAAGACGGGTATGTGTCGAGGAATCTTGAAGTTGAGGTTACAGACGTTGTGAGCTGCGCCCAGGTATCGTCCTGACAGATGACAATGGTTGTGCACCTTGTCGTCGTCTGTCAGTGGTTTTTCACAGAGATGGCATACGACGGCATTTGCGAAAGATAACACATCATGGTCACTCATAGTCATGGGCACAATGGAACGCATGATTCTAAAGAGTTCACGCTCTTCAGGGACCAGTCTATCGAGAAAGGTGCCTACCACGTTCTCACCGTGATAAACGACCTGGGGTTTGAAAATATTACGCTCGTGGTCGACTATGAGGTAGGAGAAACCTGAAGGAAGATGTAACGACTCCGTTGTGGTGGACGATGTGTGCGGAGGAGCGTCGCAGCGATGGCAAGGGACGATAAATGATTCAAAGTCTGCGTATATCGCAAAAGGGACCTTATGGCAGTAGGTGTAATTTTTGAAACACATCACCTTCTCCTCCTCCTTCATGGGTAAACGAATTCTCTGTTCGCCGTACGGTGAACAGTGGGGGGACGTGTTCGGTAAGGAGTCGTTCTTCGCAGAACCTGTGCAGACAGTAGTCGCAATAGAAAGAACGCCCGTTGTGTTTGTCAGATTAACGTGATGTCGTCTGCCGCTGGAAGGAGTTATTCTAAAAGGGTAAATTTCATTTTCTTCGTAACCGAAAACATTTATAGAAACGTCAGAATTGTCTCTTCGAACTTCACAATATCACATAGTCGGGTGGGATAAGTTATACTAGAAGTAATGATACTGTGGATATGTGATTTGTATTTGGATACACGCTCACCGTGTCAGTGTTGAGGAAACAGAGCGGCCAACACTGACCATACGAAACACATTTGATCGCCTGTATTTTTCACGTTGATAATGGATTTAGTACGAGACAATTCAGGGGGTGTAAGGATGAAACTGGAGGCGGCCAGCGGTTGGTACCGTGAGAGAACGAGTTCTAAGGAGATTATGTGGTACACCGCCCAACCGCTACCCTCACATGTGAATTTATAAATACATTCGGTGATTTTTTCGTACGAAGCTTCTAAACGATCGGACAATACATCTCGGTCACCGATCAGCGTCGTATGACATCGTCCGTGAAAATATGCTTCGGTCGTCACTTCTTCGTCCTCGTCAGTGTCAGCGTTTACGATGTACTTGACAAATCTCGCATTAACCGTTATATGCCACTTTATTGTAAGCAAACGTGTCAGTTCGTTTAGAATGTCCGTACGTAACGTATCGTGCATTTCATCTAAAAAGGTTATGACATCGTTGACGCAGTCTTCACCCTCCGTAACAGGCGTGTAAACGTACGATACCAACGCGCCACGCAACGAATGTTTACAATCAACAGCAAACGACTGCATTCTTGGCACTATTAATCACAACACAAAAATAAACTTGAAACGATAAAAGCAATATGATTACTTGTTCGTTTGAGGAACAATATAAGCCTGATATGAAGTTAGAAAATAATCAGCACTTTATATGCACCACGTGAAAGTTAGTCTGCACGAGACTCGAAAGTGAACGTTGGCGGTGATCGCCGCTCCATTTATACTGCCTATGACGGCTGCGCGCGCAGCTATCCGCTCCCACTACCATAGTTTATTTCATACCGTCCTATTGGTGACAGCACTCCCCACTACAGACTACGCGCGCAGCTATCCCTTCCCCCTCTCCCACTAACGGTTGCGCGCGCAGCTATCCTTGTGGAGGTGGAATGTACCGAAGCAAACGAGCATTCTTGCTTCAGATATGGACGCATACGCATATTCCTTTACAAAATGTCTGAACAGCTATTACAACATCCAACACCGTGGGCATATTAAATTTTACGTTCCTATATATCCGCATGGAAACGTGAAATTGTACGATCTGGCCAAAGCCGGGTTATTTTACGAAGGCGACGGTGATGTTGTAAGACGTTGTGTATGCAAAATAAGAATTATGGATTGGACGGCGGGCGACAATCCTACCCAAGCCCATAAGGCGTCATTGTCCACATGTAATTTCGTCCGCAAGTGGTTGTAGAAGTCAACGCACACAAAAACGTCTCTCTTCAGAACCGGTATAAACTCACCTACAAACCCGTTTGGGTAGTACTAGATGTACTATGTGTTAGTACTACTACTACTAAACGACAGTACCCAGTCGAAAGTCTGAGTGATGATGCCCATGATTAAAAAAATTAAAAAAATTCCACAAACCATATGCGTATACACTTTATCCCATCCAAGTCCATAAGGCGTCAATGCCTACATGTGATTTCGTCCGCAAACACTTGTAGAAGTCGACGCACGCAAAAACGACTCTTATCAGAGCCGGCATGAAAATCAATTTAGCTCACGTTTTAACGTACTTGCGCAAACACAAGAAGAACGCGCTGTTCTTCCGTTCGGTCGAGATAATATAACTGGATGTGGAGGGGTGGTGTCGCGACAGTCACGTCATGGAAGGCGGTCGTACCAGAACGGTACCGACGAGAGTTACGTTCAGCACTGAATCAACGGTTTACTACGTTCCAGCGTATTGTGAATAACGGGTCGCACGACGACGACGTGAGAATGAAACGACAGGTGAAGAACATACAGCAGAGCGTTCGCAAGACTATAGTGAGGGAGTTGCACAGGCCGGTAAGAAGGAATTTTCCGAGACGTGCGGTCGAGTTGAAAGGACTTCACGACTTGTACCAAGCGGACCTGGTAGAGATGATACCGCACGCGAAGGTGAACAAGGGATTCAAGTACCTCATGACGATGATTAACGCGTTTAGCAAGTACGCGTACGCCGTTCCGTTGAAAACGAAGACGGGTGTAAAGGTCGCACGAGCTCTAGAACCGATTCTGCGTGCTAATAAAATGAAATATCTGAAGACAGACAACGGGAAAGAGTACTACAACAGCGCCGTACAAAAATTGCTGAGCAGATACAGTGTCACACTCTATTCCACGTATAGTGAGAAAAAGGCGTCCATTGTGGAACGCTTCAACCGTACGTTGAAAACGCACATGTATCGTGCGTTCGGCGAACAAGGTCATTACCGTTGGTTGGATACGTTACTGGAACTAGTCAGCACGTACAACAACAGCGGGCACAAAACGATTGGAATGAAACCGCGTCAGGTGAACGAATCCAACGAACGTACGGTGCTACGACGGATTCGTGAGAACACAGCGAGGAGCATAATCTATAAACGAGCAAAGTACAAAGTAGGCGATCGTGTGCGTATAAGCAAACACAAAATGACGTTCACCAAAGGATACACGCCAAATTGGACAAACGAGATATTCCTCGTTAACGCGGTACGTACCGGCAGCGTACCCGTCACTTATTCGCTAAAGGATCATACAGGAGAAGTGTTGAAAGGCGGTTTTTATGGACACGAAATCAGTAAATCGAACGTTGGTGATGTGTACTTGGTAGAAAAGATCGTACAACGTAAAGGCGACCGCGTGAAATTCAGGTGGTTAGGATTCGATGGTAAACACGATTCGTGGATACACAAGAAGAACTTGCTATAACAACGATTCGACTCGTGGAAATAGAACCAGTATGCGTCGATGCGTTACGATGACAACATGCACGCTGTGTACAGTGTAAAAGACATTGTGTCGCATGCCGGTTACGATGAGTACATCGTGAACACGACTGCAAACGACGTTGAACGCATGCGCAGGATCTTGACAGTGCACGAGTACTGGCAACGGGTTACCAATCGTGTGATGAGGTTCCGACTCAACGAAATAGTACCTACTGGCACCGGATTCGATCACTACAAAGAATGCGTTTGGTCGGATCCGAACTGTGAAAGGGGTCCGGACACTTGTGTATGCAGTTACATATCTACCGACTGCTGCGATATAGTGCGACTATTAAATAAACTGTACACGAAACGACAACATGAAAATATTGCAACAAGTGCGCAGACTAAAAATAAAGGACGTGGACTATTCGAAATTGTGTGGCGATGGTGGTGGGGGTGAATGTGGCAGAAAAAACGTAAACACGGACGTCTTCTGCCCGATACCGTTCGCTCGATCATCTGCGGACCTTCCTCGTGCGGAAGACTAACGTCATGTTCAACCTGTTGTTCGATGTAAACGGATTGAGATTCGCGAACTTATACCTGTTTTATAAATCACTATTTCAACCCAAATATCAGATGCTGGAGACCCTGATGACACGACTTTCCAACGAAGGAATGGGTTATCACGCCTACAACGATAACGATGAAGTACCGCCTCCCGACGAGGTCGATCCCGATTCTATTATGGTTTTCGACGACGTGTTTTGTGAAAGACAACACAACATACGCAAGTATTTCTCTATGGGACGACACAGCGGTGTGGACGCGTTTTACCTTTGTCAGACGTACAGCCAAGTGCCGAAACAATTGGTTCCTGACAATGCCAATCTAATAGTATTGTTCAAACAGGACGATCTCAACTTGAAGCATGCGTACAACGATCACGTCAACACCGACATGAAATATGACACGTTTAAAAACATGTGCGCTGAAGCGTGGAAAGATCGTTACGGCTTTCTCGTTGTGGACAAGGATTCTTCTATCGACGCCGGCAGGTACAGAGCCGGTTTTGACTGTTTCATAGTAGTCGCGCCTAACGATTAGAAAATAAAAAAACAGTTGTGGAATGTTCGCACGTAACAACTGTTCACCGTTAACTAAAACAGTCGTCAAGCGTTCAGGTAAATATAAGTGTCTTGGAAAAATAAAAAACACTCGTAGACTGTTCGCATAAATGCACGTAACAGCTGTTCACTGTTAAATAACTCAGTCGTCAACCGTTCCGGTAAATATACATGTCCTGGAAAAACAGTTGTAGACTGGTCACATAAATGCACGTAACAGCTGTTCACTGTTAACTAAAACAGTCGTCGACCGTTCGGGTAAATACAGATGTTTCGAGTACTGCCGTTTATCAAGATGGACGAAAAGAAGAAACAACTAGCCCGTGATATCGACACGATCAGCGATGACATACGGAAGAAATACCGTGCGTTAAAACATGGGATCCGTGAAGAGGAAGAAACGTTAACCAAACGTTACAAGCCGATTCTCGAGCCGTTACAAACTATTTCGCAAGCGCTGGTTGAAAAGAAACGTAAAACAACAAATGAAAAGCCTATGAGTGTGAAAAAGATGAAACGTGGGGAGGAGGAGGAGGAGGAGGAGGAGGATCTGATGGGTTCAAGTAGTAGTAATATCAATGTAGGAACACCGCTCCGTCCGTCACCGCAACAGCAGTTAACACCACGTTTCCTGAAAACTTCTGTGATAGGTGAAACATCAGACGACGACGACGACGACGAGGGCGATCCTAGTCTCAAAATCGAAAAAATGTTAGACACACCGGAAGGAAGGCGAGAAGCGCGTAGATATTTTCAGGACAAATACGACAGTGAATCGTTAGCGAATAAGTACATGCGTATGATTGTGTCGGCTGAACGCGAGCGTTTGATGGATTATACGTACGGTGTAAGACATGAAAGCGGAAAATGGATGATCGGTGATTCACCGTTGGAAATCGAAACAGACGATTCAATCATTATCAACGGTAAACGATACAAAGGTACACCGGGTCTATACGAACTCATGTTCATGAAGCACCCTAAAGAGAACGTTTACAACGAGATGGATCTGAATGCGTACAAAGATATACACGTGCTACCAACGCCCACAAGCATCATTATTTAGTGAACGCACAGGTAAACACAAACAGAGGTGTAAAGTATAACCAGATAATATCACGGTTGTTCCCACCGAAACGTACAGGACACGGACATAATAATACCGACAGAACGTATATGATGGTGTCGAGAAAAAAAGACAAAATCGATTACGTGCACTGGGACGATCCGAACGAACTGGTGGACAGATTGCGACTGTTGATAGCGTCACAACGCGCCGGAAACGGTGGACACACGAATGAAATCGTTTCCATAGTGGAAGAACTACGTGAAGCCAACATCATCGTATAAAATATCGTGCACAGCGGTCGACTCGCGTCATTCACGAGATGAGCGTTGACAAGTTCGACAGACACCAGAGCGCTGTCAGAGCGCGAAGAGAGACGCGACGCAGTCTGCGGGAGCGGTATCACGATGACCGAGGACGGACACTTCGACGTAGCGGGAAAAAATACACAACTTGGGCGAACCGCACGACGGTAACGATGCCGTTCCACTGCGGTTTGTGCGTGACCACTGTCTGGTCAACGATTCGACGCAAGGAATAGACATGAAAGGTCGTAAGCTCGTCAACGTCGCCGCTCCCGTCGATCTTGGAGACGCCGTCAACAAGCAGTACGTAGACTACACGTGCTTGCGTTTCACGACGGTACCGAACAAGAAGAACAGCACTGTCATCGACGCGCGAGACCATCGCATATAGTCTCTGAGGGATCCGATTCGTGCGAGAGACGCTGCGACCAAAGTATACGTGGACGCGAAGATCATACCGAAGGATACGAACTCTAACCTAATTGTCGGCAACGTACGAATAACACAGTTAGCGCCACCCGTCAACAACAAGGACGCGGTGAACTTGGAATTTTTGAACCGACACACGATCACTGCGGTAAACGACACTTATTTCAATGCACAAGGAAAGACTATTCTAAACGTTGGGGACGGTGGCGCACGGGCTACGGACGCAGTGAATGCGCGTCAATTGGAGGACGCGAAGCGGTACGCGAAGAGCGAAACGTACAAACTCGCAAAAGTGTTCCAACACCGTTGGGATAAAGTGGTATCGTATATCTATAAATTGCATACGCACACAGCGCGTACTTCACTCGGTGACGAAGAGGCAGAGTTAATACTTACGAGCAAGGCGAAGACGAACGAGTTGATTAGTGATCTGAACAAATCCAAGGACGAGCACGATTGGAGATCCCTTTATCGGCAGCAGTCGAAACAATAGACATGTACGAACTACGTAGTCGCGTTGATAAAAAAAAGGGGGCGTGGTCTCATCGGAAAAATAGTTAAAAGCGCGGTACCATTCGTCACGAAGTCAGTACCTACGCTGATCAATCGAGCGGTGGACGTATTACCGGTGGAACTACATCTGCCCGGCTACAGGTTCTGCGGACCCGGAACGAAACTAGAGGAGAGATTGGCTCGCGGCGATCGAGGAATCAACGAGTTGGACGAAGCCTGTCGCGAACACGATATCGCTTACGCTAAGTACAAAGACAACGGACGAAGACGCATAGCGGATCGTTTGCTAGCCGGCAAGGCGTGGGATCGAGTAAAAGCTTTGAATTCGGGCATCAGCGAAAGATCGTACGCTGCGACCGTAGCGGCAGCGATGAAGGCGAAATCGGCGTTAGGCAGCGGACTATGCTGCAGTGGTGTTGTGTGCGTAAACATCGTCCTCGCACTGGTCGTCGCAAGTCGGTTCGACGCACGATAATCAGGAGGAGGAAGAGGACGACGGGGACAGGACATCGAAGACGGACCGGCAGCGGTGGTAAAAATGCTTCTGGACTTTACCTTCGCCCGTACCGAAAAAACTAATCAAAATACCCGTGCGTCCGTTGTCCGATCGAGATCTTTATGAGTACACGAAACTATTGCGTATACCTTATTTCAGAGGTGTGTACATGCGCGACGCACTTCCTAGTACATCACCGTGGGAGAACGAAAGCGCGATCGTGAATCTGGACGACGCTACCGGACCGGGCACGCACTGGGTATGCTACAAGAAGCGAGGCGACAGAGTCTGGTACTTTGATGGATTTGGCAATCTGCGCCCTCCTGTCGAGCTAATACGGTACTTTGGATCGAACGTGACCGACGTTCATTACAATTAAACACGGAAACAGCCGTCGGAGACAGTCATCTGCGGACATTTATGTTTGGAGTTTTTGACATCGAACGATCAGTAAACGACAAGATGTCTTCGCTTACGGTCACCGTCACGGGAACGGATCCGAGAGCACTGGTTTGTGACTTTTTCCCACCACTTGAACTGACGGACGGTGAATGGTACGCGGAACTGCTGGACTTTACCACATACAACTCTATACCGAACGTGGAAAGCGGAAGAAACAACGTCTTTCCCGTACTAAAGGGAGCACGTAAAACGTTAGAGCCTGTCAATATACCGACCGGTGTGTACGAAATCAGTGATATCGAAACGTACCTGAAGAAAAAACTAGCAGACCCGAAATTTTCTCTACGACCCAACAACAACACGTTGAAATGTGAAATTTATTGTTCATACGATATCGATTTCGGATGTACGGAACACACGATCGGTACCATGTTGGGTTTCTCCAAGAACCGAAAGTTAGAAGCGTATAAATTACACACATCGGACGCACCTGTAAACATTAACAAAGTGAACGTTCTGGAGATAAGGTGTAACGCTGTACAAGGTTCGTACAAGGCGGGACGAAACAAGCATATACTGCACTCTTTCTATCAAACGGTTGAGCCAGGATTCAAGATAGTCGAAACGCCTAGAAACGTCATTTATTTTCCGCTTAACGTACTACACTTGCGTAACGTTACAGTGTCCGTACACGATCAGGACGGTGATATTGTGAATTTTCAAGGGGAAGTCATCACCGCACGTATACATTTGAAACGTGTGTAGTAATCATGGGAATTTATTTTACCGAAACCTCCATGATGATGAAGAGCGGAGGTAGCGACGGCTTGCGCTACAAGATAAAAGAGGACAACACTTTTGGAAAAGGTATCAGTAGACGTTCGTCGTTGACACGATTAACAGCAACTAACCGACGCTACCTGATTTCACTAGGATTCAAAGTCAAGAAAAACAAGTAACATGGCGGACAGCTGTATCGTCTTATCGGTTGAACGTCGACCATTCTTTGAAGACAACATCACGCATTACGAATATCATCCTCATGCACCATACGCGTCGGCATCACGATACGGAAATAACGATGAGATACGCATACCTATCCTGCAACAGGAAGTCTTCACTTTATCGATGGAAAGTTTCCTGTACGTTGAAGGCAAGTTGAGAAAAAGACCGCCAGCACCGGTACTGTGAACGTGAAAATGGTCAACAACGCGATCGCGTTTCTCTTCGAAGAAATCCGTTACGAACTGGCCGGTGTGGAAGTAGATCATACCAAGAGCGTCGGCATCACGTCCACTATTAAAACCGTGCTATCTGCCGGCAAGCAGGACATTGTTTCGATGCAAAACGCCGGTTGGGTTGCTCCTACAGCTGACGAGCTAACGCCGACCGGCAAAAACGAGGAATTCAACTTTTGCATACCGTTGAGGATGCTGATGGGATTCGCTGAGGATTTCACGCACGTTATTTTAAACATGAAACAGGGACTGATACTGTTGCTCACTTCCACCGACGTTAACGCTCTGTTCTCGCCCACGGATGCGCCCGCTAACGCTGATATAGAACTGACCAAAATCTCTTGGATGATTCCGTTTGTGTACGTGAACAATGAAGTACGGATACGATTGTTGGATATCATACGCAAGGACCTACCGCTATTCTTACCGTTTCGTAGTTGGGAACTGCACGAGTACCCGGCTTTACCGATGACCGACAGACAGACTTAGACGGTGAAAACAACTACACAACAGGAAAAACCGCGGTACGTGATACTCACCTTCCAGACAGCCAGAAAGAATAATCTGAAAAAACACGCAGACGAATTCGATCACTGCAATGTGACAAACGCGAGACTCTTTCTGAACGACAAATACTACCCGTACGATAACCTGAACCTGGATATCGATAACGGACGTTACCCATTGCTGTACGACATGTATACGCGATTTCAAAAATCGTACTACCACAGAAGTCAACCCAACGTACTTCTAACACCTACTGAGTTCATAGCAAAAGCACCGTTATTCGTCTTCGATTGTAGCAGACAGGACGAATCGCTCAAGTCTTCACCAGTCGACGTCAGATTGGAATTCGAGTCATCGACCAATTTCCCCGCTCAGACCGCGGCCTACTGTTTGATACTGCATGATTCGATCAACGTGTACACTCCGTTATCCAACACGGTGCGCAGACACAATTAAACGCTTAATATATATTATTGTTTTTTTTTGCTGTAAATAGAACATTGCTTTTTTTTAGAATGTAATGTGTGCATTACATGTATATGTGATTTTTTTTTTTAATTAAAAAAATGTAATCAATTTTTATGTATTTTTGTTTTGTTGTAAATACAATGTAATGTGATATTTTATTTTTAAAAAATGTAATCAATTTTCGTGTATTTTATTTTTGTGGAGGGGGAAACGATTATCCTCTCCTCCCTATTCTTCGCTCAGTGTTTCATCAGCACGAGTCGTGAGTGGACGCACAAGATGCTTTCACACGATATCGATGATGACGATATCAATCCCAACAACAACCGCTATTTCAAAAAATGCGGTGAAGCGGCGACGACGACGACGTCAATCAAGTCCTTATCACCAGACGATAAAGAAGTGCAGGTCATCTTAATTCAAAAAATCACATCTCCGTACTCGCGTTACATAAGCTTGGAAAACCGTTTAAAGAGTTTTAAAGAATGGCCTGTATCGTTAACGATAACGCCTAAAGAATTATCAGAAGCGGGTTTCTTTTACACCGGATGCAACGATAGAGTGATTTGTTTTTGCTGTGGTTTGTTTGTTTATACTACATTTGGCAAATTGCGATTTGCAAAAAATTCTGACGTGATGGAAAGAAACTAAGGTCATTTTTGGATTCAGCGCACAAACATACATAGGAATCCATCATCAAAACTTGAAAAAAATTATGCAACCGAAAAAATGCAGGCCTGGTCGGTGTAAAATATCCAATAGAAGAATTGCAGAACATAGACGCGAAGTACGGGAAAGCCGTACTCGTCACTCTCCAAGATTACAGAGACCCTAAACTAAAATATTGTGTATATCTACCAAAGAGATACGCGGGCGTTTTCGAAGATGACGAATTAAAAATTTATTACCATGTTCACTGCAACTGATTTATCACGGGGAAAAGGATAGAGCGTACATAGTAGACATTGTACAGTAGGACCGAACGGACATCTTCATGTATAATTTTCATTTTGCATACGATTATATATATATATATATATTGTAACGCAACAGAAATGCTAGCATTCATGTTACATAAAAGACGGTTCACAGAATAATAAACAAATTGATATTTAAACCCATAATAGAACAGAGATCCAATAATTACAATTATAATCACAGACAAAATTAAATAAGGATGCAAGGTAGTGTTGACTAGAATAAACGAACCTGTAAGATAAATAATAGCTAATGATATATGTTTAATGAAAAGCAAAACAAAAAAATGAAACAATGACTTAATTTATGGTAATAACAAATAAGAATTTTGTGTTAAGAAGTATTATTTTATGACAAAAATGTTATGATAAAGTTTATGTGATGTTATATCAAATATGTGTTGAGTTAATGAAAAATAATGAAACAAGTTGTATTATTCAATGACTGTCGTAGAATGAAGTGTGAGGCAGTTAATCAATGTTCATAAATTCGAATTTTGTTGTATGTGATCAAGAGATCAAGATAAAATTGTTATTAGATATAGAAAAATAATTGTTTATATAAGTGCTAATAATTAAGATTTGATTGTATGTATGAATTTATATAAAAGGGACTATAGATGCCTAACAGACATAACCACAGGTAGAGCAGTTTACAATAAAAGGCCTAACAGGCAAAACTACTATATAAACACTCATAACATAAAGATTAGGTGCACCAATTAATAATAATTAATAAATACGCTATGAAGAGCTAGAAAAAAACATTAAATTAATAATAATATTTAATAAAATTTATACAAATTATAATAATACCATAATGCCATAATATCGATTGGTAAAATATAATATCGAAGGTGGATTAAATATAATAAAAAAGAAAAAAAACGGACTTATATCAAAAAACCAGTAGAATATGTGTATAAAATAATAAACCAACTATCGGTAAAGTTACATTCCGATAGGACAGCAAATTGATAAAGAATAGACAAAAAATATATGAAAGAAACACTATATATTCAAAACATGTGGAAGGCAGAAATTATTATATGTTGCTAGGGACGACAAATAAGAAAAAGAAGTTGTTGATTTGAGACAAAACAAGAATTGCTTTGAATGAACAAAAAGTGATGACATTAAAAACCCAAGCATAAATCACACACTACCACATGCTCAGATTAAAAGAAAATTTTGAAATTTTAAGAAGCACAGAAATTACCTTCAGTAAAAAAAATTTAGAATTAAATGACTAGTGTTTATGGACAGTTCGTCAACTAAATAAACCCTTATTACAATTTCGAGATGAGTTGCAAACTTAAACAGGTTCATAATACATATACAGTTCATATACCTCTACATTTAGTTCATAAAACATTCTCTTACGCCCCCCTATGATTATAAAGAAATTATTATGATATAATTAGGAAAAATACACAGCCATAATTACTTTATAAATGCTTTAGCTCAGCCAGTGTTAACTTTCAAGACATGCATACACAGAATTTAACTCGCGCTCGCCACGTGGTAACTTTCGTATTTATATCGCATTGCATCGGCATTACTTTAAGCTAAATAACAATTCTTTTCTTAAATAATAAATAAGTTACCTTGAACAGACTTACCGAAGAGTCACGTAGTCAATTATCTAGTCATGATAGATATTAGCAGACAACAAATCAAACTGGTGGCCGCCGGGAGAAATTGGGTGCTGTTTCGTGTTCGGCTGCCTGGCGAATACTGAACACCGCAGTCACAAGAAAAATATTACGTATCACTCCCGCCAGATAGTGCGCGGATCGGCAACAAAGCATGCAGATAACGGCTTATACTTCGCTCAAATAATTAATTCACAAACCCCCGCAATGACCGTCACATAATTAACTGGGAAAAGGGCCGAGTATTCCAAAACTCGGCACAAAACAAATAAAGAACCTTTAAAAAATGAGATTAAAAACCCAAGAATAATCTATTTAATTGAATATTCGAAATTACCAGATACGATTATAAAAATACAAAATTCTAATGACAATATTTACGTCTACTACCAATACAGATAAACAAAAATAACACTACAATATGAAATGATAATAGAGAGTAAATAATTGAAGTCTACAAGAAAGAACTTGAACTGTCCCATATCCGAAGGGAATTGATGAGATATTAATCAAATAGAAAGAATTAACAATAACACAATTAATAATATTCACTACACCAGAAATTATAACCTTGCAAATACACGGAACAACACTAATTGCTTCAACCGAAGGAAGAACGTATTTGGATCCTGGCGGTGCAGAAGAAACATCAATCGGGCTGTAAATCAATCTAGAAGCTGTATTCCGACGTGGACAGGACAAGAATTACTTTTATTAAACCGAAGACAGAAAACCGTACTGCATAACCATTCAAACAGTAAATTTAGCGATCAACCGCCTACACGATTTGCTTCGTTCGAGTCTGGTAAATTATATTATATTAATCATACTAAATACACAACACATAAATTTTGTAAATCTTGCATTCTTATCTATGTATTTTTAATCTTCCCCACAGTTACAAGAACCTTCACACCCTGAAATAAAATAAATACAAATCAAAACATAATATATAACCAAATATAAATAAAGGATTAAAATAATCAACAATCGATACCTGAAGTCTATAGTCCAAGCATATGTTAATTAGAACATATCTTATTTAATGTGAATTAAGTAAACAAATAAAGAACCTTTATATATTTGTCAAATCTTGTTATTTGGAGTATGGTTTAGTGAACTGGGAACAAAAAGTAACTGAATAAGTATAGAATAAATGGTTAATATAAACATCGAAATAACCTATAAGTTTCGTTGAGCCGATACTACAGCGCTTATAGCGGAATTATCTGACACCAAAGAGGGAGCGTAAAATTACAAAATTAGACAGAACTCTCTTCAAGGTATAATAGGGTTGGATGAAATTGTAGAATAACGCTTAAGTTGTTTAAGTTCTAGGCACACTAACACTGATAATTATTAAAGAGTTAAGTTAATATTAATTAATTGCATCCATATATTCCACAACTCCAAATATCTCCGAGATTTATATAATTAAAGTAATACAAAACAAATTGACAAATACAACAGTGGGGTTTTAAGGAGAGGAAACCCGTTAAAGTACAAATTGGCTTCCATCGCGGGGCTTGAACAATAGCGGTCCCACCAGGGATACGGGATAAGTACAAAATATATATATATATTGTAACGGTACATAACCCGGTCCCAATAAAGTAAATCATGAGAATAAAAGTCAGAAATGGGTAGAACTAAAGCTCGCTCAAAATTTAATTATATCACTCCACATAATAAACAATTCGAGTGGTATATAGTGCGAAGTGAGTTCTAGTGTACCCATTGAGGTGAAAAACCAAAGTGAAATTAATGTATTACTAAACTGTGCTGTATGTTTTGGATAGGATAAAACTATAGAAGTAGTATGTAATAATACTAATTGATTTTGTGATTTTATTTATTTATTGTAATTTATATTGTATGAACCACAATTTGTTATACCCAAGTTAATATTATATTGTTTCAAATAATTATGTTAGATTGTAAGAAAACCCACGGTTAATTTTAAAGGACATAAAAATTTTAACTACCAAAGATAATATAAAATTAAAATAATCCTATGAAGGAAATGACAACAGGAAGTAGTACCGGGTATGAACACTATTCGAGACTAAATAAATAATATATAAATTTATTTAATGATAATAAAATGATAAAATATTTATATACAATGTCATAAAAAAATTAACCAAAACATATTATGTGAATTAAATTAGTAAATAAACCGGAATGGAAGGGAATCATTTTTCCATAAATAAAATATAAATTTATAATAATCACAAACTGCCTACATAATAAAAATACTATGTGTTACTAAGAGTGATGAAAAATAACAAGTATTGTTAATAAGATATAAAAATTTTGAACTAAACCAGAGAGTTGAAGAAACGATGCGACAAAAATTATAAAAAAATAACCTTTTTCGGACGTTGGAGGAGGCGAAATTCACGCAAGAGTAATAAACAAAGTGAATACTAACTAATTATACCTGAGGAATCCAAATTAAATGGTGTTATACATTAAAAACCAGTGGATGAAACCATTCTGAGGATCCAATATAGTTCGGCCTACTTCTAGTAGACAATCAGAAAATACTCTAAACGAAAAGGAAATAATAACGCAAGACGTACCTCATCACAGAATAAAACTTCAATCCAGTAAGGACAACACGGAGCGAGGTAATATAAACATTTTTCGTAATAAGTACAGAAGAAAACTCGTTTTTTAACAGTGAAATAGAACAAAAATATTCATTTTATCATATGTTTCTTTCAAAAGTAAACAAATACATGCTGCTCTCTTACGGCAATTCCGGAAACTACGTAATATTTGAAAAAATAAACAAAATTATTTATTAATTTTTGATATTTGTAAAGCGTAGCAATTAGCCATTTCTGACACTCTCATAACACAAAGAATTCACCCTGAACCCTGGGGAATTACTAAGAATTATGTAATAACTGATGTATTTTATTATAGCGTAATATTGGTTAAATAACAACATATATGTTTTGTTCTTTAGACAGATCTATGTTTACTCGGTAAAGTCGAGATGATGTTTTTTTTTAAAGATTAATTGTGATACCTATATTTTGGTGGCTGGAGACAAAAGTCAATAATCAATAAAGCAATATTATTGAAAATTAATATTGAATTATAACGTGTTATAATTTATTGTAGTGGGTAGTTAATGAAAATTTCAGCACAACATACAGAAAAAATCGTCACAACAAAGGGGCAATAATGATACTTACTCTCTCTTCTGTATAAGGCTGAACAAATTACCTCCTTGACCCCAAATCACACACTCTCGATTTCTTTTAGATTGAGTAAAACAAGATAAACAAAATCCTTTATTTATACCGTTTAAAACGTCAGTTAGTATAATTCAAAAGTGACGCATACTACTTGAGGTGTATAATAAAACTCTACTATATCTCACACAAAACAGTAGAACGTTACAATATATATTAACATGTACTTAGCTGTATTTCATATAATTTCTTTTAATTATACATAATATATTTTAAATTATATATAATGTGCTTACACATATTTCATTTGATTTAATTGTATTCAATTGTCAATGTACTTATGTCTAGGTAATAACACAAGGCTTACGTGGTGTACATTTTAAAGTAAGCCCGGATAGACATATATATTTGTACATAATTGTCATTGCACACGTTTACAAATAGTATTTAAAATATAATGTGCTTACACTTATTTCAATTTAATTTAATTCTACATAATGTTATAATATATTGTGCTTACACATAATTGTAAACAATTGTATTTTGTAATTGTCACTACTGTGTGTGTGTGTGTGTGTGTGTGTGTGTGTGTGTGTTTATTTTATTCTTTTTGTACATATTTGTCATGTCATAGTGCACTTGATTACGTATTTTGTAATTGTCACTACTGTGTGCGTTTATTTTAACTCGTAATTAGTTTTACTTAGATGTATTTTGCATGTTTACTTATTATGTATTTTGTAATTTTCACTACTGTGTGCGTTTACATATTATTATGTATTTTGATTACATGTATTTTAATTGTTATTAATTAAACAGAATTGCTTTAACATTTTTTATTGTATTTTAATTTCAAAAATCCTTTGAACATTAACACTATTCATCACTCAATATACAAGCTAGAACGAGTGTTGCACAACGTACATTCATGTGTTATTACATAGAACTAATTTAAAAATCAATTTTATTAAACAATAATTGCTTGATTATAATACACTTTAGAAATTAAAGAATATTTAAAAATCAAACTCACCCTGTACGTGTTCTCGTTGAGTCTCGAAGAACTCATGTGATGTATGCAATGCATATCATGTGTGTTTCTTAGGATTTACAGTACTTTGACTTTAATTTCATATTAAAAAAAATGTAATCAATTTTTATGTATTTTATTTTCTTAATACCCGAAACCTTGGAGGGGGAAACGTCTTATTATTATCCCCTCCCCTCGTACGTTCGCACCAACCTGTTGGGCAGAATGACCTTGTAGGGCTCGACATAGCGCGCGCTAGACCAGCAGGTTGGTGCGAACGTATTTTTACAATATATATATTTATTTAACACATAGACACGCAGTTCACAAGTTGCCAACAATGCAATACACGACATCGACGATATCCGTACGGCGGCGGGGTATATATCCAAACCCGTACACTATAACACACGCACGAGTTGACAACGTCGATAAACCAGCACAAGTCGACAACATCGACGCTTTTCCGACATGGCCGCCCGGAAAAACCCCCTTACATATACAAACCCGTACACTATAACACACGCACGAATCGGCAACGTGGCCGACGATTAACCAGCACACTCTTACACAAACCGACAACCTCGCCACTTTTCCAACATGGCCGCCACAATTTTACAACATGGACGCAGACCCCACCACTCCGGGCCGCGATCAAGCCACGACCAGGCCGCCGCCGGACGGCGAACAGCGAACGGCGAACCGCACAGATAACCACCACCAATCATCGCACAGATAACCCCCGCCACCGCTGCCAAACAAAATGGCCGACGCCGACAACATGGCCGCGCGCCGACAACATGGCCGACGCCGAGCGGCGACCCAGCCACGACCAGGACACCGCCAGGCCGCCGCTGGACGGCGAACAGCGAACGGCGAACAAACCGCGGCCACGCCTCCGCCTATCAACGCACGGATAACCCCCCCTACCCACAGCGCCGCCGACAACATGGCCGACTACCACCACCCCGGTCACGTGGTACCGCCCACCTACCCCCACCACCACAAGTGGGCGGGATTGGCCCAGAACTCTCATAACCACCTACTGCTAAAGATGATAATCTTTGAGCTTGTGGTAGTGGGAGCTAGTAGAAAAGAAGGCTTGAAGCATAGAAAACACGTTGTTTGAGGAGACACACTAAATCACCTCAAAGTGGGGAGTAAACGGGAGGTTTAGAGTAGAATTAAACAAACAGGGTTGTGCTACACGTTATGGGCGTAAGGAGGGCATACTTTTCGGTGTGTGTACTAAGGCACGGCAACTTTCTACGGTAGGTGCTGCCTGTTTGTCGAATTGGGAAAATGTGATCATCACATGTTGTGTAACTATTATTTTGGGATGAAAAAAGCTTCAGATGTGAGAGTAAGACAAGTATACAAAAGCTTAAAAGCAGATCACAATCAAATGAAGAGATATTTGTTGCGAGCAGCTGGAAGAACTAGGACAAACAGAATTTAAGATTGAGACCAACAGATATCAGTTTCAGCAGGAACCAATCATGCAGACAGTAAAGAGGATAAAATTGCGATGTTTTGGACGTGTAATGACGATGGATGTAAGGA
Organism: Magicicada septendecula; assembly: GCA_034769895.1. Lineage (NCBI taxonomy): Eukaryota > Metazoa > Arthropoda > Insecta > Hemiptera > Cicadidae > Magicicada > Magicicada septendecula. Next base: position 1,437,734,078 of record CM068367.1, on the reverse strand, counting down.
AACCCATGATGGAAGCACAGGCCTAGAAGGAGGAAGGTGATGAGAAAGTGGGAAGCTAAGATTATAATGGGTCGAATATTAACAGAAGACGTGATGTGAAGTGAAACGACTCATCCGCGTAGATGGGACTTTAGGAAATGGTTAAGAAGGTTGATGAAGAAGAAGAAGAAGAAGAAGAAGAAGAAGAAGAAGAAGAAGAAGGAGGAGGAGGAGGAGAAAAATGTTTTTCAATCTAATTTTAATTGCTTACTGTCTACTGACATTGATTTACTTCAGTCTTCTCCAGCACCACATGTCCAAATCTCCTAATCGTAACCAAATAACCCACGATTCGAGTCCTACACAGACATTCTTTACATCAAAGACTCTACAAGGCAAATAGGGTATCACACACGAGATAAGAAACAGAATTCAGAAGAAGGGCAGTATGCTACGCTGTTTGCAAAAACTACTGCATAGAGTCAAAGTAGGTTAACGAAATACAGAACGTATAATGTACAAGAGTATAATACGACTTATTGCAACTATGGTTGCGAAACTTACATGCTTACAGATAAGACTGAAGAGATGCTGGAGATAGTTGCACGCCGAGGTCTGAAAAAATGTTTGTCCCAATAAGAGAATGATGGATGGCGAATCGCCTAATGTTGGGAGAACATGTAGAGACTCTAAAGTGACACTCGAATATACCAGAGAATAATTAAGTGACAGATGGCAGATACTAGGCAAAAGATGAGACAAAGAATCCTACAGGAAGACTATGTTGTGCGTGACGGCGTGACCCTGAACTCTTCAGGAGGTGGAAAACTGGCAATCGGGCTCTAGACATCGGGGCTGCTCTAGGCAGGAGTAGTTTAAATGAGGCAAAGGCTCTGTGCGGGCACACGGAAAGGAATAACTGAAAAGGCTGTCTTATCTGCTGCAACTGTACTAACCTGGTAAGTCTATATCTGCCTTATCTTTACACTTACCAGTTGAACTACACTTGTCTCATCTCCGCCTACTATCACGCCTATTAACTTCTTCCTCTTCTTTCTTCAAGGATTATGTTATATAAACCAGTTCCCGCACCCATCTCATCCTCGGACAACCCACGTTTCTTTTAGTTCAGTGGTATCCAGTAGTCCTGGTGATAGTGGCGGCGGTTGCCATAGAACTGTTGGCTCTAGAGCGAAAGAAGAAATGTAATTGGAAGGGATGCGGCAAAGCATGCAACCAGGCCACTCACTTCCGGCACTTGCAAGATCGATGGAATGGAATAGGGAGTATAGAGGAAGGCTTATATCGAACTTGAAGGAACGGATTGACCGCCAGCATGGTGAGATTAACTACCATTTTACACAGTTGGTCAGTGGCCACAGCTATTTTAATGCCTAGCTCCACAGATTGGGTAACGTACAAAGCCCAGCATGCCAATACGGTGACTCTCCCCGTGTAGATGCCCCACACATCTTTTTCAAGATGCCTCCTGCTTCTTCTTCTCCTCCTCCTTCTTCTTCTTCTCCTCCTCCTTCTTCTTCTTGTTTTTTCTTTGTTTTTCTTTCTTCTTCCTCTTCTTTTTCATCAACCTTTTTAACCATTTCCTAAAGTCCCATCTACGCAGACGAGTCGTTTCACTTCACATCACGTCTTCTGTTAATGTTCGACCCATTATAATCTTAGCTTCCCACTTCCTCATCACTTTCTCCTTCTAGGCCTGTGCATCCATCATGGGTTTCCTTGCATCCATCGTCATTACACGTCCAAAACATCGCAATTTTCTCCTCTTTACTGTACGTTTTAGTGTACACAAAGTACTTTTTAGAGTAACACAAAGTGCGTTTTAGAGCCACAAAGTACGTTTTAGAGTAACCCAAAGTACTTTTAGAGTAGCGCAAAGTACATTTAGAGTAACACAAAGTACGTTTTAGAGTAACACAAAGTACGTTTTAGAGTAACACAAAATACGGTTTAGAGTAACACAAAGTACGGTTTCTAGTAACACAAAGTACTTTTTAGAGTACGTTACAGACGTGCACAAAGTTGGAATACAGGTTGTTTTGTTATCAATGAAACATTTTTTACCGTTATGGAAATGACATATGGGAAGCAGGTGTTTTGTAGTGGAGAAATAGCGATAATGTACGTCACGATCCATCACTGGTGTCGAAACTCGTAAACTGATGTAACAATATTCTGCCAAACGTACATAAAACTTGTGATCCCAATGGTTTATATTTTTTGTTATTGGTTTTATTGGATGAGTTTCTCCCTTTTCGTTCATGAGGTCAAACTGTAGTGTTGGGAGATTTCAAAACATTTCCCTCCTTAACTGGACAGTGCAAATCCTTTGCACACTTTAAACAAATAGTGGCATTAAAAATTAATAAAAGAATTATTACTGTTGCTCACCACTATAGAAAAATTATTCCGATTAGCGCTTTCAAGCTTCTCAGCTCATCGTCAGAGCGGAAATAACAAGAGGATAAAACCAAACTATTCACACCCCCACCCGCCCCACTGACCATACACAACGCCGTAAACAAGCTAAATGTCGCTTCCCAACCTCCGAGCCCTGTCACCCCCGTCTGTCCAGTTACATATTTTTCTAACACATTCCTTGTTTTAAAATGATTAATGTCCTCTTAATTAAAAACTAATAGTCCGAATAAAATTCTTTTATAGAAAATACCGTTTTCAAGCAGATATCGTGATATTTATTCACATGTTATATCACTATTTATGATCGACAATTATTTGACTTTTTCATATGTTATGATATAACGACCACACAGGAAAATGTACTTTTAGATATACACAAAGTACTTTTTAGAGTACACAAAGTACTTTTAGAATACATAAAGTGCTTTTAGAGTACATAAAGTACTTTTAGAGTACACAAAGTACTTTTAGAGTACACAAAGTACTTTTAGAGTACACAAAGTACTTTTATAGAGTACACAAAGTTCGTTTTAGAGTACACAACGTACGTTTTCGAGTACACAAAGTATGCTTTCGAGTACACAAAGTACTTTTTAGAGTACAGAAAGTATGTTTTAGAGTACACAAAGTACGTTTAAAGTAAACAAAGTACTTTTTAGTGTACACAAAGTAATTGTAGAGTACACAAAGTACTTTTATAGTACACAAAGTACTTTTAGAGTACACAAAGTACTTTCAGAGTACACAAAGTACTTATAGAGTACACAAAGTACTTTTAGAGTACACAAAGTACGTTTTAGAGTACACAAAGTACGTTTTAGAGTACACAAAGTACTTGACAGTCGCCCTAAGGAAAGTGAACCACAGTTTCCAGCTCACCAACAACCTTGCTAGTCATCATCATCACAGGCGGTAACATCAACCAGTGTTAAAATACAGGTGGGAAATTTCCAATTATCAGTTTCAGCAATTGCTACATTTTTGGTGCTCAAAGCAAACACGGACAGGCTTATTCAATATATGGACTATATTTTCAATTTATAATTGCCAGAATTGTGTGAGAACAAGCCTAATCAATGCATAATTTTGTTTCACTTAGCCTGTGTTAAAAAGGGCATTCACTTTTATGTTCCCTGCTTATTCACAGTGTTAAAATTACTTTCATATCTGTTATAACAGCACATTGGATATATATACATATATTTTCTAGAAAATGAAAAACGATGAATGTTAAAGGCATTACGCAATGAAACAGATCAACTTGTTAGAACTAGCCCTGTAAATATATATATATATATATTGTAGCATGACAGATAATCCACACAAATACATTACTCAATGATCATTAATGAAGCTCTAATATATGGAGTATCTAAATGAGAATCGTTTAAAATGCACTATTTACTAAATATATTCACAAGAAAGGTTAAATAAAGAAAAATTCTGCAAATAATATAATATAATACAAATTTAAAAACCCAGAAGACTAAAAATGATAATAACAAAATTACCCAGGTAAGATAGAAGCAGGCAATTAATATACCCCGTCAAAGAAACCAGACCAGAAAAAACAAAGCTACTGAAGAAAGAAGAATAATTAAAACTACTATTACTGAAGAATGAAGAAAGAAGAACAATCAAAGATACAGAAGACAGAAGAAGGAAGAATAATTAAAACTACTACTACCGAAGACAGAAGAAAGAAGAATAATTAGAACTAAAGAAGAAAGAAGAATAATTAAAACTACTATTACTGAAGAAAGAAGAACTAATTAAAACTACTATTACTGAAGAATGAAGAAAGAAGAATAATTAAAACTAGAGAAGAAAGAAGAACAATCAAAGATACAGAAGACAGAAGAAAGAAGAATAATTAAAACTACTATTACTGAAGAAAGAAGAACAATCAAAGATACAGAAGACAGAAGAAAGAAGAACTAATTAAAACTACTATTACTGAAGAATGAAGAAAGAAGAACAATCAAAGATACAGAAGACAGAAGAAGGAAGAATTATTAAAACTACTACTACCGAAGACAGAAGAAAGAAGAATAATTAGAACTAAAGAAGAAAGAAGAATAATTAAAACTAGAGAAGAAAGAAGAACAATCAAAGAATAGAAGACAAGAAGATATTAGCTACGTACTACACATATTATAAATTAAGCTAATTTTGCAATATCGTTTTATTACAAAATCAGCTAGCACAACCAGTGGGACTTACAGGAGAGCACAATCTACATACAGCAACCTTTTATTTATTTTATTATACCCACTCAATTATAGTTATATTACAATATATATATATATATATATATGTTGATTTGTATTGTTAACTGTATGAGAGCCCGTGTTTGTCAGGCGGTTGATTAATTTTCTTAATTCATGAGTTTTAGTAGAAAAGTTTTGATATACCGGTAATCAGTATTTTTTTTCTTTCTTCTTTTAATGATCTGATATTTTGTCCGAACATGTCCACTCATTACTGACTATCATGTATTACTATATTAATTAAGAGTATCCACTCGTGATGCTGGGCATTGAATCTTATGGTTGCTGGTGGTGATTACCATACATGTGCAGTCAATTATATATATATATTTATATATATATATATATATATATATTTATGTTTTAAAGTAAAGATATAACAAAAGATAACTGCAAAAATTATTCCTGTACAATCATTATTACAGTTTGCATTCTTAATATATTACATGCTTATATACATTGTAACGTCTCGCGAGTTTTTATTATTAGCCCTTCTTGTAATAATTGCGTTAATTTAGCCCTAAGTTGTTAGCATCATTTGTAACGTCTACTCGATCACTCGATGTGTTACTTGTCTAGATGTGTTACGTCTTTTTAATACTTTGTTTGTAAATATCACTATTGTATTAACGACTCGGAACACTAAGTTTTTTATAAGTAAAATCATAAAGTTTTACCTTATAGCCTAAACCGGTTTTCTCCTTTAAAAGGCTTCTTCAGAGGCTGCCGTAGGTAGCGCTGTCCATCTTGTTGTTGGCGACAGGATAGATTTTTGAAAGATCGATGCTGTGTGTATTGGGTGAGATGTGTTCGAATAATGCGTGCGATTTGAATTGTGTCTGTTCATTTAGGATGTCGTTTTTATTTGTTTTTGTGTGTTTGTAGATTTCTAATTGTTCTAGACTGTCTAGTTTTCAGCCTTTTGTGTGTACGTATAGAATGTTCATGTTATTGTCGATGTTTTTATATGTGTGGTTTGCTTCAATGAGGTGGTTTGCAAAGGTAGATTCTGTAGTGGAGTGGAGTGCCTTTGTGTGTTCAATGTAGCTTCAAACAGAGACTTTGTTTGAAGTCTCTGTTTGAAAAACAATGATCAGTATTGTTTTCACTTTTGATTTTGTGGCCCTCACTTTCATGGGTCTGCCATCTCCTGGGTCGCGCCATTCAGCTGTTTGACGTTTGGTAGACGGGTCATACTGGAAACACCACGATTCGTCGCCTGTGACATTGTTCTGTAAGAAATTCGGGTTGTCATCGGCCCATTCAACGAGACTTCGCGACGCTTCCACACGTTGTTCTTTTTGCTCTGCTGTTAACGAGTGTGGAACGAACCTGGCACACAGTTTCCGTTTGCCGAGTACATCATGCACGATAGTGTAAATACTACCCACACTGATGCCGATCTCTTCTGATACAATCTGGACGCTCAGCCGACGGTTGATGGACAATGCAGCACAGACACGCTTGACATTCTCGTCAGTCACGGTTGTGGAGGGGCGCCCATCTCTTGGATCATCTTCTAGAGACTCACGACAAATTTTAAAACATGCATACCACTCGAACACTTTGCTACGACTTAAACAATCTTTTCCATATGCAAGTTGCATCATCGAAAACGTTTCTGTCACACTTTTTCCACATTTAAAACAAAATTATATTGCAGCTCTTTGCTCCATCTCGAAAATTATGACAACAAGGAAAAACCAGATAAACTTAACAGTGTCACTGTTTACTATGGAATGAGTCCTCAACAATGCAATTATCAAAGGAAATGGGTGAAGGTTGTCACATAGTGTTCCAGCTGTGACACAGAGATAGCTCCATCTGTATGTCAATAGCAGTATCAGTCCCGGGACTTTTTGAATGCACTGTGTATCTTCTTAGCTGGTTTGTTATCCCTTAAATATTTAATTCCCCTAACATTTTTCCCTATCATGTGCGGTGGTTCAGTTCGGGTGGCCACTTTTGGGTCCATTACTCCGCTGTCCATCTTTACACCTTCTAAGTCCAGAGGAACGTATCATCTGCTCAGGAAAATGATTGCTGGAACATTTCTACAGACAATTCATTATATATTAAAAAACTTACAAGTAGTCGATTGGCGACTGATAAAAACACCTTGGGATTATTTGTGCTGTTGCTGTTTACATTTGATTATATATTTCTTTTTCTTCTAGATTGCTTCTTATTTTCAGTAGCTATTTTTAGATAACATTGTTGACAGGCATTATTTGCAAATCCTTTTGATTTTCCTTCTTGTGACAGATGTTCTTCGTATCGTTTTGTTCTTTTTCCTTCTTGATCACTTCCCTTTCTAATAAACTTCAAACGGTTGTTTGTTGATAATTATTATTATTATTCTGCTTCTTCTTACTGTGATTAAAATCATTATTAAAGTAGTCTTTATTATGGCCCAGTATAAAGTAAGAGTAATTTCCTTGCTATACCCTCTATAGAACTAGGTAGTTGTCTATTTTTAATTAGTACTTTATCCCCTACTTTATATTGGATAATTTTTCTTCTTTCCTGTTTCTTTTTTATACAAAAGTTCAGCCTTATGAAGCAGCCTATTATGCATTTCAATTTTATTATACTCAACTCTCTCTCCTGGAGGAAAATTAACTATTGATATTATTTTTCGTGGTGGTGGTTTTTCGAACATCACTTGATGAGGACTGGTCCCAATAGTTTCGTGGTATGCCCAGTTACGGAAGGTTTCAGCTGGTTCAAGGTACTGGCTCCACTCACTATGTTCATTGTGGCAATATGTCCGTAAAATTCTCCCAACTTCCCTCAAAACACGTTCTGCAGGATTACTATTAGGATGATATACCGATGTCTTATATGTTCTTATATCACATTTCAACAATTCCATCTTCCACTTCTTTCCTCGAAACTGGGTCCCATGATCAGTTGATCAGTTACAATTGTTTCTGGTTTTCCCACTTCTAGCATGTACTTCTGAATAATAACTTCTAAAATCTTTGTGGTGGCTCTACTGATGGGGTAGAGTTTCGTGTACTTCGTATAATGATCAAAAATAATTACTATATATTTAAATCTGTCTTCCTCCACTTCTGGGAAAGGGGCCACATATGTCTAGGAATATTTTCTCAAGTCTGCGGTTAGATGTTATTGTAATCATAGCTCCTGTTCTTTTCTCACTATTTACTTTCACTAATTGGCATATTTTGCAATTTCTCATGACTATTCTCACTCGTTTATTGATTGTTTTTATGTACCAATGTTCTGATAATGCTTTAATTACGTTGAGTGGTCCCATATGACCATATCTTTCATGATAGTCTTTTATTATTGCTGCTTCCGTTAGTTCTGGTACATAAATTCGCCACACCTGATCCTTAATTGTAGGACGAATAAAAATTATTTCTTCATAAACACAGAAAAATGCTGTTATTATAGAGTCATTTTGTACTATCCTGTCTCTAATTTTGATTAATTTGGAGTCTGTTCTTTGATCTTCTTTTAATCTGCCAATTACTTCCTGTAACTCTTTCTTTGATTTTAAAATGTAATATATTTTACCAATACTCTCCTGCTCTACTTCAAATGTCCCATTTTCTAGGTTCACTCGTGACAGGCTGTCTGCTATGATATTCTTTTTTCCAGGGATATATTCCCAATCTAAATTGTATTCTTGGAGTATCAACACCCATCTGGTGAGCCTACCGTGGTTAAGCTTACAGTTTCTCAAAAACGATATTGACCTATGGGTGGTCCTAATAGTTACTGGGTAGCCCAATATAAATGTACAGAATTTTAAATAAGAAAACACAACACTCAGTCATTACTTTTTGGTCACTGTATAATTTCGTTCACAACTACTCAGGACCATGCTTGCAAAGCTAATTACCCAATGATTGCCTTCCTCATCTTCCTGATATAATTCACTTCCAAGACTAATGTTGCTGACATCACAATTGATGAAAAAAGTTTATTGAAATTTGGGTGATGTAGCATTATGCTATTTAAAAATTTATCCTTTATTAATTTAAAATTATTGTCTTCATTTTCTTCCCACTTCCATTTGTTTTTCTGTGATAGTAAATGTTGGAAATTTGCGGTCACTTCTAAATAACTATGTTGAAATTTCCGGTAATAGTTGCATATTCCCAAAAAAGATTGTAATTGTTTCAAATTCTTCGGTTTTGGAAAATCCTGGATAGCTTTTACTTTTTCTGGTGATGGTGTTATCCCAGTAGCAGACAAAATAAATCCTAAAAATGGTAATTCGTGTGTGATAAATTTCGATTTGTCTAATTTTAATGTTATATTGCTTTGTAGTAGCTTACTTAATACTGTTTCTACTCTATTACAGTGCTCCTTCCAAGTACATGAAGTAATCAATATGTCATCAACATATACTGTTGTGAAATCTAAAACTTCTTTACCAAGAATTTGGTCCATACATTGAATGAACATGGCCACAGAATTTACCAAGCCAAAAGGCAAGCGTTTGAAATGATAATTTCGTCCTTCAAATATAAAAGCGACATATTGTCTACTGTTAGGGTGCAATTCTACCTGCCAATAGCCGCAGACGGCGTCCCAAGTACTCATGTACTTACAGCCATAAAATGTCTTCATTATTTCATCAATCTCACCTGGAGATGTGCGGTCTTAATGAGCATTTTATTTAGCTCTCGAGTGTCGAGGCACAATCTAACTTGACCATCTTTCTTTGGTATAGCTACCAGTGGACTGTTATATGGGGAGTTGCTTCTTTCAATTATGTCTTCCATTATCATTCTTTGAATTTATTTTCGTGCTGCATCCTTTAAAGCTTGAGCGATAGGATAAGACCTTTTATTAAAATTGACATTGTCCTTGAACTTTAACTCACACAGGAAGTTTTTAGCTTTTCATGGTGATTCTGAAAATACCGTTCTGTATCTATTATAGATTTCTATAAGTTGATATTTCTCTTCTACACTTATTGTTTCCTGGGCCTGCCTACCTTGAAACTCCATTATCTCTTCTATCTTCCTCTGCCACTCCTCTGACTCTGTTACTTTATTATTTTTACCTATGGTTAACCTATTATTCTCCCTAATATAATATGAGTTCAGACACTGAGGGGCACTTTGGCAACCAATTATCTCAGCTGATAACTCACCTTCTTCTGTACTCAGTGTAACCTTACCACTGACCAGATTTATAATTGCAGTGTGTTGCCGTAGCATATCACACCCTATTAATATCCTAAAAGGTAACCCTTTGGCTACTAAAAATTCCATAGGTATTCCTATTCCACTGTTCGTAACATTCAGAGATACTTGTTTTCTAATCGTCTTATTTTGTTTCCCAGTGGCGCCAATAATTGTCATGTTGTTAATTGGTAATGTAGGCATTCTTTCGGTGGTTAACTCTGTAATTCTGTCAAGCTCTAATTGGTCAATAATTGAAACATTTTCTCCCGTGTCAATCATAGCTTCTGCTAATACTCCATTTAATTTTACTTGTGTATAAACTATATCATTATTTAATGGTGCCTCTTTAATTGCTCTTTCTTCAAGTAATTCCGCCTGTAAATTTTTTAGATAATTGCTTCTGATAATTGTAATTGGTTCCTTTAATTTGTTTTGAGGACCTTGGTAAATTCTATGCCCGGTGGTCCTAGCAGTGACGGGCTGTCACTTCTTCTCACTGCTGGTACCCGTTTCCCCGACTTCCATCATTATTAGGTGGTTGTTCAACATTCTCCCTGGGTTGATGCTCGGGTGAATGCCTTCTTTCTTCCTCACTTTTTCTGGATTTTTGTTGTTCTTCACTTCTACTCCTTGGCGGAACTTCCTCTCTTTGGTACGAATTGCTAGGATAGTCTATTATTAAAATTTCGCTGTCTTCCTTGGTATCGGTTATTGTAATAATTATTATTTGCCTTTACATAATTTACTCTTTGTCGAGTGTCTCTTGGTTGTTCATTCCTACAATCCTCTGTATTTCCTGATCTCCATCTACTTCTCCTGTAACAAGATTCTTGCTCATAATTCTCCAATAGGGCTTCCATACCTCCGATAGTCTTTATTTGTCCACTCAATCAAGCACTGATAATCTTCTCCTCAAAATGATAAGCTATCTTGGTTACAAGACACTCTTCTGGAATTTTCGGGTCTAAATACTTCGCCACACATACTTTTCCTAAAAAGTACGCCGTAGGTGTTGTCCTTTAATGCTGTCATACCTCCCATGACAAATATCATCTCGAATAATATTTTGTACAGATTCAGACCAATACTTCAGCTTGAACAACCTTTTAAAATTTTCATAATCACACACTTCATTCCTAATGACTGTCCACCAGTTGTCTGTGATGTTTTTAAAACACTCATCTAAGGTACCCTTGATTATATTCCATCTGGTTTCTTTCGACCGGTTCAGTATTTCTTCTACTCTTCCTAAAAATTCTAGTGGGTTCCTTCGATAGTCCCGAAAGTTTACACTTTCTCTACTATCTTGTATGGTATATTGAGTGTTACATCTTGGTCTAACACTCATTCTATCTATCTCCCCTTGTATGTTTATTTGGAGTTGTTGTAAATTTTCTATTTTCTCCCCTTGATTATTGACCTGGTTTTTTACCTGTTCTATTTGGTCATTAAAATTGGTTAATTTACCGGTTATGTTGTTTTTCATACTGTCCAATTGATCATTAGTTTCCTGTTGTATTGCCATTATCCGAACTTGATTACTTTGTTCATCTCGATCCATTCTAGCATCTATTTCTGTTCTGATTTGTCCGATGGTTTCTTCGGTTTTATTTAATCTCTGTTTGGTCTCTGTTATTTGCTTTTCTGTCTCCTCCTTGTATTCATCTACTTTTTGGTTAAGCGTTTTGTTAACATTTTCAATCTTCCCCTCGAGAGTTTCCCTTAACTCCTTATTGAAATTCTCCATCTTACCCTCAATTTGTTTCAATTTTTCTATGTTTATTTTCTCAATTTGTTTTAAACTTTCCCTCAAGGTTTCGTTTTGTTTCCTTGAGTTTTCCTCTTGTTTCCTAAAATTTTCATCTATCTTGTCGAATTTTTCGCTCAAGGTTTCATTTTGTTTCCTTGAGTTTTCCTCTATTTTGTCAAATTTTTCGCTCAAGGTTTCATTTTGTTTCCTTGAGTTTTCCTCCCGTTTCCTTGAGTTTTCCTTATTTTCCTCATTTGTTTGTTTATTGCTTTCTTTAATGCTATCAATTTTCTCCATCATTAGCCTCATCATTTCTTGCCAATTTGGTTCTCTGGCTTCCGCTTTGGCGCCCGCCTGTTGCTCCTTTTCCGTGTCCATAACTACTTCGGTTTCTTCTTTATCGCCTGTCTGTTGTTCCATTTCACTGTCCGTGACTACTTCTATTTCTTGTTCCTGTCCACCTTCTTCCTTCTCCGGGTCTTCTGCCCTCTTCTTTGGCCTGCCTCTGGTATGCATTTCTTGGCTTCTTACAGTTGGCGACAAAAATTAGGTTTTTCGTTATTAATTACTTGTGTATATCTTGAAATTCTTTCCTAATTTAAGCCCTCTAAGTTGAGCGCCATTTGTAACGTCTACGTCTCTCTCGCCGTCTTCCTAGTCTCTTGGCGTGTTACGTCTTTTTGATACTCTGTTTGTGTTATTTTTATTTATTGTGTAACTCTTTAGTAATAAAATAATAAACCACGGGATCCTTTGTTGTTTATTATATCTCCTTGCAGGTATTACAATTCAGTTGTGAGAGAGAGAGAGAGAGAGAGAGAGAGAGAGAGAGAGAGAGAGTGTTCCTCTCTTGGTGTACTGTTTGATCGTTTTATTTTTACGCGTGTTGCATCAGCTGTTTTCAATTTGATAACCATTCACAGGTTATGTAGCCTGTTGTACTTCATAGGCTATGATGTCTGAGCTAACTTTCTTACTCTTCTCTGCTATTCACCTGTTTCCTGTAACAAATCTGCTATCTACAAGAAATAATACAAAGTCAATTCCCTAAAAGAAAGGTATTTATTGATTGAATTTTGTTTATTTTCTGGATATTATTACATCCAGTTCATTGATTTCCAGATTGACTAATATCGAAATTACAACAGTTTTCGATATAAGTTTTTATATAACACAACAGATATATTTAATTATAGTTATTAGTAAAATTAATAAATTATGTATCTCAGGGTTATTTGGGGATTCTTTGAGCTATAAGAAAGTCAGAAATGCTTAGTTAATAGTATCATACTTTACAATAATTAATATTTTTTCTAAAAGTCTGATTCAATAAGTTCGTTTTTTAAACGCCAGAGCACAGACTACGAGTATTCACACTGATGGAAAAACAGGAAAGATGGCTGCTATGTACTTTTAATGAAACCACGTGTTTACCGTTTTTTGGTTAAATAAAGAAAGTTTAAAATGTTCACACTAAGTTTTCTTATAAATTGAATGATGTTGTACTGTTTCTAGTGTTCGTTACTTGTTGGTGATGTATAATTTTTTTTGTTTATTAAGGTAGGCGTTCTCACCAACATAGTGATAGTTCAAATTTTTCAAAGCAATCTGATGGTTGGATAATTTTTCAATGTTCTTCGATATTCCTGCATCAATTATTTTAGTTCAATGGATGTCTCAGACGTACATTCTTGTGCTGAATCGTTTCATTAATTTAGAATAGAGTTTAGTTCAAATTGTAGTTACTAATTTTTGAAAATTTGCTGGACATTATTTCTGTCATCTACACTCTTGAAAATTCAATTTAACAATTTGTAAATCCAATTGTTAACTCTGTTACTCTTAGTAACCTAGATATTGAGTTTTTATTGGCTAACCTAGGTACAGTTTTAGTAAATAGGCTAGTATTAATATATTATTAGTTCTTCCATTTTTTAGGAAAAATACTCCTTCATAAATTTTAACTCTAATTACATTTAATTTATATAATGTTTTTCTTCATTTGATTATATAAACTTAGATACTTGTATTTTATAATTTAGTGGTTTTAACTTAGTTTATTTCTGACTTTTACTTCTGTAAATGTATTACTGCCCTAGGCACTATTTTATTTCCCATCATCTCTTTACACTTTATTCTAATTAGCAGTTATTAATTTCTTATAAGTTATAACCCTGGATCCTTCAAACATAAACAAAAAATAATCTTTTACTTACATATATTGCCTTTGTGGCCTAACAAAACAAAACTACAACAACTTATTACTAAACCTATAGTTTATTACTATAGTTCTGTATCTTCACTATTTGTGATTGATGTCTTTTTTATTGTTTAAAATTTACATATATCATACTATGTTGCACTTTGTACACACTTCACTTCTATGGTAACACTTAGTACACTGTTTTTTAATTGCTAAAGTGTTTTATTGTTTGTTGTAAAGATTGTACAAATGTTTCATTGTATGATACTTAATCATTCATTTCTGACTTGTGGAATGGGGTAACTACTGACTTTTTTATTATTATTATTTTACAAAATAATAATGGGTTTCTTTATTTTTATCAGTATTAAGCACTGATTATGTAATGTTACAACATATATATTACAAGAATCATTGTCATAAACGTAATGTAAACTGATAATTATAAAAACACTAATAAAAGGGATTGTTACTGTTGAAGCAAGCGTATTATTGCAAGTCCTGTCACTATGGGCTCCAGATATTTTATGCTTCCGTCTAGACCATGTGTCTAGTTTTAAATATTGTATGTAACGGCCATAGCGGTTACACAACCCTTTAAAGTTCAACGCTTGCGTCGGATATATCCCTTGATGTCAAAATCGTAATCAGCACCCCCCAAAACCTGTAGGTACCAAATTTCAGGACTTCAAAATACATCCTCGCGTTGTTTCATGTAATCAATGCTTTAGGGGTGGTTTTCAACCCTTGCATCGGATGTATCTCTTGACATCAAAATTGTAATCAGCACTCCCCAAAAACCTATAGGTACACTCACTTTTGAGGCTTTGACCGGCATTCTCACAAAGTTTAATAATTACACCCCCGATTATAACCTGCTTCAACCCTTTAAAAACTACCCTTTGCATTGAATATAATTTTGGACTTCATAATCGTAATCAGCACCCCCAAGAACCTATAAGTACCTAATTTCACGGCTTTAAAATGCATTCTGAAGTCGTTCCATATTTTCAACCATTTAGGAGTAGTTTTCAACCCTTTCGGGGTGAGCGGGGCAAAATTTTTCCTTAACTTTGTTCTAGAACTTTTAGTAAGAGATAGCAAAAGGAATCAAAAAATTACATGGACACTAACTCAAAATCGGCAGATAGGCCCTTTATCATGCCTCACGTAATAGACTATAGGGCTGTTTTCATTGTCTTCCTGCATAAAATTCAAGAAGTCTAGCAAACTTTTTTGCAACCTGCATTGTTACCTGAATTTATGGTTCATCTTCATCGTCATTTTTGTCAGCTAAATTTAGATCTACCGGGTCGAAAGAAATGATACAAAGAAACTAAACAGCCCAGTGGTGCCCGTAGTTGTTTATGGTATGTCGCCAAGGACAAACACATAATGTCCAAAACCGAACACATGTCATTGGGTTGTTGTTAACAGTGTTCACTATAGTTATGGTTTGTCACCCTCACTAGTCTACTTGTATAAATTGCGTACTCAAAAAAGAGACTTATTATTTCTCTTTAAGAATAGAAACACTGAGCCATTACTGGTGGTCCGGACCTATTAAGTGAAGCAACTTTCTATATGTAACCCCGTTTTGTTTTTGTATTTTGAATGTTGGCCCAATAAAGCGGCTGGCCCTAATAACTGGTAGCCCCCAATTAACCAGAATATACTGTATAAACTTTTGTATATTTGAATAATTACTAAGTATTACTAAGTTACATGTTTTTTTAATGATGTCTGCTTCACAAAATTATTACAAAAATTTGTTTCTTTTTCCAAGGTATTTGTAGATAAATGAAAATAATTATTTGAATACATTTATGTAGACCTAAGTGTTATAACTATATTATAAATAATTGACAAAAAAATCACTTACAAAATATTGCACTGTGCTCACAAAAGTCATTTACAAAAATTATTTTACAAACAAACAAAATTAAAACTTCCTGTTATTCAAATCATTATAGTAAAAACGTTATAAACAGAATAAACCAAAAAAATAAATAAAATATAGATTTTTTGTTTCAGCCTCAAGTAATGTCATATAACAACTTCCTTTAAAAAACAGATACAAAAAGTCAATGTTCCAGTGTTTATGGTATCGGTTACAATGTTTAGTATTCGGTTCATGTAACATGAATTCAAACCACTGGGAATCTTCTTCTGATAAAAGTTTAAACAAACTTCGACCATCTTTTATTTTTGCTTCACTAACGGTTGGAAATTGCACCATTATAGGCTGAATATTTTTAAGAATGTCTGTCTCTGCATTAAAGGTTGACAGCTACGAGAACCATGTACGAGGTTTGTTCAAATAAAGACAGGACCTTTGAAATAGCGCTCCGATCAGTGTACGGAGCGTGTTCTGACATGTGGTGCCGC
Source organism: Magicicada septendecula (assembly GCA_034769895.1). Taxonomy (NCBI): domain Eukaryota; kingdom Metazoa; phylum Arthropoda; class Insecta; order Hemiptera; family Cicadidae; genus Magicicada; species Magicicada septendecula. The sequence goes on along the minus strand of CM068367.1, from coordinate 1,437,717,875 downwards.
CTAGCGGCCACCTTCGGCAACTTAACCCCGATTGTTGCATCGTTCTACTTGTATTAGTTGGCGGCATAAAACTGTCGAAGTAAACGCGTGCATTCACCGTTCTGCGAAGTAAAGATGAAAGATTTTATGGAGCAGCGCGTTTATGTGAAATTTTGCTGCAAGACCGACAAAACGTTTACTGAAACGTGGGCTTTGCTTCAGCAAGCCTATAAGGAAGACTGCATGAGCCGTTCGCAGTGTCACGAGTGGTTTAAACGTTTTAAATCGGGCAGAACATCGATTGAGGAAGAGTCCAAGATTGGGACGACCTTCGACGTCAATAAACGATGAAAACATCGATGCTGTTCATTCCGTGATTCGTGCAAATCTCTGTTTGACTGTGCGAGAGGTTGCTGAGGAAGTCGGCATCAGCATCGGGTCGTGCCACGAAATTTTGACCGTAAAACTTGGCATGCATCGCGTCTCTGCAAAACTCGTGCCATGTCTGTTGACCGACGACCAGAAGGAGAACCGTGTCAAGATCAGCCAAGAGCTGCTTGATCGTGCCAGTACCAACAAAAACTTCATAAAAACCATCATAACAGGAGACGAAACATGGGTTTATGGCTACGACATCGAAACCAAGGCGCAATCGTCACAATGGATTGGAAAAATGTCGCCCCGACTGAAAAAAGCACGCATGAGTTGGTCAAACTTGAAGTTGATGTTGATTATTTTTTTTTATTATCGAGGAGTAGTCCACCACGAATTCGTGCCACAGGGTCAGACAAGGAGTTCTACGTACACGTTTTAAGGCGTTTGAGGGAAGATGTGCGCCGGAAGAGGCCTGAGCTGTGGAAAAACAAGAGCTGGGTGTTGTATCACGACAACGCGCCAAACCACTCGTCTCTGCTAGTCAGCCAATTTTTGGCCGGTAACGAAATAGCCGTCCTTCCTCACCCTCCGTACTCTCCAGACTTGGCCCCCGCGGACTTTTTCCTGTTTCCAAAATTGAAAACCACCCTGAAAGGACGTCGTTTTCAAAGTGTTGACGAGATTCAACAGAATTCGCAGAGACAACTACGCACCATCTCACAAAACGAGTTCCAGGGAGCATTCCAACAGTGGCAGAAATGATGGGAGCGGTGTGTTGCAAGCAGGGAGGAGTACTTTGAAGGGGACAAACATTTGTAATGTTGTAATTACAGTAATAAAGTTTGTATGACAAAAGTCCGGTCTTTTTTTGAACAAACCTTGTATACACTGGTTGGTAGTTTTCAGACGACAGGAACAACCCCTAGTTGGGTACTTTGTGTTTCTTGTAAGAAACGGATTCAGCACTGCTGCCACTCTTTGATCAAGTTTATCACTCATGTGAAGAATGATTCTCTTGACCTGATAACAATGCTTCCATCCACGGCCTTGCTGGACCATTTTTTCCTATCTTCTTAACTGTATTGCGAACAAGTTCAGAGTTTCGGTTGCATTGGCTGAAGGAATGGAGTAAAATGAACACCCTCTATTTTATGAACTATAAGCGAACCAAACATAAAGTTTTGAAACAGTAGTATCTCTATCTGACCACTTGTAGCATTTGACATCAAGACTGTTTTTATCCCAGGAAACTTATTAATAATTTTTGCAATACAGTCAAACAAGAATAATTTGACCAAATTGCCATTCTTGCTGGCTTGTGTCTCCAAATGGCAATAAAAATATGATGAGTAATGATGGATATTAAATCCATACTGCCACAACAATCTTTTATAAAACTGTGTATTCACACTGATTCAAGGAACTGGCTAGTTTTGACAATAATCAAATTCCAAAACTAAGTATTCAGATGGTTACCACTGTGTGCTGTATATTGTTTTTTTTTCAAATTAGTTTCAATTTCTTCTATTTTAACACACAATATTACATACCGTGCAACACATCCTGTAAACCATTGGTAACAACAAACCTATGACCATTTGTTAATAAAATCAGGTGAACATGGTTTTAGATAAAGTCTTCTTCTGACCTCTAGTCGTGAGATAATCAATTTAAATTTGGAAAAAATATACAAAACACAATAACAGATCATTTAAAATTATTGACAAGAAAAGGGCACATACGCCTATATCTTATTCTTTTGGAAGTGTCCTCAATTACACTTAATTTTATAAATTTATTTGTTATAAGAAACAAATTTGTTCCAACTTTATTTAACTAATTTAATTAACTAAAATCGTCATTGTCATCCTTTGTGGCTTAGGCTAGCAGCATGTTCCAGTCTCAATGGAAGTCATCCAACCATCGCTTACAGGGTTATCCTCCCACACTTCTCTTCCCCCTTGGATGATAGTCAAGGATCAAGGGCTCTTCTTGAAAATTTAATTGGATCCATTCTCTCTATATGTAACCGCCACTCCGGTTTGTACTGGGAGATTTTCTCATTTAAGCTTTCAGTTATACCTAGCTCCAGTCTAATATGATCATTTCTGATAAGATCTCTCCCTACAACCCTTTACAGTCCTCAAGAACCTTATTTCTGCTCCTTGTATTCTAGACATATCTTTGGCCTTTCTAATCTAAGTCTCACTAACATACAGTAGCTGAAGTATGGCCATTACGTTATAATATTTCAATTGCATCTCGTTCCTTGGTTTCTTCTTTATGTGTTTAATGATACAGCCACAAAGCAACTAGAAGAGATTAATTTTGCTTTCAACCTCCTTATCATCTTGGTATGTGATGCTACACCCTGACACTTAAAATCTGGCAGCTGTTCTATTGGCGAGTCCTATATGACAATTTTGTTCTAATATGATTTACCCCAGAAAAGCCATAAATTTTGTTTTGATAAGGAAATGATTTGATTGTAATCTGACAAAATGTCAGTAAGATAAAACAACGACCTTTGGATTTTCATTCCCTTGGATGATCACAAGATCGTCTCTATTAAAATATTTAAATAAAATGCTTTCACAAAGTATAATCCTTTGGGGGCATCCAACTTCCATTTCCTTATGGCATCATCTATATTGCAACGAATCACAGGATCATGATAGGCGGGGCAAGTTCATATATTACACAGACAATGGACATTCATATTATATTGGTAGATGGTTAAGTTTGGTTGTTATCAATTGTATTTAGTAAGGTTAAGGGTTTAGTTTAAAAAAACTGTGCATTATTATTTATGGTTATTCATGTACTGTGTTAGTGGAAATGTGCGCGCGTGCGTGAGTGGGAATCGTTTCCCGGGCGGTGCGTGAAGTATTATCGTTGTTTTGACATTAGCTGAACTGAGACATGTGTATCGCTACAATCCCTATACCTGTCGGACTATTGTTTACGTTCTTGTATATTATTAGTATGTAGGCAGTCATGCATTAGATACGAGTAGTCTGATTACCGCTATGCATGCTGTTACAAAGTAAATGCACTCTACTGCATGAAAAGTGCATGGTCATTTATACTAACCATGTGACTTCCATCCACCAATAGAATGCGGACTGGTGGTTGGAAATTTTCTTAAGCCGGTCGTTACACAGGCAGTTCTTCTACGCCATCTACCGCGAACGGAACGTGCACTCCTTGTACAAGAATTCTACCGCTTGCAAGGTGTTGTAAAAACTATTCGTCGTTAGTGAAACGGGAAGACTCAGAACTGTGTGTGTAGTACATTTGCACACATCAGTGTTTTAACGCATTGTGCAAAAAATTACAAGCAGTTCTTCACTGCTGCTACCGCGAACGGTACATACAATCCTTGTACAAGACTCTACCGCTTGCAAGGGTCTGTTAAGACTTTTCGGGGATAGTAACGCGTGTGACGCATAACAATTGATTTTATATCTTTACACACGATATTAATATTGTAGTATTACGTGTGTAAGAAGTGAGTGTAACAGTATCATTAATTGTTACGCAATAGTTCCATCAAGACGTTTCCGTGCTAGTGCAAGATTTCCTCATAGGGTGGTCTGCTGATCGCGGTAGACCTTTGTATTCGCGAGAACACTTGAAGAAGCCGGAGAGGTATAAGCTCAATATATCGTTATTAGTTTAAACTCACTGTCACCTGAGATATTACTTGGTCTTAAACTCTATATAAGTTTTGCTAGAAATAAAATCCGTAGTACCGTTGTGTGTGCGAAGTGTCGGATTCATCGTGGGAATTATAGGACATCAGCCCAGCTGTTATAGGACATCAGCCCAGCGGTTATAGGACATCAGCCCAGCTGTTATAGGACACCAGCCCAGCTGTTATAGGACACCAGCCCAGCTGTTATAGGACCAGCCCAGCTGTTACAGGACGCCAGCCCAGCTGTAAACGTTTCTGGTGAAACGTCTGTCATTTGTAAGCCACACCTGACGAACCATCTATACCGCAAAGACCGGCCCTTCTCTTCAACAACATCATCGTGGGAGTCTTCTTATGTAACGTATCACGTCTTGCGTATGAACATTATTTAACATTTTAAAAGAAAGACTCTATATCAAACATTACATTCTGTACATTTCAAATATACCATATAAACTATAACTTGTGTTGTACAATAAATAATCTTAAACCCTCCAATATAGACTTGTAATTTGAAATACACATACTATCATATCCTATGCGCCAATAGTTTAGTAATTTGTGTTGTCGCATAGAGATATTTTGGCGCTTAGCAACGTAGGGCTCGTAAAATAGCGGAAATTTACGCTATTACATATTTGTCTATGAATATAAAATTTGTTGGAAAAATCCGACGTATAAATATAATTAACGTAATAATTGTATGTGTATTGTTCATGTGAAAAGCTGAGGATATAATTTTTCAAGTGTGCATATTCTCTTGTATATCATATATGAATAGATTTTATCAGTATATTGGAGGTAGATTATTAGTTGTTGTATGTTAGATAAGGTATTTACATGTTGATGTTTTGAACTGCTTTCCGCGTGCATATAAACTGGTTACCATATGTTCTAATCTTGTTGTGATAATAATAACTTGCTTTGCGTATAAATCAATAAATTTAAATTTACTAAATTTTAAATTAAATTTAATCATTATGGCGGAGTCACAAGGGATAGAGAATGCTTTAGCGGCCATATTAGCGAAGATGAAAACCATGGAAGAAAAGATGGAGAAAATTTCAGCAGAAAATAAAGAAGAGATGATATCGGATATACAAGGAGTTTCAGAGGAAAGTAAAGCCAGGGATGAGGAGATGATAGCCATTAGGCAGGAATTTTGGGAAGAAATGGACGCCGACAGAGAGGAGAGGATGGCGAAACTACAGGAAATGTCAGCTGATATTGAAGCAGATTTATCTGTTGAGAGTATTGCACCATGTGATAATTTTGAAGTACCTAATGTCCTTGTGGAACATACTCTCAACGAAAGTAATATGGAAGTTAACCAAGATGTGACATCTGAAGGATTAACAGAGAACAGTAGCGTAGCAGGTGAACTTGAAAGTCATTATACAGAAACCACCTTATTAGGGCCTAGTAGTTCATATCTCGGTAAAGTCGAGTATTTAGATTCTGCATCGGATTGTAGTGAAGATAACAGAAATGAAATTAGTAGTAACAACACTATTAATCTGGAACATACTTCAGGTAAGTGCTGTGATGAGGTGATATTTTATAGTGTAACAGATATAGCATGCGAGAACCGTGAACGTATGATAGGATCTGAAGCTATCATGGATGCGGACAGTGTATGCATAACACATAAAAATTCCGAACCAGTAGTAGAGCCTGGAACTAGTATGGATACTAACGGTGCAGGTATTTATGACACATGGCCTGATGATGAGGTACTAGATGAATCTATATCAGGTACTGAGGTGTTTACGGAGGACGGAGAGGTGAATGATACTGGTGACAGTAAGGTGACAACAATTATGGTAAATAATAATGAACCGCCGCGTAATCAGTTTCATGTTCAAACACCACAAAATCAGCCGCAATCACAACAACATAAAAATACAACTCAGCAATTTAATACCAACTTATTAGCAACAGTTATTAAAAATGATTTAGTTGAAAAGCAGTTCAATCAATCAAGTATGAAAAATGTTAGTTATAAGAATGAAACTGTTATGTATGGCCTATATCCTGCCGAAATTAGGGATAATTTAGTATGTAATAATGATAATAGTAATAAACATGAGGGAAATATTAGGATTGAAAATTGCACCGACCTTATTGTCGAAGCAAAAGTCAATGGTTATGTCGACGAGAGGTTGTCCGACAGTGGCACAGAAATATCGCTGTTGGACAAGCAGTTACGAAAGAGGTGTAAAAACCACTTTGTACAAATGCCGATTCTGCTGGTAAGTCACACAAGGATAAAATCAGGAGCGTGTGAATCGCAGGTAATTGAAAAACAGGCAATTAAAGCAACATACGAACAGGGTACGGAAGTAGATGCGACCGTCCTTGGAGTTAAAAAACTCGGACATAATATTATTTGGGAAGTTGATAAATTGAATAAATGGCATGCTGCATTGGAAGTTCAGAAAGAATTATTGCCAGCTAAAGTTGATTGTCTACCTCACGTTATCAGACTGGGACGCTCGAAAGATAAGATAACGAATAACTCACCGACCACCAAGGTTCAGTTAATGGGTTGCGAGATAAGGCAATTACGGCGTATATTAAACAAATTCAAATCTGTATTTCCAAGTAAACGTGTGCGTTTCAAAACTGAGAAAATTTTGTACAAAAAACTCAGAAATAAATGTCAGGATATAGGGGTAAGAATGTGTAGTGATTTAAATATGTCAATTCAGGTTTAAATGTTGTATGTAAGATGGCTCTGTGAATGAACAATAATCTAGTTTTGATAAGGAATGTTGTCTGTGTACCCTATGACCCTGCATTAGATGTCGTTATCTGTGTGTCAAGAACATGTGTGTTTGTTTTGGTTTGAAGGTTACCACGTGTCTTTTGATTTGATGCTTCTGTCAAAGTGACAGTTGGAATTGTTAGTATTAATTGAGGATGTTTATTTGATTTTAGTTCGAGGGTATTATTATTATTTCAGGATTAGGAAGTTGTTTTGGTATATATAAAAAAAAAAATTTTTATTTTTTGTTAGTTAACTAAAAAAAAAAATTTTTTTTTATGCGGGAAGGAGTTAATCCTGCAACGAATCACAGGATCATGATAGGCGGGGCAAGTTCATATATTACACAGACAATGGACATTCATATTATATTGGTAGATGGTTAAGTTTAAAAAAACTGTGCATTATTATTTATGGTTATTCATGTACTGTGTTAGTGGAAATGTGCGCGCGTGCGTGATTGGGAATCGTTTCCCGGGCGGTGCGTGAAGTATTATCGTTGTTTTGACATTAGCTGAACTAAGACATGTGTATCGCTACATACAATCCCTATACCTGTCGGACTATTGTTTACGTTCTTGTATATTATTAGTATGTAGGCAGTCATGCATTAGATACGAGTAGTCTGATTACCGCTATGCATGCTGTTACAAAGTAAATGCACTCTACTGCATGAAAAGTGCATGGTCATTTATACTAACCATGTGACTTCCATCCACCAATAGAATGCGGACTGGTGGTTGGAAATTTTCTTAAGCCGGTCGTTACACAGGCAGTTCTTCTACGCCATCTACCGCGAACGGAACGTGCACTCCTTGTACAAGAATTCTACCGCTTGCAAGGTGTTGTAAAAACTATTCGTCGTTAGTGAAACGGGAAGACTCAGAACTGTGTGTGTAGTACATTTGCACACATCAGTGTTTTAACGCATTGTGCGAAAAATTACAAGCAGTTCTTCACTGCTGCTACCGCGAACGGTACATACAATCCTTGTACAAGACTCTACCGCTTGCAAGGGTCTGTTAAGACTTTTCGGGGATAGTAACGCGTGTGACGCATAACAATTGATTTTATATCTTTACACACGATATTAATATTGTAGTATTACGTGTGTAAGAAGTGAGTGTAACAGTATCATTAATTGTTACGCAATAGTTCCATCAAGACGTTTCCGTGCTAGTGCAAGATTTCCTCATAGGGTGGTCTGCTGATCGCGGTAGACCTTTGTATTCGCGAGAACACTTGAAGAAGCCGGAGAGGTATAAGCTCAATATACCGTTATTAGTTTAAACTCACTGTCACCTGAGATATTACTTGGTCTTAAACTCTATATAAGTTTTGCTAGAAATAAAATCCGTAGTACCGTTGTGTGTGCGAAGTGTCGGATTCATCGTGGGAATTATAGGACATCAGCCCAGCTGTTATAGGACATCAGCCCAGCTGTTATAGGACATCAGCCCAGCGGTTATAGGACATCAGCCCAGCTGTTATAGGACATCAGCCCAGCTGTTATAGGACACCAGCCCAGCTGTTATAGGACACCAGCCCAGCTGTTACAGGACGCCAGCCCAGCTGTAAACGTTTCTGGTGAAACGTCTGTCATTTGTAAGCCACACCTGACGAACCATCTATACCGCAAAGACCGGCCCTTCTCTTCAACAACATCATCGTGGGAGTCTTCTTATGTAACGTATCACGTCTTGCGTATGAACATTATTTAACATTTTAAAAGAAAGACTCTATATCAAACATTACATTCTGTACATTTCAAATATACCATATAAACTATAACTTGTGTTGTACAATAAATAATCTTAAACCCTCCAATATAGACTTGTAATTTGAAATACACATACTATCATATCCTATGCGCCAATAGTTTAGTAATTTGTGTTGTCGCAATATACATATTAAATTAAACAGGAGAAAGACTGTAACTCTGACAAACGTCTTGTGTTATTACAATGGGCTCTGGCAACCTGTTAGTTTTTATCCGTACCTGTGTTCCATTATATAAACTTTTAATTACCTTTATTAAATGAATAGGGTATCCTCTGCTCTGCATTATCCTCCATAATGTTGATCTATCCAACCTGTCATATGTTTTTTGAGGTCCACAAATTCAAGATGTGTCTCTGCATTAAATTCAACTCTCTTTTCCACTATTTGTTTTAACATAAAAATATTATCGATTGTGGACCTTCCCCTCTGAAACCCATTTTCTTCTTCTAAGATTAGACTCTCAGCAATTCTCGATAACCTGTCATTTATTATATTGTAACAGTATAATTCTGGCCCTACTGTGTTTTGGGAAAATTTAATTTAAATTGTATTTTTATTCAGAGTCACATATAAGAAACTAGTAAAGTTTTATGAAGGTTTGCAACTACGCAATATCGAGTGGACAGAAATTACATCAAGGTCGAGAGTATACGTTCAGAAACAACAGCATCATTTTGTTAGACGAATGTGTCAACAAGCTGCACCCATGTATACGTCATCCAAAAGTATGCAACTACGTAATACGCGCCTGTAAACAGCTAAGGTGTGGATCTCGACACAAAGAAACTGGTGACGCAGCTCCTCCCCACCTCAGAATTGAAGCATTGTAAATCGCTCTCAGTCACAAAAACGCAGCATAGCCGGCCGGCTGCTTATCAAAATTTATTAAAACTAAATCTCGGACATTCGCCCGTAAAATGGAAAAGTGAATTATTTTATATAAAACCTAGTAACAGTTCAACGTTAACCATGTAGAACGTAAAAAACAAAGTTTGGTAAAATCTAACATCTATTAGCGCGAGTTCGGCGATGGGACGTCTACAGGACTGATTTCAGCTAAGTGACAAATGGGGGGTATTAGAAAAATATAAATAAGGGTCAATACAAAATTTCAGTTATTAAATTCAGTAATAAAAATGAGCTCAATTTGGGGAAAATTAAAAGAAAATTGTACCAAGAATGCGAGCGTGAGTGAATGAGGGAATATCTAACTATATATAACAAGTGCTGGGTTGTAACATTAATTTAATAATGATATCATAAAATATAATTGAATATGTTATTTTGGAGGGCTTGTGAAATGTTTACGGAGAATTTTAATTTGAATAGTGGAACAGCATCTCATGGCGCAATGCCTCATGGTGTACAGTAGGTGGCCAAATTATTAGGGACAGTACTTATATTTATGCATTTTCTAGTTCAAATTCTTTTTTTGAGCAAACAAATTGGTTTTCATAAGGTTGTTTTATTTGGCATTGCTGCTGGTATCATTATTATTGTTTTTGATAAGTGGCAACACTGGTAGACTGCGTCATGTATCAAATAAGTGAGGTTACTTCTCATTTGGTTGTCGTTTGTTAAAAACTCCTGTTGTAGTGATGTCATAAAATATTTTTGAATCGTTTTTCGCAAGTTTTTCCTGTCCGAAATAATCAAAACGTAAGTAATGTTTCTTCTTGAATTAACTTTACTAAATTTTATTAGAGAATTTCATTTTCGTCAACAGTATGCCGTCATAACCTCAAAATTGTTTCTTTTTAGTATGGCCAAGGCTTCAGACTCGTCCCCAAGGAAATGTAGAGAAATACAAACATTGTTACTTCACTCCACACATTCCCAGAGAGACATAGCAACTATTGTAGGTGTTTCGAAGTCTGTCGTTAACCGAACTAAAATAAAAATGGATCAAAACAAGACCCTGGAAGCGGGCCGTGTAGGAAAATGTGGCAGGAAAAGGATCACCACTCCTCGTACCGATCGTAAAATTAGGGATATCTGCCTCGAAAATCCTAAAAAGAGTGTGGCCTAACTACGATGATAAACGATGAGGGAATTGAAGTTTCCAAAAGGACAGTCCGGAGACGGTTGGCCGAAGAGAACCTGATTGGTCGTCAGCCTATCAAAAAACCACACCTCACCGAGGCCATGAAGAAGAAGCGACTGCAATGGGCCAGACAACACTGGAATATGACTGTTGCAGACTGGAGTCTAGTAAGTACAACATTTTTAAATAGTGTAGTTCGTGAATAACGATTTTTTTGTGATTATTGTAATATTTTACAGGTATGCTTCTCTGACGAATCAACATTTCAGATTTGGTCGACAAAAGTTCATTCGTCCGACGACGCCCTGGAGAGCAGTTCCATCCAGAGTGCCTTGTGGAGAGAGTTAAACACCCGGATAGTGTTATGTTGTGGTCTGTGATCTCAGCCAAGGGCATGGGGCGCCTATACATTGTGGAAGGGACCATGACGCAGGACCAGTACAAGCGAGTACTAGAAACTCGGCTACTGCCACAGCTCGAAGAATGGTTCCCTGGTGATGAAGAGTACATTTTTTATGCACTATTCGGCACTGTACCACAAAGCCTGTAACAATAAATAAAAGAGAAGCCGAAATATATAAAATAAATATAACCACTACCAGGACTTACCTGTACGCAATCCTATCCACTTACCTGTCATTCGAATTTTACCAGAAGACCAAGGTCGCCACGATTATTTTTTATATAGGATAAAATATCGAAAACCTTTACACTCCACCTTAAATAAAACGGACAATTTAGCAATCTGACCCACCCAACTAATAATTCAGAAAGATTCCGGAACGTTAGACGAATTTTTGACACAGAAATAAGACAGTGGTAATGACGAAATAACTTAGACTAACACATTTTCAAAGTAAACTAAATCACTTTACTGAATTAAGTCGATTTTCACTGCTATGAGTACAAAAGAATTAGTTATGATTAATTGTTATAATTACCAGAATGAGAATGCTACACAATCAAGTTTTAATTACCTTAAACTATACTTACAACTAAGGCAGCCCATTTTGCCCACGCACTCTTCCATACCTTTTTTTTTTATACCTTCCCCTTTATTTATTCAATTTTAAATATTCCGATTGTTATCCGCGGTGCCCGTCCACGAACACGATGCCGGCCGAACACGTGTTTGGTCCCGTAACTTCAATATTTGTTTTCTCACTTTAATCTCTACACATCACTGTCCGTATTGCTCACTCCGATATGTTTGTTACCTTCTGGGGTCCCGGTCGGTCTTATTGAGTTAAATACATTTACGAAAACTCGACCAACCGGGCCCGAACCAAAATATAAGCGTCTGCAGCGGTACTCTGTACCTCGTGGACTGTGTGGCGTCCCTGCTTGAAGTCGACCATCACTGAGAACGTAACAGGTACTTGTTGCTGCGTTGCCGCGGGAAATGAGCAGTCACGGCCATCAGGTTTTCGTCGCCGTATACAGTTGACTTGCTGCGGCATATTCAGTTTATGCAGGGACTATTGCTGGTATATGTGTGTGACCAGAGCTTAACATTGGTGTTGGCTCTGGTGATGTCACCAACAGTAGGCGGAGTTTAACTCTGTTTTCCGGTAGCCGATCACTTGGAGCTACTAACTTTTCGTCCCAGCGCCATGTTCGCCTCAACTGTTGTGTTTCTTACTACGTCATTGCCGAGCCCCGCCCGGCTGAGTTGCATACGGGCGTCGAAACACATGTACAGAGTTCTGCGAATTTTGTGGAGGTGCAAATTCCTTTGCCGCATTACACAACTGAAAGTGCGTATCGCTTTGTGTCCAACTGTCTCTCAACACAGGTCTGTTACACGGACAAATACGTTGCACAATAATACGGTTTTACAAATTTATAAGGCTCCCGACCGAAAACGAAATGAATACAAATATATAATTGCCCCAAATGGTTAAAAATAAAAATACCCAAAATTTGACCCGCTACAATACCCCCTCGATGAGAATTCTGCTGTCCATGACAGAAGAAATCTCATCGACAAACCCCTAAGAGGACCGGTGAGGAACTGGTGCCAACAACCCCCTTGTTCTTACTACTTATGGGTACACTACCCCCCTGGCTTAGCGACCATGGACTCATCTGAACGAGATCACTGGACTTCTCCGTAAGAGATCCCAACACCGAGAAATCGAACAGACTCGCACCACGGCGCACCTCGCCTTTTAACATGCTACCCCCAAAAATCCTCAATCCCTGGCTAAAATTGTCCCAGCTCCTCCGCCGATATGTTTCCCCTTTTTGCAAGCTGGGCTGCCTTTAGCAGATACTGGGCTCACACACACTAACATTAATGTTACCATAACACATTAAAAGTAAAAAATTGCTTTTAAGATTTATTAAAAATTTAACAAAAAATTCAAAATTCAAAAAAATAATATTTTATCAAAAATTCTCTTCCTTGTTTTTCTAAATTTTTGTTTCACATGACTTAACCTAGACATTTCTACTAAGCTAAACACATCCTTACTCTAACATGAGAACCATTTATAGTCTACCAATACCATGCAATACAATAAAATAAACATGGTTAATGCACACATAATAAAAGAATCATTATCTAACAATTTGCATTCGCTGGCAGGCGAAAAATCTTTTTTTTTTTTCCAAAAAAAAAATTTTAAATTTTCAAAATTTTAAAATTCAAAAAAAAATTTATTCATTAAATATTTATTAAATTTATTTAAATGTTTTCCTCATATTTAAAATTATTTAAATATTGGTTTGAATTAATTAATCAAACAAATTAAAATTGGCTTCCTACTATACAAGCTTAGTAGGTGTATGACCTCATCAGCTGATCGAAACTAGGTCAAGTCCAAAACCCTTGACCTACATATGTTACGTATACTCTCTGCACCTACATTAAACATCTGTAACAATCTAACTCAAAGCACAAAACATAATAAAATAAAATATTTAAAATGAACAAAATATTAATATAAATAATAAACAAATTGACATTTAAATTATTATGAAAATTAAATTATGAAAATAAATACCTTAATTTTATATTATTCTCAAATTTTATCACAATTCTGTCACTGGCTTTACAAAATGAAAATTTTATATCTTTATCATAAATCACTCTCTCTATTTGACAACCTTACTTTATTCTACTGTGGGTGATTTGAACTATTTATTCTCATTGACTGTACTACTTGAGCTGAATACCTATATAATCTTTATTCCCCTGACTCTACTATTGACTCTACTATTAACTTTTACTACATGACACCCCTCTCTATAAAAATATCTATCAAAACACTCTAAATTCAATTTACCTCTGGCACCGCTCATCTTTGTACTAGGATGTGTGTTCCCTACCTGGCTATAACCATACGAGCCAATGCCCCTCCAAAATATCGGCAAACACTCACGCGAACTACTCTATTCTCGCCACAACGCCATACGTTGCTCACACCTTACCACCTCACCCTTACTACAAAATATCATCAACAAATATGTTTAAATCTCATGCACATTACTCATCTCTACATATACTCACTACTACTGTGTCAACATCAATACTTCTCAAAATATACTATAACATGTATAAACCAAAACAACATTACCTTATATCATCTCTACTAATTCAACTTTAACTTTGACAGATCTATATGTCACATAAAATATTTATCACCCAAAACTATCTTTTATTTGCTTTCATAATTATTATTTTGTTTCTCATTTTCTCAAGTTACTTTTTATCATTATTTTAAAACATCTGTAATACATTGCAAACATTACATTGAACATTAATAACTTGGAACCTTTATAACCAATATACCAGTGACATCTTATTGCTGATCAGCTGATATCCTAACATAATGAAAACACATCTCAAATTTGAACAACTTATATGAAATACATTATCAATACTTACTTCTATTATGTTGATTGCCTGCCAGGCGTTTAATTATTGGCTTAATTTAAAGCATACACATATCATGAAAACACATATACTTCAACACCTATACCTAACATCCAACAATAAAATAATACATTTAAAATCATAGCATGTAATGAACCTTATATTACGAGTCTAAGCATATAATTATTTGAACAGAGCACAAGCATTTTTGATTGGATTAAACCTTGAATAAGCAAAAACTTTTATGTCATAAAATTTTAAATTCGTGACTCCTTTGCGTCACCTCCCAGCCACACACACTATTTCTACATACCACAACACATACAATTGGCTTTACTACATATTTATTTACAAATCTGATTCATTATTTAGTCAGTTATCACATCTCAATTTCCAAATCAGCAAAGTCAAAATCCTTAAAACAAAATATTTAACTGTCTTTTACTGTTTTATATTTTAGCCACCATCGTCAAAAATGTATCTTACATATTTATAGACCAAATGATTTTTATTTACATCCAATTTATTATTATTATTCTTATCATAAACCATTACCTCTATGTCATTCATTTTCCCTTTTATTATTTCATAAGACTTGTCACTATTATTTGTTTTTATCCCGCCTACGTGAATATTTGTTGTTACACCCAGGTAAGTTATTTTCTCATCATATTCCTCCACTACAAGTACACTAATTCTTCCTACAGGTACATATTTATCATCAATATAATCACCGTCTACTGCTACACAAGGTATGTCTACATTATTTATCATAATTCTCTTAATATCCATCTTCTCTATCAGCTCTACATAACCTCTATTTATCTTGAACCACTTTAACTCTTTCTCTCTCTCATAATCACTTTCATCACAATACCTATCACAACACCACTGACCTACTTCACTCCATGCAAAGGGCACAACAAACTTACTATACCACTTCCTGGCTTTTCCAGGTTTACAAAAAATTAGGGGACTGCTTGAAGACACCTTGTCTTCCACATAATTAACAGAGGAAACTCTGTTCTCAAAATTCACTACTAGCGGAGTCCTTACTCCACTTACATCACGGGGAAAATTTGCCCTTTGCCACCCTAACCTTTCATCACACTCTCTCTCAATTTCATCAACACTCGCTAACATTTCGTTATTAAGTTCTACTTCACCACAAACTTCATCATCACTATTTGTTTTCATCACATCATTCTTAAATAGCTCGTTTTCAACTATTTTATCACTACTATTTATTAATTCATTTTTACAACTGTAACTTACCTTGTTAATTATTTCTTCGCTATTATCAAAGACATTATTACCACTTACCTGTGTTAATTCAACTTTTATTTGACCTCTATCTTCCTCCCTTAATCGGTCTGTCTTTAGTTCCTGCGCCCATTCCTTCAGTATTTTGTTATTTTCGTCAAAACCTTTCTTTAAAAGGTCAAATATGTCATTCAATGTATACTCCTTTTCTTCTACCCCTACACTATCGTTATCATTAGGCCTATTCACTGTCTTATTTTCTACCAGTTTTACTTCAGCTATCTTACCTTTAACATTGGTCATCTCACTGTGTTTATTGATTTCTGCAAATATTCCTTCTTCTTGTTCTTCCATTCGGGTTAACCTATCGTCTAACTTACCCCATTCCTCGTTTGTCATCTCACCCACAACACCTCGAAATTCACTCTCCCACTCGTCCCATGTAAAATCACTATCGCTACATTGTATTATAGACATTTTTAAAGTTCGTTTGTATAACACTTTTATATATAAAATTACTCTTTTTCTCTACTCACACCTAACACACTGTGAATTACAACACAAACATAACCTACGTGAGTAATTATATACGATAAATCATATTTATAAATTCGTCATTACCACATCCTATTTTCTGTGTCTTAAAATAGGTCTATCTCGTATAACATTACAATTAAACGAAAATCCTGGCAGCGAGAGCCATTTGTAACAATAAAAAGGAAAGCCGAAATATATAAAATAAATATAACCACTACCAGGACTTACCTGTATGCAATCCTATCCACTTACCTGTTATTCGAATTTTACCAGAAGACCAAGGTCGCCACGATTATTTTTTATATAGGATAAAATATCGAAAACCTTTACACTCCACCTTAAATAAAACGGACAATTTAGCAATCTGACCCACCCAACTAATAATTCAGAAAGATTCCGGAACGTTAGACGAATTTTTGACACAGAAATAAGACAGTGGTAATGACGAAATAACTTAGACTAACACATTTTCAAAGTAAACTAAATCACTTTACTGAATTAAGTCGATTTTCACTGCTATGAGTACAAAAGAATTAGTTATGATTAATTGTTATAATTACCAGAATGAGAATGCTACACAATCAAGTTTTAATTACCTTAAACTATACTTACAACTAAGGCAGCCCATTTTGCCCACGCACTCTTCCATACCTTTTTTTTTTATACCTTCCCCTTTATTTATTCAATTTTAAATATTCCGATTGTTATCCGCGGTGCCCGTCCACAAACACGATGCCGGCCGAACACGTGTTTGGTCCCGTAACTTCAATATTTGTTTTCTCACTTTAATCTCTACACATCACTGTCCGTATTACTCACTCCGATATGTTTGTTACCTTCTGGGGTCCCGGTCGGTCTTATTGAGTTAAATACATTTACGAAAACTCGACCAACCGGGCCCGAACCAAAATATAAGCGTCTGCAGCGGTACTCTGTACCTCGTGGACTGTGTGGCATCCCTGCTTGAAGTCAACCGTCACTGAGAACGTAACAGGTACTAGTTGCTGCGTTGCCGCGGGAAATGAGCAGTCACAGCCATCAGGTTTTCGTCGCCGTATACAGTTGACTTGCTGCGGCATATTCAGTTTATGCAGGGACTATTGCTGGTATATGTGTGTGACCAGAGCTTAACATTGGTGTTGGCTCTGGTGATGTCACCAACAGTAGGCGGAGTTTAACTCTGTTTTCCGGTAGCCGATCACTTGGAGCTACTAACTTTTCGTCCCAGCGCCATGTTCGCCTCAACTGTTGTGTTTCTTACTACGTCATTGCCGAGCTCCGCCTGGCTGAGTTGCATACGGGCGTCGAAACACATGTACAGAGTTCTGCGAATTTTGTGGAGGTGCAAATTCCTTTGCCGCATTACACAACTGAAAGTGCGTATCGCTTTGTGTCCAACTGTTTCTCAACACAGGTCTGTTACACGGACAAATACGTTGCACAATAATACGGTTTTACAAATTTATAAGGCTCCCGACCGAAAACGAAATGAATACAAATATATAATTGCCCCAAACGGTTAAAAATAAAAATACCCAAAATTTGACCCGCTACAAGCCAGGAGTGTTACTGCATTCCTGGCCGAAAAAAACATTACCGTTTTGCCCTGGCAGGGGAACTCACCTGACATGAATCCCATAGAGAACATGTGGGAGCTCACCAAACGGGCGATCGCCAAGGAAGTGATCACCACCAAGCGCCAGTTGGTTGAAACACTCAGAGAATGGCATCACAACACCGAACTCCAACAAAATGCAAAAGTCTGTATAGAGAGCATGTCCCGACGCATAGAAGCTATAATTGCTGCAAAGGGTGGCATCACTAAATACTAAGATTAATTTTATTAGATTGTTATTAATGCACATATTACTTTTACGAAAAAAATAAATAGTTTCGCTTACGTAACTTGTTGTTTTTATGATCTCAATAATACACTCTTATAAATAAAAAATACCTACAAGACCTAGAACCAATTATTTGTTCAAAAAATTCAGTCAAACTAGAATATACAAAAAACTGAATACTGTCCCTAATAATTTGGCCGCCCACTGTATAGTAGCGTGCTTGTTCTGCACAGTAGAGTCTCATTCATTTGTAAGTAATATGACAATAAAAGGTAATGTCATTGGTAAACATTTCAAGCAAGAGTAAATTATTTCAGATAACACATTCCGCTACTTCTAGTTCGCTTAAACGAACTCTGCCCGTAAAGGTGAACAAATTTGATTTTCTTGTGTTGGCAACAAGATGGCGCCTGAACAAAATATTGGTGAAAGTTATTGATATTACATATCAATAAAAGGTAATTAAATAATTAATATAACAATGGCTTCTGGAACAGGGACTCTACATAAAATTTTATTTTATGTCGAGTAAGCCTACTGGAAAGAGCGGAACAGTTACCTGAAATAATAAATAGTTAAGAGATACGTATATATTGTTACAACACAAATAAGCCACCCCAATACCAGGGAGAAAAAAGACGAATCTACTATATAAAAAATAATTTGAATAATAAAATGTTTAATATAAATGAAAATAAAATGACAATAACACGACAAACGACAACTCGACCTAACCCAAGTGATTGACCAAACAAACAGGAAAACAAAGAAGAAGGGAAAAACCGAAACCAAATAAGAATAAAGCCAATTGAAGGAAGTGAATGAATCCATACTACCAAATGAAATAAAACCAAACGAGAAAGGGAGAACCAAATTAAAATGAAGCCAATGGAAAATGAAGGAGAAGAAGAAGAATAAGGAAAATGAAACTAATCCAGTGTAAAGGAAATAAAGTGAAACCAAGGGATAAGAAACAAACCAATAATATAAAATATGTAAGTGAGAAATGGTACACTCAAGTATAATATTGGGAATAAAGCCAATGATTATCCAATATCAGAAATAAATATTATTATCAATTAAATAATTAATGTAACTGTTTTAACCAAAACCCAGTAAAGTAATATAATAAAAAGAAAAGTACACTAACCCAAGAATTAGAGTTAGATGTAATAAAACTCTATAGAAATATAACCTTAGTAATAATATGTATAATATTTGTAAAGAAAGAAATAGTGAGAAGGTGAGAAAGTAAAGTGGCAAAGAGAAGTAATTATAGGGATTACCCACTAAGAAACACTTAATGTAAACAGTTAAAGAGTGCAATAGTGAAAGTGTGAAACCCCAAAATGGTTAGAAACCATATTTATGGTAATAAAATGCTTAATAATCAATAATAAACAATAATTGATTAATGGTGAATCAAATAATAATTAAGAATAAGGTTTTAATGATAGAATTAGATGTAAGCACTTCATAATGTGGAATAAACACTGAAGAGTGATGAGGAAACACTATGTGATTAAAAGTGAACCAAATTAGTAATTAAAAATATATGGTTTATGATAATATTAAATATAAACAATTAGTAATATGAAATGAACACTGGAAGGTGATGATGACATTGTTAATTAAGAAAGGATTTTAAGAAAATTAAGTTTAATTGTAAACGATTGTAATTAAAAGGGAGAATCCCATGAAAAGATAAACAGCTAGTGATAACATGGATTGAAGGTAGAGATTAATTAAGAAATAAGAAGTTAATAATGTAATAAATAAACACCCCAGATTGTAAGGGAAAACCAATTAAGTAAATTCAAAAGGTGTGATATTGCTTAACACCCAAAAAATAGTAATTAATGAAATGAGTTGTAAACAAACTTTACTTAATAATTGTTAAATAATTGTGTAATTATATTTATGAATAGGATATGACTGAAGAAATTGTACAGAGCATATGCCTAGATGTTATGTTTTTAAATTGATGAAGAATAGGGAGTGGTAGCCATATTGTTAACAAAGGCAAAATAGATAATTAAGAAGTTAAGACAATACAAATCTAATTACACTAGAAAATCAGTTAATGTAGAAAATAACAGAACCATACAAATGGGATAATAACAAAACAAAACACATTAGAATAAAATGAGACATCATTTGTATAAATTCAGTAAATATGGTTAATGGCTACTAGTGCCTCTGAAATGCCTAACTGTCAAAACAAATAATTCCAAATTGTATAAAATCCACAAGGAAATTAACAAATCTAAGGCGAGTAACTAGCCAAGAATAATGTGTAAATCATTTTAAAAGAAAAATGTTACAATAAGAACTTAAATTAAAAGAAATATGTAATTAACAAATGTTAACATAATTGTACAAAAGTTAATACCTAATAGAACACAACCTTATGAGGTATTAATTTAATCTTTGAAAGGAAAGACAAACAGTAGTGATAATATTTAATACTCAGGAAGGAAGATAGAGGAATAAAATCAATCAGAAAATATACAGTCATTTTGAATAAAAATTCAAATATAATAACAATGGTAATAAACCATGCCTTAGCCAATCAAAGGTTTTAGGTAACCATAGAAACGAGCCGTTGGTTACTAATTTTCTGTTAATTCTCATTACTCGTATAATGACGCTTATATAGTAGGGACGCAAGATTTTGAATGGCATAAATTTTACTTTAAAATGTTAAAAAACTAATCAAAAGTCAAAAACATATACAAGTGAGAAGGAGATGAAGAGTAATAACATTTAACTAATGTCCAGGAACAATTTAAATGAAAATTAAAAGAAGAAATTCCCAAGACTAATCTGAAAAGGACGCCAGCAGCCTAAATAACTCAAAATTGATGAATTTTCCATTTCAAATGAACAACGATCTATCACAAACCTTCTGAACTGATAAGTATCATTTAAATATCCAAATTCCAGGAATAAAAGCACTTTAAATATTTCTCAAATCTATACAAACTCTCACTATGAATTGAAAATAATTTCTTTCAAGGATTAAATACAATAAACTTACATAGAAAAACTTGTTAACTAAAAAATAACCTCGCACTAGATTACGAACTTTTGAAACACATATTACTACACTGCAGAACAAATTGTAGCCACACGTTATATTATTTAAGTACGAATAATGTACGGTAGTGTACTTTTTTATTGTAATCATATTTAATATTTTCATTGTAATCAAAAGGACTCCAGATTTTGAACGAGTATAATTGTAAACTATAAACCAGCAGCCATTACTGCATTAAATAGCTCGTTTCAATATCGATTCGTCAAACTGAGATAAAGCGTTTCATAACTAATGTCTGAGCAAATTTATTAAATACAGTAGAACCTCGTTATAACGGACCCCGTTACTACGGACTTCTTTTACAACGGACACGTCTTTTACGTCGCACCCCCACCCCCTAGTAACTAAGTCAATGCACCGGAATGACTCACGTCCGCCCGCCAGTGCCGAATGACAGTTTTCAGAGACAAACACCCTTGTCAGGTATAAATCGTTGAAAGTTAAAACCCAACCCCAATCCACCATTGAATTAACTGGTTTGAGAATTAACTGTTGAGATAATAACAACAAATACAGGAGAGGCACTAGGAAATATAAATAGATATCAATGATCGGGTAGACAGAGTGTATACCACCATCAACAAGGTCGACGGACAGACGGTTGTTTTATTTGGCATTGCTGCTGGTATCATTATTATTGTTTTTGATAAGTGGCAACACTGGTAGACTGCGTCATGTATCAAATAAGTGAGGTTACTTCTCATTTGGTTGTCGTTTGTTAAAAACTCCTGTTGTAGTGATGTCATAAAATATTTTTGAATCGTTTTTCGCAAGTTTTTCCTGTCCGAAATAATCAAAACGTAAGTAATGTTTCTTCTTGAATTAACTTTACTAAATTTTATTAGAGAATTTCATTTTCGTCAACAGTATGCCGTCATAACCTCAAAATTGTTTCTTTTTAGTATGGCCAAGGCTTCAGACTCGTCCCCAAGGAAATGTAGAGAAATACAAACATTGTTACTTCACTCCACACATTCCCAGAGAGACATAGCAACTATTGTAGGTGTTTCGAAGTCTGTCGTTAACCGAACTAAAATAAAAATAGATCAAAACAAGACCCTGGAAGCGGGCCGTATAGGAAAATGTGGCAGGAAAAGGATCACCACTCCTCGTACCGATCGTAAAATTAGGGATATCTGCCTCGAAAATCCTAAAAAGAGTGTGGCCTAACTACGATGATAAACGATGAGGGAATTGAAGTTTCCAAAAGGACAGTCCGGAGACGGTTGGCCGAAGAGAACCTGATCGGTCGTCGGCCTATCAAAAAACCACACCTCACCGAGGCCATGAAGAAGAAGCGACTGCAATGGGCCAGACAACACTGGAATATGACTGTTGCAGACTGGAGTCTAGTAAGTACAACATTTTTAAATAGTGTAGTTCGTGAATAACGATTTTTTTGTGATTATTGTAATATTTTACAGGTATGCTTCTCTGACGAATCAACATTTCAGATTTGGTCACAATCTGACATTTTAATACTGACAAATTAGTAATTAAAAATATATGGTTTATGATAATATTAAATATAAACAATTAGTAATATGAAATGAACACTGGAAGGTGATGATGACATTGTTAATTAAGAAAGGATTTTAAGAAAATTAAGTTTAATTGTAAACGATTGTAATTAAAAGGGAGAATCCCATGAAAAGATAAACAGCTAGTGATAACATGGATTGAAGGTAGAGATTAATTAAGAAATAAGAAGTTAATAATGTAATAAATAAACACCCCAGATTGTAAGGGAAAACCAATTAAGTAAATTCAAAAGGTGTGATATTGCTTAACACCCAAAAAATAGTAATTAATGAAATGAGTTGTAAACAAACTTTACTTAATAATTGTTAAATAATTGTGTAATTATATTTATGAATAGGATATGACTGAAGAAATTGTACAGAGCATATGCCTAGATGTTATGTTTTTAATTGATGAAGAATAGGGAGTGGTAGCCATATTGTTAACAAAGGCAAAATAGATAATTAAGAAGTTAAGACAATACAAATCTAATTACACTAGAAAATCAGTTAATGTAGAAAATAACAGAACCATACAAATGGGATAATAACAAAACAAAACACATTAGAATAAAATGAGACATCATTTGTATAAATTCAGTAAATATGGTTAATGGCTACTAGTGCCTCTGAAATGCCTAACTGTCAAAACAAATAATTCCAAATTGTATAAAATCCACAAGGAAATTAACAAATCTAAGGCGAGTAACTAGCCAAGAATAATGTGTAAATCATTTTAAAAGAAAAATGTTACAATAAGAACTTAAATTAAAAGAAATATGTAATTAACAAATGTTAACATAATTGTACAAAAGTTAATACCTAATAGAACACAACCTTATGAGGTATTAATTTAATCTTTGAAAGGAAAGACAAACAGTAGTGATAATATTTAATACTCAGGAAGGAAGATAGAGGAATAAAATCAATCAGAAAATATACAGTCATTTTGAATAAAAATTCAAATATAATAACAATGGTAATAAACCATGCCTTAGCCAATCAAAGGTTTTAGGTAACCATAGAAACGAGCCGTTGGTTACTAATTTTCTGTTAATTCTCATTACTCGTATAATGACGCTTATATAGTAGGGACGCAAGATTTTGAATGGCATAAATTTTACTTTAAAATGTTAAAAAACTAATCAAAAGTCAAAAACATATACAAGTGAGAAGGAGATGAAGAGTAATAACATTTAACTAATGTCCAGGAACAATTTAAATGAAAATTAAAAGAAGAAATTCCCAAGACTAATCTGAAAAGGACGCCAGCAGCCTAAATAACTCAAAATTGATGAATTTTCCATTTCAAATGAACAACGATCTATCACAAACCTTCTGAACTGATAAGTATCATTTAAATATCCAAATTCCAGGAATAAAAGCACTTTAAATATTTCTCAAATCTATACAAACTCTCACTATGAATTGAAAATAATTTCTTTCAAGGATTAAATACAATAAACTTACATAGAAAAACTTGTTAACTAAAAAATAACCTCGCACTAGATTACGAACTTTTGAAACACATATTACTACACTGCAGAACAAATTGTAGCCACACGTTATATTATTTAAGTACGAATAATGTACGGTAGTGTACTTTTTTATTGTAATCATATTTAATATTTTCATTGTAATCAAAAGGACTCCAGATTTTGAACGAGTATAATTGTAAACTATAAAGCAGCAGCCATTACTGCATTAAATAGCTCGTTTCAATATCGATTCGTCAAACTGAGATAAAGCGTTTCATAACTAATGTCTGAGCAAATTTATTAAATACAGTAGAACCACGTTATAACGGACCCCGTTACTACGGACTTCTTTTACAACAGACACGTCTTTTATGTCGCACCCCCACCCCCTAGTAACTAAGTCAATGCACCGGAATGACTCACGTCCGCCCGCCAGTGCCGAATGACAGTTTTCAGAGACAAACACCCTTGTCAGGTATAAATCGTTGAAAGTTAAAACCCAACCCCAATCCACCATTGAATTAACTGGTTTGAGAATTAACTGTTGAGATAATAACAACAAATACAGGAGAGGCACTAGGAAATATAAATAGATATCAATGATCGGGTAGACAGAGTGTATACCACCATCAACAAGGTCGACGGACAGACTCACGAGAACAAAGAGAAGATACAAGGAATCAATCAAAGGGAACAACAGATGCAGGAAGAACTGGACGCGCTGAGGGAGAAGCCTTGTAATAATACTCACATTATCACAAATGAAAATAGAGATATAATAAACTTTCGGAGCTACAGGTGTAACCCAATAGAATTCTTAAAGAGAGTAGAAGAACTTATCGAGAAGAACAGAGAGACGAGATGGACGACGGTGAGGAGTCTAATTGACGAAATTTTTAAAGACACTCATGACAACTGGTGGACGGCCACTCGACCGGAGATTAATTGCACTCAAGAATTCAAGGCACAGTTCCGTGAGAAATATTGGTCCGAATCCACGCAGAACGTAATAAGTAATGGGAGATACCAGCCACAAGCGGGACATACACTAACATCCTACTTCTTAGGTAAGGTATGCCTGGCCCGGAATCTCGAACCACGAATACCCGAAGAATCACTAGTAATACAACTAGGGTACCACTATGAAAACGCCATACAAAGGGCCAGGAGACAAGGACAGATCAAGACAATCCAGGGAATGGCAAGTTTGTTAGAGGATCACGAGAACGATGGGCAGTATAAGAGAAATCGACTAGTGAACCAATGATATAATAGATGGAACGATAATAATAATGCACCCAATTACAACCTGTCCTACAATAACACACAAAACGGCAACCAGAACAATGGGAACCGGAATAATAACAACTATCAAGGTGATCAGCCATACAACAGGAATCAACCAAATCACCCTCCAAATAACCAGCCATTTAACAGAGGCCCACCAAACTATAATTCGGGAAACCAGTCAAACAACAGGAACATCCAAAACAACAATCCAACAAACAATAGCTACAGGGGAGCAGAACCGGACCAACGTCCAAATGGCCACCCCAATAATAATAACTATTATGGCAACTGTTACAACCCTATTTATCAGTACAACAGGGGAACCAGGGGAAACCAAAATAGAGGCGACGGCAGATGCCAGGTCAATTTCATTCATGGACGGAGACAACATAACCATAGGAGGTATTGTCCGAACTTGCAGACAAACCCATGGTACCATGACTCCAATACTAACAACAATCAGTTCTCAGAGAGTAGAACCACGGAACCACCAAGCAACCAAGTAAACAATCAACAAGGACCGAGCAACGAGACGGCTGACCAGTCAAATAGTCTGGCCACAAATCAACAACAACCTTTAAACTAAAGAGGTCAGTGAAAAAACCTACATACCCTTCACATGACCAATCACTTGGGTTAATACGTCATATAACATCACAAGATAAACACAAAGTCATTACAATAATATCTAACAACTATCTCAAGAATATCAGAGAAGAACTTCTCAAAGAAGAGGCTAACCAGTTATATCCAACTAACAGTGAAATTGTACATATAAAGGCTACCATAAACGGAACTATAACAATAATCATGATTGACACGGGATCTAATATCTCTCTAATAAACCAACCAGAGTTAGAGCGAATACAAGCCAACTCCCAAACACCAATCCCCACTCTACCAATAAACAATATTATAATAATTGGTGTCACGGGCAAACAGAATAAGTCGATAAGAAAGCAAGTTTCCTTAGAATTAGACAATCAAAACACAACCATCCCTATTGTATTTCTTGTAGCCAATGGACTGCCATTTAACATGCTAATAGGGTGTGACGTGTTGAGACGATATTCGGCAGTTATCAACCTGCAAAAAGGAGTAGTATTGCTGCCTTCTGAAAAGGGAATATGGTCTGCAAATATAGTAAACTGTAACCCTACTCCAACAGCTCTGAATCAAGACCCAGGATTGAAAAGTTACTATTGCCAAGCACATGAACCGTCCATCATTAGGGCCGATGAAGAGGAAGGTAGAGGATTATGGGAACGGAAAATAGAAGAAATAAGAACTTTCCAAACAGAACGACCTCAACAAGAAATCAATAAACAACAGTCTGAAAACCTCATAGCCATTTATGACAAATACCAGCATGTTTTCTCGAATACTCCAGGAAAAGTTAAGGGGTACCAATGCAAAATCAACTTCCGTGAACCTGTAGACTTCCACAGGAAATCATATTCCATAGCGTACTCCCTGAAAAATGAAGTCAGGACAGAAATCAACAGAATGATTCCGGAGGACATTATTGAGTATAGCCAATCTCAATACACAAGCCCAATAGTCGCTATACCTAAAAAGAATGGCAAAGTACAGATTTGCTTGGACGCCCGAGAAATCAATATGATTGTCAACGACCGGACCTCATCGGGAGAAATTGAGGAAGTTTTAAAAAGATTTTATGGCATCAAATACATTAGTACCTGGGATACTGTATGTGGGTACTGGCAGGTGGAGCTGCACCCACACAGCAGGCAATACATGGCATTTATATTCGACGGTAGAAATTACCAATTTAAAAGATTACCTTTTGGCCTCATCAATTCCGTCGCAGTGTTCGTCAAATGCATGGACCAAGTCTTAGGTCAAGAGGCACTGGAGTTCACAACAGTGTACGTGGACGACCTGCTCATAACATCTTCAGACTGGGACGAACACTGTGAACGAGTCGAACATGTATTAAAAAAGTTGTCCAATAATAATATTACACTCAAATTGGATAAATCAAAATTTATTGCCAATGAAGTCATATTCCTAGGGTTCAATTTAACCGAACAGGGAACCTCTCCATCTCAAGAGAAAGTTGAAGCCATCCAAAAATTCCCCTCACCAAAAAACAAGAACCAATTGCAGTCCTTCTTGGGGATATGCAATTACTATAGAAAATTTCAAACGAATTATTCATATCTTACAGCAAAATTTTCTAAACAACTTTCATCAAAGGAAAAATGGACTTGGGGAACTGAACAGGAGGAAGTATTAACATTAATCAAACAAAAATTTTTCAAAACTGTAATGCTACATCACTCCAATTTTAAACAACCCTTCTACCTACCCTTCTACCTACATTCAAGTATAATATTGGGAATAAAGCCAATGATCATCCAATATCAGAAATAAATATTATTATCAATTAAATAATTAATGTAACTGTTTTAACCAAAACCCAGTAAAGTAATATAATAAAAAGAAAAGTACACTAACCCAAGAATTAGAGTTAGATGTAATAAAACTCTATAGAAATATAACCTTAGTAATACTATGTATAATATTTGTAAAGAAAGAAATAGTGAGAAGGTGAGAAAGTAAAGTGACAAAGAGAAGTAATTATAGGGATTACCCACTAAGAAACACTTAATGTAAACAATTAAAGAGTGCAATAGTGAAAGTGTGAAACCCCAAAATGGTTAGAAACCATATTTATGGTAATAAAATGCTTAATAATCAATAATAAACAATAATTGATTAATGGTGAATCAAATAATAATTAAGAATAAGGTTTTAATGATAGAATTAGATGTAAGCACTTCATAATGTGGAATAAACACTGAAGAGTGATGAGGAAACACTATGTGATTAAAAGTGAACCAAATTAGTAATTAAAAATATATGGTTTATGATAATATTAAATATAAACAATTAGTAATATGAAATGAACACTGGAAGGTGATGATGACATTGTTAATTAAGAAAGGATTTTAAGAAAATTAAGTTTAATTGTAAACGATTGTAATTAAAAGGGAGAATCCCATGAAAAGATAAACAGCTAGTGATAACATGGATTGAAGGTAGAGATTAATTAAGAAATAAGAAGTTAATAATGTAATAAATAAACACCCCAGATTGTAAGGGAAAACCAATTAAGTAAATTCAAAAGGTGTGATATTGCTTAACACCCAAAAAATAGTAATTAATGAAATGAGTTGTAAACAAACTTTACTTAATAATTGTTAAATAATTGTGTAATTATATTTATGAATAGGATATGACTGAAGAAATTGTACAGAGCATATGCCTAGATGTTATGTTTTTAATTGATGAAGAATAGGGAGTGGTAGCCATATTGTTAACAAAGGCAAAATAGATAATTAAGAAGTTAAGACAATACAAATCTAATTACACTAGAAAATCAGTTAATGTAGAAAATAACAGAACCATACAAATGGGATAATAACAAAACAAAACACATTAGAATAAAATGAGACATCATTTGTATAAATTCAGTAAATATGGTCAATGGCTACTAGTGCCTCTGAAATGCCTAACTGTCAAAACAAATAATTCCAAATTGTATAAAATCCACAAGGAAATTAACAAATCTAAGGCGAGTAACTAGCCAAGAATAATGTGTAAATCATTTTAAAAGAAAAATGTTACAATAAGAACTTAAATTAAAAGAAATATGTAATTAACAAATGTTAACATAATTGTACAAAAGTTAATACCTAATAGAACACAACCTTATGAGGTATTAATTTAATCTTTGAAAGGAAAGACAAACAGTAGTGATAATATTTAATACTCAGGAAGGAAGATAGAGGAATAAAATCAATCAGAAAATATACGGTCATTTTGAATAAAAATTCAAATATAATAATAATGGTAATAAACCATGCCTTAGCCAATCAAAGGTTTTAGGTAACCATAGAAACGAGCCGTTGGTTACTAATTTTCCGTTAATTCTCATTACTCGTATAATGACGCTTATATAGTAGGGACGCAAGATTTTGAATGGCATAAATTTTACTTTAAAATGTTAAAAAACTAATCAAAAGTCAAAAACATATACAAGTGAGAAGGAGATGAAGAGTAATAACATTTAACTAATGTCCAGGAACAATTTAAATGAAAATTAAAAGAAGAAATTCCCAAGACTAATCTGAAAAGGACGCCAGCAGCCTAAATAACTCAAAATTGATGAATTTTCCATTTCAAATGAACAACGATCTATCACAAACCTTCTGAACTGATAAGTATCATTTAAATATCCAAATTTCAGGAATAAAAGCACTTTAAATATTTCTCAAATCTATACAAACTCTCACTATGAATTGAAAATAATTTCTTTCAAGGATTAAATACAATAAACTTACATAGAAAAACTTGTTAACTAAAACATAACCTCGCACTAGATTACGAACTTTTGAAACACATATTACTACACTGCAGAACAAATTGTAGCCACACGTTATATTATTTAAGTACGAATAATGTACGGTAGTGTATTTTTTTAGTGTAATCATATTTAATATTTTCATTGTAATCAAAAGGACTCCAGATTTTGAACGAGTATAATTGTAAACTATAAAGCAGCAGCCATTACTGCATTAAATAGCTCGTTTCAATATCGATTCGTCAAACTGAGATAAAGCGTTTCATAACTAATGTCTGAGCAAATTTATTAAATACAGTAGAACCACGTTATAACGGACCCCGTTACTACGGACTTCTTTTACAACAGACACGTCTTTTATGTCGCACCCCCACCCCCTAGTAACTAAGTCAATGCACCGGAATGACTCACGTCCGCCCGCCAGTGCCGAATGACAGTTTTCAGAGACAAACACCCTTGTCAGGTATAAATCGTTGAAAGTTAAAACCCAACGCCAATCCACCATTGAATTAACTGGTTTGAGAATTAACTGTTGAGATAATAACAACAAATACAGGAAACTGTTTGTTTGAATGGTAAGGGAAAGGGAGTTGAAAACAAAGAAAGGTAACGCCTTAGCCAGGTATATTTTCACTCCCACCACTACTGGTCAGTATTGTTCAGTTGTTTGTCGCGCACAGTCACACGTCATGCCTATAACTTTTTTTAATTTATTTAAATCATGTCGTTAAGTAAGCCAAGTGTAGGACAGAAACGGAAGCATAAGGCAGGGTAAACTCTCCATTATAGAAAAATTAGAAAAAGGAGCGTCTGTTTCTAGCATTTGTCGTGAGTATGAAATTGCAAAACAAACCGTATCGGACATTAAAAAATCAAAAAATGGCATTCGTAACTTTGTTCTCAAGTTCAATGTAGAAAAGGAGAAGAGTGCAGCTAAGCGTATGCGGCTGCCTTCTATGGCAACACTGGATGATGCAGTCTACAAGTGGTTCTCTCAGCTTCGTTCATGTGGAATGGCTGTTAGAGGAATTGAAATTCAAGCGGCTGCCGAAAGACTTCAAACAGATGGGACTTGAACAGTTTAAAGCGAGCTCTGGTTGGCTATTTAGGTTTTGTCGACGTCACAACATTTCAAACAAGAAGATTAGTGGGGAAATTCTTAGCGCAAACTTTGAAGCTGTTGAGCCTTTTATAAAATAATTAGATGATTTGATTAAAAAAGAAGGTTGTCAATTGAGCCAAATTTATAACTTTGATGAGACAGGTTTGTTTTGGATAATTCTACCTGACAATACACAAGCTTCAAAAGCCGAAAAAACTACGCCTGGTAGAAAAGTCAGCAAGGAGCATGTGTCAGTTTTGTTGTGTGCAAATGGAGACGGCACTCATATGCTTAAACCTGCTATCGTTGGTAAAAGCAAAAAACCAATGGCACTTAAAAATGTGATGGACAATTTACCAGTTCACTATTATAGTTCCCGAAATGCGTGGTTTACAACTAAAAAAACAAGTGATTGGTTTCATAAGAAAGCTGTGCCAGCAATTATAAACCACCAAATGGAAATTTTGAACATTCCAATAGAAAAAATAAAAGCTTTGGTTCTTTTGGATAACGCACCAACCCACCCTGATGTTGACAAACTCTGCAGTCGAGACAAGAAGGTAAAGTGTAAGTTCCTGCCTCCAAACATAACATCCGTGTTTCAGCTCATGGACCAAGGAGTAATTTATACTGCCAAGCGGCTTTATAGAAAAAAATTTCTCAATGAAATCTTAGAAGTTGATGAGCCATCCGCTGCTGAAGAAGATAGAAGGGGCCAAAAGACTCTTCAAAGCTTGAAGGCCTACAACATTCGATCTATGATTCACAACTTTGCTGATGCTGTAAAAGAAATTAAACCAACTACTTTGGTGAACTCATGGAAAAAACTGTTAAAGAATGAAGAAGCATGTTTAGAAATAGAAAATTGTGAGACAGAAGATTTCCGTGAAACTTTGCAAAGAGGAGGGGAGGAAGAAGTTTTATTGGAATGAGTGGAGACCTGGCTTGAAGAAGATGAAGATGACCTTGGATTCCACTTGTTGACGGAAAAGGAAATTGTTGGCAGTGTCACTGAGAAAGAAGACTCTTCGGAGGACGAGGAGGAAGACTTACAAGAGGAAGACAATACTCAGGCAACAATAAAAGTGAGTGAAGTGAAAGATCATTTAAATTTTGTCATTGAATATGTTGAACAATCAAAAAATGAAAATGTGTTTGTTTACTATGAACACTTGCGGCATCTTCGTCAGTTACTGACCAATGAAATAAATAACAAACAAACACAACTAAAATCAATACTTTCTTCAAACCAGTTAATGTTAGTAGTAATAACCTAATGACAAATATCATCAAATAATGAACCAGGACCTTCTTGTTCAAGAGAATAAAACAATAGAATGTATATAAAGTTTCAATTCTGGTCTATAATGTAAATATGAACAGTATGATCTCATTTGTCGTGTATGCTATGTAAAATGACGTCAAGTAAAAATAAACATGTTTTATACTAATTTACCGAGTTTTATTGATGTAAATACGACCTAACAAGACTTATTTGTTATATAACGGACTTTCATTACAACAGACAACCTTTAGCCCCAATTAGTCCGTTATAATGAGGTTCTACTGTACCATATAATAATATTATTGTCAAACTGCATAATTACCAAACAACCATTAAAGAAACAGTACAGAGCGTAACCATTGTTTTTATTTCATAGGGAATTATATTATATATGTGTGTGTTAGCGAACTTACAGATTAGACGACTAGCGCTTTCGCTACCTGTGCAATACAACAAGCTGTACAAAGGCGGGAACCGATTCGAATGCTCCGGCCGTCATCGCTGAAAACACCTTTTTAACACATTATCTCATAAATTTAATTGTTTTCAACAAACAATTTGGCGCCACCCGGGATTCACAAACCCCTATGGAATTACAGGTAAGGTTTCCACTCGGTTGTACTGATAATTGTGACATCGCTACGGACTTCGTTAGCGGCAACCATTGATGTAACGACAAGGTGTGAGACGAACACACCACACTAATACATAAAATACCATATACACGTCTTTACAGAGACACAACAGGAGTAACGTTACAATATAGACGTAAAGATAGGGTTATGTTATAAATAAGCAAAATGAATACTAATGATGATAAGAATGTAGAAGTCAGCATAACTGACGAAACATGTACGAGTGAGATGGGCGTTCACTCAACACCAGTTAGTCAGATCGGTGAAACAAGTGCCACCGAATCAGTCAAATTAAATACAGTTCAATTAACACCCATCTCAACTCGGTACGAAAATAAAACAGATGAGATTAGTGCAATGATGCAATTACTGTTATAGTTAGACGAGAAGTTTGATGAGCAAAAAAGCGAAATTAAAGAAATTAAGAGTAGTTTTAATAATAAATTCGATGAACAAAATGATAAAATTAAAATTAATTTCAATGAAATGAAAGATGAAATCAAAAGACAAAATTTTCAGTTTGATAAAAGAATTAATGAAATAGAGATACGTTGTGATAATATTCAGAAAAAAAGAGTAGAAACAGTTAAGTGAGAAATTCAATATTAAAATAAATAATTTAGATGACAGAATCGATCAAATTAATGAGATAGTAAATGAGACAGTTCAAAACCAGATAGAGTCACAAAGTAGAGAAATAGAAAAGAAATGTTTAACTACAGTAGAAAATCAGATAGAAATTAAGACCAATTGTGAAGTAAACAAACAAATAGAATTGAAAACTTATGTTTTGCAAAATAAATTAGAGAAAGTTGAATCGAATGTCGTAGACATAGCCAAAAATATTGATACGATGGATAATACAATATCAGAACATGAAAGAAATACAAAGAGTAGAATACTGCAACATAAGATCCAAGAGATAGATGACTTAACTATACAAAATAACAATAATATGTATGATAAATGTACTTTAATTGAGAATAATTTAACCAGTGTGAAGAATGAATTACGGGGGGAAATTAATAAAAATTTTACCGGTGTTACCAAAAGGGTAATAATAACTAGGGACTTGTACAATGAAATCGAGTTAGAAACTTTCAGCTATGAAAACAGGGTGGTACATCCCATGCGGTTTATAAATCAAACACAGGAATACAATCGTTTCAGCAGTAGTAGTTGGGAGGTGCGACTAACTAAAATAATAAAATGTTTGAAGGGAAGTTCCGTTATATGGGCGGAGGCGCACCAATTAGAGTGGGACTGTTATGAAACTTTCGAAAGAGCTTTCAAAGGTAAATATAGGACCGAGGACAAACAGGAAGTCCTGAGAAGCCGTATAATGGGGATGGGTAATTTTATAGGACCAAATAATAACAACATAACAATATACATGACAAAATTGTACAACGAGGCTAAATATCTAGAGCCACCGATACCTTTCAAATCGTTTGTGTGACATGTTAGTAAACATTTACCAAGAGAAGTCCAAGTAACACTCATGATGAAAGAGATTGAAAATCTGAACGAACTAGAAAAAATATTAGATATATTACAGAGCATTCGAGATCGCGAAGGGGGTAGGCGACCCATACCACCTAATAACAATAATAATAACCACACAGAGTTTAATCGCCAAAGAAATAATTATCATGAAAATAATAATAATAATGTGCATAGGACTGGTTTCCAGCAATCAGGTGAGTGGAGTTATTCCAGATGCAAACGAGAGAATTACCCACATCGTCAGCAATGTTTTAAGTGCTGTCTACCGAGAGAAGACCAGAGGAGGAGAGAGGAACCTAAACAGCATGGACAGCAGAATAGAGGAGCACAGAATGATAGAGGAGCGATGAATCATAACCAGGGACCGACAAGAGGACGACAGGTACCCACCACCAGCGACAGCAGACAGCAGCCGGAAAACTAGGACAAACAGTGGTAACCAGGACCCGACCACTGTTCAGGGAAGCACACAAGGTCCAACCAGTAGAGGAAGTCCAAAGCAACGTAATCAAAGCAGACATAGTAACAGACTTGTTAGAAGAAGAAAACAACACCACGTTGGAGGTGAGAGCTGGACTGACGGAGATACAGGTAACAATAGAGAATAAGCATTATAGAACACTGGTAGACACGGAGCGAGATTTCCGTTATCGCTGAAAACATTTTAGGAGAATTAAGAGAAGTAAAAAAGAATATTCCAGTTTTACCAGTAGCAGGGGTTACAGTAATAGGAGTCACGGGAGTACGCAGTAAGCGTGTAACGAAACAGATACATTTAAGTTTTTTAATTAATCATACAGATTTTGAGAATACATTTTCGGTAGTTAAGGGGTTGAGTCTAGACATTATATTAGGTAACGATTTTTTACAGAGGAATAGAGCTGTGATAAATTTTAAGGAGAAAGTGATAGAATTAGATGGGGGTGATCGGTCTGTAAGAGTTAATTTTGAACAGGTATTAGATAAAGTTAAAATAACTGGTGTAAAGTTACTACAAAAGCGAGTAGATGAGAATAATGTAGATACTAGAATAAATTTATGTAGAGAAGGTGAGTACATTGAGAATTTTGATAGTGAAATGAGAAATATTAATGATGCAGTGTGGGAGATAAGGGCGGATGAATTTTGTAGTGGAGAGTGGAGTGGCCAGCGTGCGGATTTTGGATGAGGTGGTAAGGAGTGGCCAGCGTGCGGCATTGTGGCAGGTAATAGAGCAGTTTAAGGGAGTGTTTGCCGATGTTCCAGGGAGGGCAAGAGATTATGAATGTATGTTACAGATAAGGGAACACACACCTTTCATGCAGCGAAGTTATCCTGTGCCTTACTCCAAAAGACGAGCGGTGCAAGAGGAACTGGACAAGATGATGGAAGGAGGAATAATAGAGAGGTCAGTATCGCACTACTCGAATCCATTAGTTGTAGTAATCAAGAAAGATGGCAGAGTTAGGTTATGTTTAGATGCGAGGCGAATAAACCAGATTATCATACCAGACCGTGAATCACCAGAGTCGATTAACGAAATATTCCAGAAGTTTAGTGGGGTGAGATACATGACGTCACTCAACCTTACCGCAGGATATTGGCAGGTACCATTGGCGGAGGTGAGTAGGAAATATACAGCATTCCTGTTTAATGGAAAAAATTATCAGTTCCGACGGTTACCATTTGGATTAAATACCAGTGTAGCTAGCTTCATCAAATGTCTAGACAAAATGTTAAGACCCAAAGATTTAGATTTCCTGACTGTGTACGTAGACGATATTTTGATTGCATCCAGAACTTTCAAGGACCATTTAGATCATTTAGGGTATGTTTTAGCGAAATTGGAAGGAGGAGGACTTACTGTAAATTGGGACAAGTCTAAATTTTTGCAAACAGAAATTAACTTTTTAGGATTTATTATCACACCCGAGGGAATCTCAGCGAACCCGGACAAAGTAGAATCTATCATGCGCATCCCTGAACCGAGGAACATAAAGCAACTTCAAAGTTTTTTAGGGCTGTGTAACTTTTACCGCAAGTTTCAAAAGAACTACGCACACGTAACAGCAAGGTTAAGTGCTGTACTTCAAAAGAACAGACAATGGAAATGGGGAGACATGGAGCGTGAAGCTTTCAACGAAATTAAAACTAAATTTAGTCACATGATAATGATGAACCATCCGGATTATAATAAGGTATTTTACTTACAGACAGACGCCAGTAATGTAGCAGTAGGTGCGGAACTTTACCAAGATGATGACGAGCAGGAACACCTGACCAACGCTTTTGCCAGCAGATCATTGTTGATGGTGGAAAAGAACTATACTACCACAGAAAGGAACTGCTAAGCATTGTGTTCGCCATCGGCAAGTTCAGAATTTACATCCTAGGAAACAAGACGATAATACGAACTGATCACAAGGCATTATCCTTCCTGAACACTTGTAAGCTCGCTCACAGCCGTTTAACCAGGTGGGTGCTTGTTTTACAAGAGTATAATTTCGATTGGGAATACATCAAGGGGACAGAGAACAAGGTACCTGATACTCTTTCAAGGGTAGATTTTGTGGACAACAAAACAGGTAGGGACTTAAAGGAAATTGAAATTTTTCAGATTAGTAGGGAGGATAGGATCTTTGGAGAAGAGTTGAAGGATATCAAAACCATGCAGAGAGCAGATGGTAAGTCAGGTAAAATAATAAACAGCTTAGAGACTGAATTAGATGAATCAGAATATAACCAAATTTTCCAAGTTTACAAAGAGTTGTTGTTTAAGAAAGTAGTAGGGGGTGAGCGTGACTGGAGATTACTTGTACCAGAAGGGTTGATAGAGAAAATTATTTGGGATTGTCATGTAAGATATGGTCATTTTGGGGCAAAAAAATGTGTCAATGTGTTGAAAGAATCATGTATTTTCAGGAATATGGAGAGACGAGTGCGAAAGCTGCTGAGAAGTTGTGATTTGTGTCAAAAGTCGAAGGTAGTAAATTATAGGGTTGAAGGTGAGTTGAATTTTATAAGGGTAGAAAGACCATTCGACTTAGTTGCTGTAGATTTGTTTGGACCATTGCCGAAGGGTAGAGGCGGAGTTGTGTATATTTTTGTAATGCTTGACACTTTTTCGAAGTATGTAAAATTGTATAGCGTAAAGAGAGCTACCAGCCAGGTATTGAGTGAGAAGGTGATGAAAGACTACATGATTCATGTGGGGAAGCCAAAGGTGATTTTGTCAGACCATGGGCCACAGTTCATCAGTGGAAGATGGCGCCAGACCCTAGGATGGGAAGGAATCCTCACGAAGCATACGGCTGTGTACCATCCCCAGTCCAACCAGGCTGAGCGTGTAATGAGAGAGATAGGCAGGATCTTTAGAGCCTATTGTCATGCTAAACACAGCGAGTGGCCGTTGTATGTCAGAAAGGTAGAGACTTGGCTGAACAGTACCACCCACGAGTCCACCGGCTATACACCTCATGAATTGATAAAGGGAACACGCCCCCCAAGGATTTTGGAACAGCTGTTTGATTACCCACCTGAGAGCGAGACAACGGATGTGAGCATTAAAATCTGGTTGGCAAATGAGAACTTATTAAGCAAGGGTGAGCTAAGAAAGCGTAGACACGACGCAAGAGGTAAGTGGGTAAAATACGAAATAGGGCAGTTGGTATTGGTAAGGAGGCACGACTTATCGAGCACTCAAGACAAAGAGATTAAGAAATTCTTCCTGCTTTACGAAGGACCGTATAAGGTAGTAGAAATCAAAATGAAAAATTCGTATGTGTTGCACAACAGGGAGACTAGGGAGATAGTAAGAACACACAATGCTACAAATCTAAAATTGTACTGGTCATCTTAAGAATTTACAATGGGTTTTTATATTAGAGAATGTATGAGTTTTAATTTGATGTTTATTTTTACAGAAGGGACTCTCCCCCATTTTTGGGCGATCACAGACTCACCACCTCTGATCGTGGATTTTGGCAATCTGGAGGCGGACCATGGTTGGCGGTAGCCTCAGCAACGGGGTGAAAGTAACGATGGTCTTACTCCACAAATTGGTGCAAGTAGAAATTTAATTTTGTTGTTGAACGGGGAGGGGGACCCCTAGTTTCGTGGAAAGGTAATATAGAGTAAAAAATAAAATAAAAAATAATAAAAAAAATCTTGGTGATTGGTAGTCTTTTCCACGGACAGTAGTTTTATTCTATGAATTATGGAATAAAACACCCAAAATTCTTGTAATGTAAATCATTAACTCATCAAGGAGTTATTTTTCTTTATAACATAGAAATATAATTAATGTAATTTAGAAATTTAAGATGATCCATTAACAATGGACTTATCCTGTCATGACTTATCCTGTAATTGACTTATTATCCTGTCATGAGAAGGTATGGTTGAAAAGTGAAAGCTGGAACTTGCAAAAGTGTCTATATTCAAATTTGATTATGTAAAATAAAAAAAAAATAAAAAAGCAACCGTTTTTTGGAGAAAATAAAAGACAAAATTTAAAATTTTGAAAATTATATCTATATTATTAAAGTGATAAATAAAATTTATATTAAAGTGACAACCTTCAGTGGTTGTATATGGACGAAGAACATAGTGATACTATGGTGATGCCTTAAGACTGCTTTATGAACAGTGATAATATGATTATTAATGTTTGTAATGTATATTAGTTTTATAAGGAGGATTTTATATGTATTAGTAAATATGTATAAATTGATGATTTGGGGGCAGTTACAAATGTAACTAAATATGACACTAGGTGTCAAACCATTGCGATTCCCTACATTTCGGGTGATCTCGGCCTTACCAACCCAGATCGTGGTTTTGGACGACAACCAGCTGTGGGCAGAAATTGTAAAACCTGACCATAGTTGGTTGCCTTTGAAATTGGTTCAACATAGA
This sequence comes from Magicicada septendecula, assembly GCA_034769895.1. Classification (NCBI taxonomy): domain Eukaryota; kingdom Metazoa; phylum Arthropoda; class Insecta; order Hemiptera; family Cicadidae; genus Magicicada; species Magicicada septendecula. Next base: position 1,437,678,505 of record CM068367.1, on the reverse strand, counting down.
AATTTAATGGGGTTTAAAAAGGGGAATCTAAGATTATTTTATGGACATAGGCTATTTTCACCCAAGTAGGGGTGGTAGACCTTAGGGGCATATAATAAGATAATAAGTAGGGGTACTTACCTTGAAGTTTTTGTAACGCTGAAGCAAGGATGGGAGAGAGAGAAAAGAAAAAAGTGCTCACTCCTTCTGCCTCAGTCCTTGTGGAGGCAACTGAACGCAACAGTTCAGGGGGAGAAATAGTGTGTGTGGAGGAGAAAAGGGGATGATTATTATTAACAATGCCGGATAAATAGAATTTCTGTTAATAATAATAATAACAATAATATTTTAATAAAAGAGAAAATGTTTCAGAATTGTAGAAAGAGGGAGATATAGATAATTGCATCTGAGTAAATTTTGATTATGTATTTAAATATTTTGGAAGTATTGTTGCATTAGTATAAAGATTTGTATTTCTTCTGGTTAATGGGAAATGATTAATTATTATCGATTGGAGTCGAAAAATTTATAAATCTTAATGGTACTGAACTAAGCAATGGAACATCTATATAATAATTCTTGTACTAGGTGTAATAATCCTAGGTGTTAGGAGTTAAACAAAACCCAGTGCTTCTTAACACAAACCAGCACATAGCTAAGGGGAAACATCAGTTAGGGATATGGTATTATACCAGGCCACTATTTTAATATTTTTGATTTGTTGTTTCAGTGTCTGGTGATGCTGTGACGGCGGTCCTGAGCTGGCCAGCGCGTCAGAGCAGGAGCGTAAAGCGCCTGATTGGCCTTATGGTGTTGGGATCTCGCATGAGAAGTCCAGTAAGGTCATGCAGGTACTGTCACCATCATTGGACCAAGGGTAAGTGATTGTATTTTTTTATAAACAGTAAGGGGGGTTGTGGCGACATATCCTAGCTGATCCCTTTAGGAAGTATGAGTGTGTCAATGAGAGTTTTTATGCTTCGTCATAAATCCTCTCATTGAGGGGGTTTTGTAACAGTACAATTCTGGCCCTACTGTGTTTTGGGGAATAATTAATTTAAATTGTATTTTTATTCAGAGTCACATATAAGAAACTAGTAAAGTTTTATGAAGGTTTGCAACTACGTAATATTGAGTGGACAGAAATTACATCAAGGTCAAGAGTATACGTCCAGAAACAACAGCATCATTTTGTTAGACGAATGTGTCAACAAGCTGCACCCATGTATACGTCATCCAAAAGTATGCAACTACGTAATACGCGCCTGTAAACAGCTAAGGTGTGGATATCGACACAAAGAAACTGGTGACGCAGCTCCTCCCCACCTCAGAATTGAAGCATTGCAAATCGCTCTCAGTCACAAAAACGCAGCATAGCCGGCCGGCTGCTTATCAAAATTTATTAAAACTAAATCTCGGACGTTCGCCCGTAAAATGGAATAGTGAATTATTTTATATAAAACCTAGTAACAGTTCAACGTTAACCATGTAAAATGTAAAAAACAAAGTTTGGTAAAATCTAACATCTATTAGTGCGAGTTCGGCGATGGGACATCTACAGGACTGATTTCAGCTAAGTGACAAATGGGGGGTATTAGAAAAATATAAATAAGGGTCAATACAAAATTTCAGTTATTAAATTCAGTAATAAAAATGAGCTCAATTTGGGGAAAATTAAAAGAAAATTGTACCAAGAATGCGAGCGTGAGTGAATGAGCGAATATCTAACTATATATAACAAGTGCTGGGTTGTAACGTTAATTTAATAATGATATCATAAAATATAATTGAATATGTTATTTTGGAGGGCTTGTGAAATGTTTATGGGGAATTTTAATTTGAATAGTGGAACTGCGTCTCATGGCGCAATGCCTCATGGTGTATAGTAGCGTGCTTGTTCTGCACAGTAGAGTCTCATTCATTTGTAAGTAATATGACAATAAAAGGTAATGTCATTGGTAAACATTTCAAGTAAGAGTAAATTATTTCAGATAACACATTCCGCTACTTCTAGTTCGCTTAAACGAACTCTGCCCGTAAAGGTGAACAAATTTGATTTTCTTGTGTTGGCAACAAGATGGCGCCTGAACAAAATATTGGTGAAAGTTATTGATATTACATATTAATAAAAGGTAATTAAATAATTAATATAACAATCTTAGAATAAATTTTGTAAGTTTATTAATTTAGGGGAACAGTTTATTAAATATAACTTACAAATTAACTAAAATTATGTTTGAAATAACAAAAATCAACCACAGTTGTCACCGTTTTAAACTGAGCCTAATCGTTATGGTTTTGGCTTGCCTTTGTTTCACTAGCTGTTGAAATCTTGAGCTGGTAGTGGTACTACTCAAAACAAGCCACTTACGTCCAGCCAAATTCTTTGCTTATATTTCTGTCAGCAGCAAATCAGTCCAATAACCACAGGTTTTTATGCTGCAGTGTAAAAGCTACCCTAGATGTATAGTTTTTTTTTATATAATTATATCTTGATAGCTCCATGGGACAACCTCCCATCCATGGGCCACTGCCACAAATAATTCAAGTATTTTTTTCTTGGTATTTTTAACCACCATCATAACAAATAATGTTTGAATCAAAACACTATATTTCTGACACCATGTGTTTACACCACTCAAATTTATATAATTTGTATTATTAAGATGCTCAAAACACATATAGAATTCTGGCTAAACCAAATTGGAAAAGTGTTTAATATTTATATTATGAAACACACCTACACGCATATGCTCCTCTCCCACACACACATACTTTAATTAATGTTATATAAAAACAAACAATAACTTTTACAAAAATATAATATCATGTTATGTACAGAGCATTTATTTGTAATTAAGTATTTATACATTTATCTTTGAATATGTACATTTTCAAAAATATAATCAACACTGTTTGAAAACTATTGTACATATACACACAGTTCATTAATACGTTGTGTATACACAAACACTGTTCATATAAATATAATAAACACGGACGTCAATATTTTGAGATCTGTTTATTAAAGCAGGGCAACTGATTTTGTTTTTGTTTTTATTATTTAATAAATATCACTGCATGCACAGAATTCGGGTGGTTATATCACAGATCGATTAGTTTAGCCTCTCTGACGAGCTGTGTCGGAGGCGGAGGTGGAGGTGGTTGGCTGCTCAACAGTGGCGCCAGCAGGTGGCTCTGGAACGACTGAGCTGCGGACGGTTCCACATCTCTTATCATGCCCATGTTACGTGGATACATAAGCAGCGGGTCCTAAACAAACACACAGTTGTAACAAGTTCCATTACGTCACGAGTAGGAAATAATGTCATCTAGTAAAACTACTCTACTACATATGTCATGTCACACACATTCCCTTCATCTGAACATTTCACAAAGACAATTAGGCTGGGGCTCCATGAGTTGTATTTTACTGCTTGTACGCGCTGTAATTTACAGCTCATGGAGCCACGGCCTTACTGTTGCAAGACACACTAACCTGAATCTAGTTGGCACTATTTACAGTAGAACCCCGTGAATCCGAACCCCGCGAATCCGAAATTTTGGATAATCAGAACAGGTTGTTAAAAGTAAAGTTTAGACGAAACACAATAATATACAGTACTTTAGTACAGCAAATCAGATGAAATTATTATAAACAGAATGTTATATGGTATACAAAAACAATCGTATATGGTAATTAACGGTAGGTGTCAACTGCGGCTCATCAGGGGAGGGAAGGGAGGCTAAGCCTCCCCAGTGAAATTTAGAAAAATATTAAAAACAAACAACTAGTAATAGCTCTTATTATTTATTGGAACTGAACTCGTAATCAATCTGTAATCGCAATTTGGCTTTAAATTATCTGATTAATAACAAAAAACTTTTTAATTGTACATTATCAATAGCCCAGAATAGCAGCAGAGGCACAGATCTGAGTAGCAGCCATAGCACTTACAGCGCGGCTACGTGAGAACTATGCCTGATGGGTGGTGGGGGGACGATAGTGCATCTCTAACCGTACCATGGAGGCAACAAGGGAATTAGCCTCTCGGCACACTTTAATGTGGTTTGTGTTAATTTTATGCAGATGTTACGTTCTCGTGCACTTATGCACGTATGTTTATTATTTATATCTTCTTGGCATGTGTTTGTGATCTCTACAACGAGGATAAAATGGTATTATCAGAAGAAAATGAAAGTGAAAATGAAGAAATGAATGAGCTTTGAACGAATGCGTTATTACAGCACTACTGAATAAACCATTTTCCTGGTTGAGTTCCCAAAATTTTTATTTCTTAAAAGGCACAAAAACAAGTCTAGAACTTTCCAGTTGTCATTGTACAACCAACATAAATGGCTATGTGGTAGTGGAGTAGATTCTATGTTATTCTGCTGGCTCTGCTTACTGTTAAGCACAAACAAGACTATACGGTCTGCTGAAAATCAGAGGAAATCAGATGTGAGATACAAAAGCTTTTTACCTTTCCCGTTATTCCATTTATTTTCTTTTGTAATACTATCAGCCTTGATCGCCAGTACTCATACCTATAACAGTCAAGATGGATTTTTTAAGTAATCTATACTGTTTACACTACATTCATCTTACAATTACTTTAGGCCCCTTTTATGTATCCGATTTATATCACACGATAAGTTCTGAATCTGATTTGTGTTGTGGTTGAACAAAATTGGAACTGGGTGTGAATCAATTTATCATACAACAGTGCATAAAATGGCCCACTTCTTTCTGCTGTTCTACATGTCATGCAATTTTTTATTGTAGGTTATCTTATGATATAAATCAGATACATAAAAGGGACCTTAGATTGTAAAACATACAAACTTGCACCTAACACATACACCTTATATTGTGTTATATCATTCTTCAGGAAGTTTTAATTAAAAATACTCTATTGCTTTTTTGTAACCCATTATAAACATTTCTGAGTACACGAGTCACTTGGAATTAATTAATAAAGTATCATTTGTCACGAAGAGTGTGAGCTAGTGAACAACTTACTATGTTTGCAACAGTTTTCTAGACATGTAATCATCTGAGTCACAATATTCTTTCAGTCATCTGGCCCCACTTCCTCTTAACAGGTTCACTTACTGTGCCTTATTCCATGACAATGCCATCGCTTGGTATGCACCAACATCAGATGTGCATTGTATGGACAAATAGTAATGTCTATTATGTGTTGAGCTTTGTATCACAATGTATTTTATGTGTCTGTTTTATCTTAATGCTCACACAACCTGCATGGAGGTAGAGGTTCTGATGACACAACTCATGTAATGATAAAAACAAACTACGTCATATGATGAATAAACGAAACAGTTTAGATGAATGACATGGAGCATGGTTTACATGGAGTTTCTTATGACTTCGATAAAGGGAAAGAAGAGGACCATTCACCATCTTAAATCCACATGCGCAAACGTCTGTAACATGTATTAGGTGTACACAGGTGCAGAATATGTCTCAATGCGTGAACATGGTTCGGGGGAAATTTGGGCTGCCCGGGGAAATTTTCATCAGTGACGAAAAATAGAAATCATGACAAAAATATCAACTGATGTTGTATTCACATCATTTTTACAATTATTAACTAGAATAATTAATCATTAAAATAAGTTTTAAAAAGAAACATTCATCCTAATGAGAACACAGATAGCAACATCATTCCTCACGAGCAATGACTCATAAAAGTAGACACTTTAATGGTGGAAAATACCATTTTACGAGATTTTCATCAACCAATCGTTTAAAAATATTCAAATCATCAAAAGTTACTACACAAAGTCAGTCTCCACAAAGATAAAGAAAGGAAGGATGCCTTTTCTTAATGAGTTGAACTCATAATCAACATTGCACTCATTACAGGTCTTTATGAAGTATTATTAATTTTATCATAATAATAAAACAATTTTTCATTACTGTACCTTTAACAAAAAATGGTTACTCCTACAGACATTGAATTGATAGATTTTTTATCAGCCCTATAACAATTTATGTATGTTCTCAAAATAAAACAGGATAAATTTGTATTTTAGTAATTACCATAACTAGTAAGTATATAAAACAGGTTAATTACCTTCCGTCACGCTTCTTAAAATCCGAATACAGGATTACTCGAGTTTCAACACATTAAGTGTCATCATCAGATCCTCAATGAATATTGGTAAAACTACATTTGTTGATGTTTGCACATCTCGTCATGTGCATCTCGTCATGTAATATTCAATGAATATTGAGGATCTGATGATGACACTTAAAGTGTTGAAACTCGAGTAATCCTGTATTCGGATTTTAAGAAGCGTGACGGAAGGTAATTAACCTGTTTTATAGTCTTAAATGCTCTTGGAGGCAAATAAAATGTTCAAACTAGTAAGTAATATTTTTAGCATGTCTCTTTTATTTCAGTCCCTCTTCACTGATCATCTTCCCTTTGCAGCCATCATGTCACACCCAATATTAGCCTACTGTGTTTGTTGAGTTGTGATTATTAATGTATTTCTTGTTGATAAGATAATTTTTTGAATAAATTAAGTGTCTGCAACCTGTATTTTTATTACTTCTCTTTTTATCATTCATCACATAGAATAAATTGGTTGGTAACACATAATAAACCTTTGGGTTAGTTTTGGGGATATTTCCTACCAAGAAAATTGTGTTCAGGGGAAATTTCAGGGGTCTGAACATTTTCTGCACCCCTGGGGGTGTATATACATATTACCATGCCATCACATCTATTACAAAAATGATCACTAGCTTTTCTACAGTTTCTCTACATAATTAATTAAAACCATAATTGGCATTGCTGTATCAAACTGTGAATTGACTCAAATCACTAGAAATGCATAACTGACTGTAAATCTATTATATTAACATTTTTCAGGTGGCTAAAGTCATGATCTACTGTTACACTCATCAAACACTTCAACCACTACCGCAAAGGGGATTTTCTGAAGTGTAATGAAGAACCAGGACCAGTACTACATCACTAAAGATAGCCACGATAAATGAACGAACAGTGGAGCATAAATTTGTAGCTGATGAAATTTTAATACAAATTACCCAAGTATTCTGATTTAGTAATTTACTACAAAGAACTCTACAGCATGTTAGAAGCTTCAAATGAAAGTTACACTGATTATATACATAATTTGTTAATTTGTAAACTGTCAGTATTAACAAACAACACACTCACCCCCACGATCTAACCCTTCCACAGCAAAAATCACAAGGAAAGCAAGACATAAAACTCGTGCCACAGTTAAATCAACATCAGTACGCCTTGAAAATGTTCCGGGATTATGGAACGAAACGTCAGCATTATAAACATCACATCACAGATATACCCAAAAACCTACTACAACAGATATTCACCGTGAAAGCCTTCACACGAGCATATATATATATATACAATCTATGCTGATGTCATATTCTTCATCATCATCATCATCATTGTCTGCAAGGAACAAACAAGAATGGCTTGATCCAGTCTCAAATAGGGAAAGATTAGAGCTGGTCACTCCAGTGCTTCCTCGGACGTCCCACACCTCTCCATCCCCTTGGCTTCCATAGTTGTTTGGGGATGCAGCAGTCATCCACTCAACAAAGATGTTCCCACCAATTCAGCCAATACTGGGTGATCCTGTCGAGTAGGCTATACTCATAATATTCAGTTTCTGCCTTATTTGTTTCTTCTATGATCATGGAGAGTATATCCAGCTACATTCCTGAGAAATCTCATTTCAGCCGCTTTGATGCGACTGGCCTGGCCTTTCGTTAAAGTCCAAGTCAGAGACCCATAAAGAAGTATGAGAAGGGCCGTCACCTTGTAGAATTTTAGGTATGCTTCTTTACTTGCTGAGTTAACCCTTTCGGTGCCAATAGCTTTTGTGAGGGGTTGTCCTAAAGTGTCAAGCTGATTTCTCACTAAACAACATGTGTTCACTCAAAATTTAATATTAAAGATAAAGAGGTGAAATTTTTAACTTTCCTAAAACAGATATGTATATTCCATATGCCGATGTTTACAATTATAATTATAATGAAGTTCCATACTCCTTTTATAATTATAAAGTTTATTTAAAGAAATTTTTATGCACATTTTATTGCACACAAAATAAAAAAGTTTCACATTGAAAAGCTGTACTAAACCACTGCTTCTGGTGCTCATAAACACTAAATTCACAAAGTCTATTCTATTCTTAACACATCTATGTACAATTATGTAGTATTAGTCAAAAAATAATTAGTCAGAAACAGATTGAAAAAGTCGATCAGGTTTTGAACATAGGAGGCGTTTTGGTCCTGCAAATTGGTGGAATTCAAAAATATGACTAGTCACATCACTTTCGGGGCTTACCACTACCTTCCACACAAAATTTTTGGTAGAATATGTCATGCATTCTTCTCTTGTTAGGTTATAAATGTCACTGTTATTATTCTGTAGTTTAGTATTATCATCGGCAAAATCGCTGTCATTTTCACTTGATACATTACTTATTTTTTAAGACATATTTTGAAAATAATACTGAAAATACAAAACACACACTAAACAAAGACTCCACGCACATAGGACAAATCAACTCACAAAAGTGTAAACAACAATGGCCTGTTAAATTTCATGTTCAACCATAGCCTCTTGGACAAAGAACATAAAAGTTTCATACTGTATAAAGAAATAATATGTCTGCAATGGTATAGAAAGCAACACTATCTGTTAACAAATGACTGAGTTATAAGACATAGATTATTTGCAGGCCGACTGAATCGGCCTTGGCACTTTTGGCAGATGGCTAGGCCAATGCGATCACCGATCAGTCCGTGCCACTAAAAGGGATAAGAGTTCGCCTGATGGTCCCGCACATAAGGTTCAACTTAAGCAACTTGATGTCATATTAAAAACCATATTCAGAAATGAGGATCTGCAAGACAGACAGATGTCACAGAACGTACTTTAAGCAAAATTAAGTTGCCTTGAACAGAGCATGTTGTCGTAATATGAGATGTTACTGGAGACTAGCAGAGGAAAGCCACAATGCACTGAACAGATGATATCGAGGGTTTAGTGGTAAAACTGCCCAAGTCCACGTTTTAATAATGTTTCAAGATGCAAGAAACATTTTTTATGCATTTCTCATTTACCTTTTACTTTTTAACAAAACTATATAATCAATAGTAAAAATCTATTAATAATCAAAATTAACCTTGAAAATCAGTTATATGATTTCTCATTGTATTTTAAAACCTTTAATTTCAGTTTTCCGTAAATTCACACGAGTGGACTTGGGTAGATTTACCAATAACCCTGTGATATGGAACCATCACCAACTGGCTCAAAACAACACAATGAAAAACTGTTAGGGGAGGGGCTATGGTAAGCTCTTTTAAATATTTGTACATTATATTAGACAGATGTTAAATTAACAGTAGCGTGGCCTCCATGTAACCGCTGTTGCCGGTGGCAACAGTACCGGAAATAAGAAAAAATAATATTAATTACATTACAGAATAAATACTTTAGTTATTGAATAATTTGAAATCCAAACAATATTAGAAAGGAAACTTGAAGAAAATCGTAGCATTGCTTTCGAACTGCTGGGCACTTGCAACATCTTGTGTTGCCGGCTCAGACATCGACAATGTTTTACTGCATACTGTCATTGACCTCATAGTAGTTGTCACTGTACAAACTGTGGAGGGGAGGACACACTCACCTGTCAAATTTGTTGCTGCTGTATAAACCGGCAAAATGGTCAGTTAGGAGCTATGTTCGTTTTCGGAATTGATGTGCAGTAGACATTTGTGTTTTGTTCGTTTAGTCACGTGCTTTTCTGTTTGTCTTTATTATTATTAATTCGATTATTTGTGTTCTGATTTATTCTGTGTAAGTATAATTGAGAGTCAGATCCCGTTGAACCGGGACCCTCTTCTTCTCCCAGCAAATGATAGATAATGGTCTAAAAAGAACACTTGGTACAAGAAAAATTCGAATTAATTTTTAGGTTATGTTTTAGGACTATCACTACTGGCAACAGGTGTTATGTACCCACGCAACGCCACTGTAAATTAACAATATACTGACTGTCACTATTCACTGTAACATATTGCACAATACATAGTATCGGTAATTTGAATAGAAAAAATTAACACATAATAATTGATTTTTGTCTGTCAAAAAGTTAGTTTTATTTTAAAACTCCTGTAAATAGTTTAAACTACAAGAATAAACAAAAACAATTTTCAAACTTAATACTGTTATGAATATTTTTGTTAGATAATAAGCAAGAGAAATTAAAATGTCTAATATTTATTATAATTGTCACTTTTTTGTACAAGGGAGATCGCTACTGATAGATCAGTGAACAAACTAAAAATTACACAACACAAAAGCATTATGTTCGACTCTGCCAACAAATCATAATTGGATGAAACAATACAACTGCTGCTGAAACCAGAACCCGAAACACACACACAGTGATACATACAGAATAGCCAGTCATTCACTCACCAGGTAATCATCTACACAGTTCCCTGTTATTACAACCATGAGTGCAAAAGTGTCCTCCCACAAAAAAAACTTCCAAATCAAAAATGTCTTCCAAATAGAGGTTCCAAAAACCTGCTCACAAAATGGCAATGCTCTGAAGAAATGACTGACAACAATGCCATTATTTTAATAGTTCTGAGACTATCAAAACACAATACTATATAAAACATTAATCAAAGAGAACGTCTTCACTGTTCTCACCTACATCCATTTTAAGCATTTCATTATTTTCCGAGCCTTTGTTCACAATTGCACTTATTGAATCCAAACTCCCTCTTTCCCAGTATTTGCTTAACTATACTGTACCATATACTAAATAGTGATTTAATATCGTTTACACCTCTAAGCACACTCTTCAGACACCAATACTGCTCTGTATCTCATGTGTAATATCTTTGTATCTTGCACTACACATCCCATAAAAATTTGAATTTAGGTGTGCTGAGAAAATTCCAGAGACCTATATATTTACTGTTAAAGTGTTTAACATTATAAAACACACACACACATTATAAAAAATATGTGGTAAATATTATGAATATGTTACGACTAGAGTAAAAATTACTCACGTAGCCTTCCTCACTGTAGACACCCATTGATTCACCGTGTCCTCTGTTCTTGCAGAAAATATATGCTTTTTGTCAGGATCATCGCTGAATGTGATGGAAAAGGCAAACGGTATTCCAGTACAGTGCTCCATCTGCACATGTGAGCTTTCTAGCACAAACACTCCGGCCGGCTGTAACCACAGAGGACACCAGTGTATGAGGTTTGTACATATAAACAGGATGAGACAATGTATTACCATACTACAGAAATAGTAAGGGTAACTGAAGAGAGGGGTAACTGATGAGTAATGCACAGTCTCACATAACGGGAAAACAAAACAGTGTATAATATATAATAACGACAAGTAGTATACAATTCCATCTGTTTAGGGCGTGTACTGGAACATCTGTGAGGGTGTTGAGATGGAGAGGAGGGTGTGCAAGAGCCAAGGGAAGGTCAGGTGTCTGTAAAAACTAAATACAATCTGAATGCAAAATATAAAATTAACTAAACTAAATATAATCTGAATGCAAAATATAAAATTAACTGAACTAAATATAATCTGAATGCAAAATATAAAATGTTTGTTCATTTGTTAAATTTTTGTTATTTTTTATTGCTTTTTTAATTTATAGAATTTCTAACAAATCCATTTTTTACCTTTTTGTATGTTGTGGAGTAGTGTTGTTTTTTGTATCTATGAAGTGATTGTGTCGTAAGCAATGATCTGCAAAACCTGTATTGGCTGTATTGGTTAAAATCACCTTCTTATGTTCAGAAATGCGATGTTTCAGAGCACAACCACATTGTCCAATATAAATAGCATCGCATTCTGCACAATGTATTTCATAAACTCCATTTTTCTGCAGTGTGTTTGATTTTTCTTTATTATTGACTAGTAGTGAAAAAAGATTACATTTGTTTACTGATACCATGTTAAGACCATGTTTTTTAACCTATTATTAATCCTATCTGTTATAAACAGAATGTAATTTGTTAAATGAAATTTTTTGTTACCCTGATCTGGCTCTATGGAATAAGATTCTTTTAAAATAATTTAATTCTGTTTTTTTTTTAATTCAAGAGTCTATTATTCTTTCATCATAACCGTTATTTTGTGCTATGGCTTTTATAATATCTACTTTTTTAATGAAATTTTCTTTGGATAAAGGAACTATAAGGAGACGATTAACCATTGCATGAAAACTGCTTAATTTTATGTGCCATGATGTTAGTGATTGTTTATGTATAACGGTATCTGAAAACTAAGATTATTTTGTGACCTAGTAATGGTAAGATCCAAAAAACTTAAACTTTTCATATTTTCTGTTTCAAGTGTAAATTGCACGGTACTATAAAAGGAATTAATATAATCTAAGAACATATGGAGCTGTCTATCTGTTCCCGTCCAGATACAAAATATATCATCAACATACCTTGCCCAATGAAAAACACATTTTAAAGGATGGTCACCACCACCTTTACTCACACATCCTGTGTTTAGGTTTTAATTCATTCATCTCTTTGACAATGGCTTAAGTAGTTGAAACAGCTGTCAAAGTTAAATAAAATCTGTGAAACATACCAAGTGGTTTTATATAGTTTACAAAACCTTTGTATTAATATGTTTCACCAAGTGCCCAACGAGTCATCAATTAATATCGTATACAATTCCGTTCTATATTCAAGTTGTATAGGTAGCTCAAAAGTATGATTACTTAGATGGCACGTACATTCAAAACATATAAAATATTCAATAGTAATAAATCATCATCACTGTAAACTAAAGAACTTGTGTCTACAGATTATAAAACCAGACTGGCTTATACAAATCATGTAATATGCTTGTCTTCAGTGTAGGCAGCAAAACAAATGCCAGAGCATGATCCAGATAGCAAATGGTACAATGTCTATACGATTTAGTGGAAATTCAGAAGACCCACTTATGATTACGTATGGGAAGATAGATACCGGTAACTGACAACAATCAATTTATTCCTTCAGTGAATTTACAAATATATTATTTATATTAACAATATTATTGTTTTATGAATATTTTATTTATTGTTCTATTACTCATGTAATAAATATGATATTCTTAGAGTTTATAATATTATGTTAAAAGTCATGTTGCTTCAATATTAGTATGAATATTCTGACACACACACACACACACGTTGTGTTGTAATTAATTATACTGATATATTCTGGCAACAGTACAAATATAACAAAAAGCTAATAACTATATTTAGTACCCGCAGAAACAATGACACAAGCCATATAAAAAGTGAGTCACCACGGGACTTTGTCTATTCAGTCATTTTAACGAACTCCACAGAGACACAAAAACTATCAGATAATCAGGTTGACATTAATCTCTATTTATAGAGTTAATCTCATTAAACACAGATACGGAAGTTTTTCTTCACATATCTGTATATGTTTTAACAACCATCACTGAAATTAAGGATCAGAAGTTTGCTCACATTAATGAGTTTAATTCTGATAGGAATGATCAACCTTCTGTGTGTGTGTGTGTGTGTGTGCGCGCGCGCGCGCGCGCGCGCGTACGCGCGTTTATGCATACTTGGGTGTGAAATGAATCTACAGTAGACATTAAGAAGACAGAAAACAAAAATAATTAGATTGGATACTGGGAGAAAAGAAAACAAAGCATGGAGTTCCCTCCACCAAGCTTTCGTATACCTCAAGCCTATGCTTTGGTTAATTTTGAATTGGTTTAAAACAATATTGTAAAAGTAAAACAGGAAAACTGCTTATTTATCTTTACCTGTACTGCACTTACCCTTTTGAATTGGGAATTAACTTGAAATCATTTTTAATTCAAGATTTCAAAGTGAATTATCTTTAAACATTAACAATGATGGATTTTATGAAAATTTAAAACACGAACATTAGCCACTTCTGAACTAATTTCTAAAAGCAACAGTGAATCAGCTAAACCAGTGGTTCTCAAACAGGACCCACCTTGAAGGATATTACACTTCGTGGGACCCATATACACGGGCACCGACAGAATTACTTGTAGGGGCGTGCACCCAGTTTATAATTAAATTTTTGCTAACATCACGAATTTTAACCCCTCTTTTATGCTTAAACAAATTATATATATTTGATTCTAGAAAAGTAAAAATGTATTTAAAAAGAATAATTTCCTGTAATAAACATGTTCTGAAATTGAAAACAAAACAAGTCTTTTACTCACTGAACTAATTATTAGTTACCAATATGATGGTTTGAGCTGCCTTTTCCACATAAACTGAGGTAGACCTGTGTTGGGTTCAAGGGTGGTCAATGTAAGTCATAAATCTGAGTGTACGTCATGTCTATTCCTGTACTTGCTTTTCACTTGAATTGGACATGAAAATCGCTTTTCACTAAAACATGAGGTGGAGAATGGCATAAGCAACTTTAATGCCATGTCCGAAAGTTCAGGATACTCACTTCTTTGTCAAGATATTCCAAGACTGTCAAATTTGAATCTAAAAATGTAGTTTTAATCCCAGAATCACAGCTGACATCACACAGGTGTTCTCTTATATTTACTAACAACATGTTTGAACTTTCAAAGTACAAGAATGGATTTCCAATCCAATTCTTCTTCTTCTTATTATGTGTTTCCGGATTGTTCTCTGATGACACGATGTCTCTTGTAGATGTTCTCCACCACTGTCCAATATGACTTGTTGTTCAATATTGCATCCATATTTGTTTTCAGTCTTGGCACTCCTGAGATGTCTGTCTGACAGTCCACTAATATGTGCTGTAAGGTCTCCTCATGCTGATGACACAGTAGACAGGTAGCAGTTTGGGTCAGGTTGAATTTGTACAAATATGACTGGGTTACGATATGGCCAATTCTTCCTCTGGAGCCGAAAGTTTAAACACTTCTAGGGCTGTTTCTATATATGGAGATATCTTGTGTACTGATATGCTGTTTGTAAGTTGAACCTTTGGTGGAATTCAAAAATGCATGTCTTCCATGTCTCTATGAGTCTTCTGTTGAAATCCAAAGTAGCAGCCAGTAGTGATGTTACACTTTCCTCTATTGGTGACAGCACAGTTGTGTCCTTACCTACCTCATCTGCGTTTTCGTTACCAGTAATATTTACATGGCTGGGAAACCATTGTAAAGTTAACTCAATTTTGTTTCTTTCCAGTTTTTTGATTATGTGTAATATGTGGACTGTTCTAAAGTAGTATGCTGTAGTAATAGTAGTGCAGCCTGTGAGTCTGTGAAGATACATACTTTTTTGTTGTTTAAGGTGAGGCAGTAGGTTAGTGCTGCATTGATTGCCAGAAGCTCAGTGTCAACACTTGAACAGGAGTTCAATTGAATTCCAATTGAATTCACTGTAACATTCTGGAAAGTAACTTTCAATCTGGTTACTGAGAGTTAAAGATCAGAGAGATGCCGGCATAGAGAGTGCGAATAATAGAAACATAAAGTTTACACTATGTACAAAAGGGATTGAATTTGCAATTGTTAAAAACAATATGTCTTAGTTATTTAAAGGTACTAGGTTTTTAAGACATAGTAAATAAATTTTCAAGCCCAACTTTGAGACCCACCAAACGCCCCCCTCAAAACCCAGCAATAGGTCGTGAGAAATGCTGAGCTATACAATGAATCCACAGGTATCTTCTGATCCAGATCTGTTGGCAAATAAGTGACTAAAGTACTATGAATAGAAAAAATTAACAGTGCCACAGAAATTGTCACAGTCTTCAGCTTTTTGGACAGAATAATGGAAAACCACAAATAACACAAACTTTATTTAATTAACATAAAAAACTATTCACCAATACTGTAATTTATTTAACTACTACAAATAATATACATAATTTTTTTTTCTTGTTTTTGATTGCTGCTTAATGGTGGGCGTGTGTTTATCTTTGTATATTTTGTCGTGTTTCCACAGTCAGCAAACGGCACCGACCAAAATATTTTTATGCTCATATGGACAAAAATAAAACGAATCAAACTATTTTAAAGTACGGAACATGATAATAACCAGTGTTTCCCAATCTTCAATTATATTAATCCCCCACAGTCCTTTTTCGTGCAGTAATAATTAAATGCAATGTAATAACTTAATTATATTTAATGAAATGTGTAATAGTATTTAATATGTGGAATATGTGACATATGTAGTAATAATGAAAATTATACTATTATGGATTCAAAACATGATTAACCCATATCATCCAAACAGTTTTCTATATAAACATTAACACACAATCTCAATGAAGTGTATGAATCTACACTCTGAATCATCAGTTGGTCTACATCTAGATTAAACTGCTATGTTTCAGGCTCAAATATGTAATGTTGTATTTTACTTCAATCGACATTACAACAAACAGTTTTAACTTCCATGTTCTGAAAAGAAATGGAAGCATGGTAATAGCAAAAAAAAAAATGTTCAAGATAAGGGCTGATTCTGATTGTACTACCCTACTACCCTCAAAACATGAAGAAAAGTCATTTTACTTCCATGTTCCTTAAGGAAATGGAAGTATGGTGATGGCAAAAAAAATCGTGTTCGAGATTATTGCAGATTCTGATTGTACTACACTCAAAACATGAAAAAGTCAATTTTCGAAAAGTGTCTGTGTGTGTGTCTGTCTGACTGTGTCTGTCTGTAGATTTTTTTCTATGGCAAACGATAACAGCCGCAAATTCACGCAGAATCAACTACTCTTTTGCATACAGCCCTGAATTGTAGAGTTCTCAAGACCCATTGTTTTTGGTGAAGATCGGTTAAGGGAAAGGGGTAGTTTACCTGCAACGTTTTATGTTTTAACAAGAGTAAAGTACTTAATTTTGATAAATAATGTATCCTAATAAGAAGCTCATAATAATCCACTGTAGAAATGTAGATGAAATATCTATAAATGAAGAGGTTAGGTGAACGGGGTGGGGGTAATTTTCTATTAATGAAAATTATAGTTGATTGGGGAGGGAAGAATTGTTTATGTGTACTACGTTATCGGCACCAAAGAAGTAGTTCTTTGTTAAAATTCCTTCCAGGGCTGTTTAGCCGTATTCCAATGTTTTCTGCAAAACCAGACTTTTCGGCAGTCCATCGACTGCCATCACAGTGAAAATCGAGTGCGAAAACGTCAGCTGGTATACGTTAGTGACCACAGTACCGTGGTTAAGGCTGAAGCAATAAGTAGAAAGAAGTAGTTTCTATGGTAATATTTCATTTCGAATATGATTTTAAATATAAATCTTAGAACATGGAAGTCATGTATGGTTCTCCATACCGATATTTTACTTTATCTATGGTAAACGATAATAGCCATAAATTCAAACAGAATCAAATAATGTTTTGCATACAGCCCTGAATTGTAGAGTTCTCATGACGTTTTGATTTTGGTGAAGATCGGTTAAGGGAATAGGGTAGTTTACCTGCAACATTTTATGTTTTAACAAGGGTAATTTTTTTTATGACGAACGATAACTGCCGTATATTAAAACAGAATCAACTACTCTTCTGCATACCTTTTTGAATTATACAGAACGCAAGGTCTGTTGATTTTGTTGAAGATTGGTTAAGGGAAAGGGGTAGTTTACCAGTAACATTTTATGTTTTAACAAGGGTATTTTCTATGGCTAACGATAACAGCCACAAATTCACACAGAATCATGATTATTTGCATATAGCCCTAAATTGTAGAGTTCTCAAGTCCTATTGTTT
Organism: Magicicada septendecula; assembly: GCA_034769895.1. NCBI lineage: Eukaryota > Metazoa > Arthropoda > Insecta > Hemiptera > Cicadidae > Magicicada > Magicicada septendecula. Next base: position 1,437,660,681 of record CM068367.1, on the reverse strand, counting down.
TTGGTGAAGATCGGTTAAGGGAAAGGGGTAGTTTACTGGTAACGTTTTATGTTTTAACAAGGGTATTTTCTATGGCAAACGATAACAGCCGCAAATTCAAACAGAATCAAATGATTATTTGCATACAGCCCTAAATTGTAGAGTTCTCAAGACCTATAGTTTTTGGTGAAGATCGGTTAAGGGAAAAGGGTAGTTTACCTGCAACGGTTTTTTAACAAGGGTAATTACTTCCATATTCCTTAAGGAATGGAAGTATGGTGATGGCAAAAAAAATCGTGTTCGAGATTATTGCAGATTCTGATTCTACTACACTCAAAACATGAAAAAAAGTCGTTTTCCAAAAAGTGTCTGTGTGTCTGTCTGTCTGTCTGTGTGTCTGTGTGTCTGTCTGTCTGTAGATTTTTTTTCTATGGCAAACGATAACTGCCGCAAATTCAAACAGAATCAAATAATTTTTTGCATACAGCCCGGTTTTGCAGAGTTCTCGCGACCTATTGTTTTTGGTGAAGATCGGTTGAGGGAAAGGGGTAGTTTACCTGCAACGGTTTTTTTTTAGCAAGGGTAATTTTGTTTGTTTGGCAAACGATAACAGCCGCAAATTCAAACAGAATCAAATAATGTTTCGCATACAGCCCTGAATTGTAGAGTTCTCAAGACCTATTGTTTTTGGTGAAGATCGGTTAAGGGAAAGGGGTAGTTTACCTGTAACGTTTTATGTTTTAACAAGGGTATTTCCTATGGCAAACGATAACAGCCGCAAATTCAAACAGAATGAAAAGATTATTTGCATACAGCCCTAAATTGTAGAGTTCTCAAGACCTTTTGTTTTTGGTGAAGATCGGTTAAGGGAAAGGGGTAGTTTACCTACAACGTTTTTTTAACAAGGGTATTTTCTATGGCAAACGATAACAGCCGCAAATTCAAACAGAATCAAATAATTTTCTGCATACAGCCCTGATTTGTAGAGTACTCAAGACCTATTGTTTTTGGTGAAGATCGGTTGAGGGGAAGGGGTAGTTTACCAGCAACGTTTTTTATCATGCGTATTTTCTATGGCAAACGACAACTGCCGCAAATTCAAACAGAATCAAATAATTTTTTGCATACTGCCCTGATTTGTAGAGTACTCGCGACCTATTGTTTTTGGTGAAGATCGGTTGAAGGGAAGGGGTAGTTTACCTGCAACGGTTTTTTTTATCAAGGGAAATTTTTTTTTTTTGGCAAACGATAACAGCCGCAAATTCAAACAGAATCAAATAATGTTTCGCATACAGCCCTGAATTCTAGATTTCTCAAGACCTTTTGTTTTTGGTGAAGATCGGTTGAGGGAAAGGGGTAGTTTACCTGCAACGTTTTTTTAACAAGGGTATTTTCTATGGCAAACGATAACAGCCGCAAATTCAAACAGAATCAAATAATGTTTTGCATACAGTCCTGATTTGTAGAGTACTCAAGACCTATTGTTTTTGGTGAAGATCGGTTAAGGGGAAGGGGTAGTTTACTGGCAACGTTTTTTTATCAAGCGTATTTTCTATGGCAAACGATAACAGCCGCAAATTCAAACAGAATCAAATAATTTTTTGCATACGTCCCTGAATTGTAGAGGTCTCAACGACTTTCGATTTTGGTGAAGATCGGTTAAGGGGAAGGGGTAGTTTACCTGCAACCTTATACGTTTTAACAAGAGTTAAGTACTTGAAAATTTATTTAAACTTTTTGAAACAATGGTAATTGTTAAAAATAAAATAATTTTGTTGCCAGGCAATAAAATTATAATTTTTTCATTTTAATGTAATATAATATTTTTCATTTAATACAGCAATAAAAAGGCAGGTAAGACACAGCCTGGCTGTTTGGCTGAAAATGATTTTAAATATAAATCTTAGAATATGGAAGTCATGTATGGTTCTCCATACCGATATTCTACTTCCATATTCCTTAAGGAATGGAAGTATGGTGATGGCAAAAAAAATCGTGTTCGAGATTATTGCAGATTCTGGTTCTACTACACTCAAAACATGAAAAAAAGTCGTTTTCCGAAAAGTGTCTGTCTGTCTGTCTGTCTGTCTGTCTGTAGATTTTTTTTCTATGGCAAACGATAACTGCCGCAAATTCAAACAGAATCAAATAATTTTTTGCATACAGCCCTGATTTGCAGAGTACTCGCGACCTATTGTTTTTGGTGAAGATCGGTTGAGGGAAAGGGGTAGTTTACCTGCAACGGGTTTTTTTTAGCAAGGGTAATTTTGTTTGTTTGGCAAACGATAACAGCCGCAAATTCAAACAGAATCAAATAATGTTTCGCATACAGCCCTGAACTGTAGAGGTCTCAAGATCTGTTGATTTTGGTGAAGATCGGTTAAGGGAAAGGGGTAGTTTACCTGTAACGTTTTATGTTTTAACAAGGGTATTTCCTATGGCAAACGATAAGAGCCGCAAATTCAAACAGAATCAAAAGATTATTTGCATACAGCCCTAAATTGTAGAGTTCTCAAGACCTATTGTTTTTTGGTGAAGATCGGTTGAGGGAAAGGGGTAGTTTACCTGCAACTTTTTTTAACAAGGGTATTTTCTATGGCAAACGATAACAGCCGCAAATTCAAACAGAATCAAATAATGTTTTGCATACAGCCCTGGTTTGTAGAGTACTCAAGACCTGTTGTTTTTGGTGAAGATCGGTTAAGGGGAAGGGGTAGTTTACCTGCAACGTTTTTTATCAAGCGTATTTTCTATGGCAAACGATAACAGCCGCAAATTCAAACAGAATCAAATAATTTTTTGCATACGTCCCTGAATTGTAGAGATGTCAATGACTTTCGATTTTGGTGAAGATCGGTTAAGGGGAAGGGGTAGTTTACCTGCAACCTTTTACGTTTTAACAAGAGTAAAGTACTTGAAAATTTATTTAAACTTTTTGAAACAATGGTAATTGTTAAAAATAAAATAATTTTGTTGCCAGGCAATAAAATTATAATTTTTTCATTTTAATGTAATATAATATTTTTCATTTAATACAGCAATAAAAAGGCAGGTAAGACACAGCCTGGCTGTTTGGGTGAAAATGATTTTAAATATAAATCTTAGAATATGGAAGTCATGTATGGTTCTCCATACCGATATTTTTCTATGGCAAACGATAACAGCCGCAAATTCAAACAAAATAAAATGGTTTGCATACACTCCTGTATTGTAGAGTTCTCAATACCTATTGGTATTGGTGAAGATTGGTTAAGGGAAAGGGGTAGTTTACCTGCAACATTTTATGATTTAACAAGAGTAAAGTACTTAATTTTTATAAATAATGTATCCTGATAAGAAGCTCATAATAATCCACTGTAGAAACGTAGATGAAATATCTATAAATGAAGAGGTTAGATGAACGGGGTGGGGGTAATTTTCTATTATTAAAAATTATAGTTGTAGGTGGAGGGGAGAATTTTTTATATGTGTACTACGTTATCGGCAACAAAGAAGTAGTTTTTTGTTAAAATTGCTTCCCAGGCTGTTTAGCCATAGTCCAATGTTTTCTGTAAAACCAGACTTTTTGGCAGTGCCATCGACTGCCATCATCAGTGAAAATCGAGTGCGAAAACATGAGGTGGTATACGTTAGTGACCACAGTACTGTGGTTAATGCTGAAGCAATAAGTAGAAAGATGTAGTTTCTATGGAAATATTTCATTTCGAATGTGATTTTAAATATAAATCTTAGAACATGGAAGTCATGTATGGTTCTCCATACAGATATTTTTGAAAAGTGTCTGTGTGTAGAATTTTTTCTATGGCGAACGGTAACTGCCAGAAATTCACACAGAATCAAATAATTTTTTGCATATATGCCTCAGTTGTAGAGGACTCAAGACCTATTGATTTTGGTGAAGATCGGTTAAGGGGAAGGGGTAGTTTACCTGCAACGTTTTATATTTTAACAAGAGTAAAGTACTTAATTTGATAAATAAAGAATCCTGAAAAGAAGGTCATAATAATCCACTGTAGAAAGGTTGATGAAATATCTATAAATGAAAAGGGTAGTTGAAGGGGGAGGTGGTAATTTCTTGTATTGATGTTGTAAATTTATTCGAACGAAAAGTAAAAAATTTCAATAAAATAATAACAATTGATATTGTTCCATGCTATGTAACCGTGGATATGTAAACAAAATAATTTTTCTTCTTCAGAAAAGTGGTATTCGCTTTCTTTCGCATTGTTTAAGTAAAATATAATTTAATTCTTTATCTTTAAAATATTAACAACTAGGTACATTCGTATTTGTTATTATTTTTCTCAGTGTTTTTACCAAAAGCATGCTGATGTATTTGGTTTTGTTCTGAGTGCACATATTAAAAATAATTTTATAATTAATTAGAAAATGGAGGTCAGGTATGGTTCTCCATACCGATTTTACTTCCATGTTCCTTAAGGAAATGGAAGTATGGTGATGGCAAAAAAATCATGTTCGAGATTATTGCAGATTTTGATTGTACTACACTCAAAACATGAAAAAAGTCGTTTTTCGAAAAGTGTCTGTGTGTGTGTCTGTGTGTCTGTCTGTCTGTCTGTCTATGTGTTTGTGTGGCAAACGATAAGAGCCGCAAATTTAAACAGAATCAAATAATTGTTTGCATACCAGCCTGAATTGTAGAGTACTCAAGACCTGTCGTTTTTGGTGAAGATCGGTTAAGGGAAAGGGGTAGTTTACCTGCAACAGTTTTTTATCAAGGGTAATTTTTTTCTATGGTAAACGATAACAGCCGCAAATTCAAACAGAATCAAATAATGTTTCGCATACAGCCCTGAATTGTAGAGTTCTCAAGATCTGTTGATTTTGGTAAAGATCGGTTAAGGGAAAGGGGTAGTTTACCTGCAACGTTTTATGTTTTAACAAGGGTATTTTCTATGGCAAACGATAACAGCCGCAAATTCAAACATAATCAAATAGTTTTTGCATACTGCCCTGAATTGTAGACTTCTCAAGACCTGTTGTTTTTGGTGATGATCGGTTAAGGGAAAGGGGTAGTTTACCTGCAACATTTTTTGTTTTAACAAGGGTATTTTCTATGGCAAACGATAACAGTCGCAAATTCAAACAGAATCACATAATATTTTGCATACAGCCCTGAATTGTAGAGTTCTCAAGACCTATCGTTTTTGGTGAAGATCGGTTAAGGAAAAGGGGTAGTTTACCTGCAACGGTTTTTTATCAAGGGTAATTTTTTTCTATGGTAAAGGATAACAGCCGCAAATTCAAACAGAATCAAATGATGTTTTGCATACAGCCCTGTATTGTAGAGTTCTCAATACCTATTGGTGTTGGTGAAGATCGGTTAAGGGAAAGGGGTAGTTTACCTGCAACGTTTTATGTTTTAAAAGGGTATTTTCTATGGCAAATGATAAGAGCCGCAAATTCAAACAGAATCAAATACGTTTTTGCATACAGCCCTGTTTTGTTGAGTACTAAAGACCTATTGTTTTTGGTGAAGATCGGTTAAGGGAAAGGGGTAGTTTACCTGCCACGTTTTTTGTTTTATCAAGGGTATTTTCTATGGCAAACGATAACAGCCGCAAATTCAAACAGAATCATATAATATTTTGCATACAGCCCTGAATTGTAGAGTTCTCAAGACCTGTTGGTTTTGTTGAAGATCGGTTAAGGGAATAGGGTAGTTCACCTGCAACATTTTATGTTTTAACAAGGGTAATTTTTTTATGACAAACGATAACTGCCGTACATTAAAACAGAATCAACTACTCTTCTGCATACGTTTTTGAATTATACAGAACTCAAGGTCTGTTGGTTTTGTTGAAGATCGGTTAAGGGAAAGGGGTAGTTTACCTGCAACGTTTTATGTTTTAACAAGGGTATTTTTTCTATGGCGAACGATAACTGCCGTAAATTCAAAGAGAATCAAATAATGTTTTGCACACTTTCCTGAGTTGCAGAGAGCTCAAGAGCTATTGTTTTTGGTGAAGATCGGTTAATGGAATAGGGTAGTTTACCAGCAACGTTTTATGTTTTATCAAGGGTGTTTCCTATGGCAAACGATAAGAGCCGCAAATTTAAACAGAATCAAATAATTGTTTGCATACCAGCCTGAATTGTAGAGTACTCAAGACCTGTCGTTTTTGGTGAAGATCGGTTAAGGGAAAGGGGTAGTTTACCTGCAACAGTTTTTTATCAAGGGTAATTTTTTTCTATGGTAAACGATAACAGCCGCAAATTCAAACAAAATCAAATGATGTTTTGCATACAACCCTGTATTGTAGAGTTCTCAATACCTATTGGTGTTGGTGAAGATCGGTTAAGGGAAAGGGGTAGTTTATCTGCAACATTTTATGTTTTAACAAGGGTAATTTTTTATATGACGAACGATAACTGCCGTAATTTCAAACAGAATCAACTAGGTTTTTGCATACCTTTTTGAACTAAAGAGAACTCAAGGTCTGTTGATTTTGTTGAAGATCGGTTAAGGGAAGGGGTAGTTTATCAGCAACGTTTTATGTTTTAAAAAGGGTAATTTTTTATGACGAACGATAACTGCTGAAAATTCAAAGAGAATCAAATAATTTTTTGCACCTTTCCTGAGTTGCAGAGAGCTCAAGGTCTGTTGATTTTGGTGAAGATCGGTTAAGGGAAAGGGGTAGTAATAATAATAATAATATTTATTACCAATTTTCCTTTACATATAATAAAAATTATACAATAAAGGACCTATAGGGGGCATAAATGCCCGTACATAGGTTGGTCCTTAGAATTAATATTTATATACTTAATACTAATTGTGAGTTTTACCTCACCGATCATAGTAATATATTAAAAATAAATTATTTTTCAATTTTAACAAAATTTTAGTTTGTACTATAATACAATTCAATAAATAAATGAAAAAAAAAGAGAAAAAAGGTCCATATCATAATAGACTGTTTTTTTGATTATTCAGTAACAATGTTCCTAATTTTTTCTTTGATTTTTTTTTAAGCACTTTTATATTTACACTTAGATTTTTCAGTTCATTAGGTAATTCATTAAAATATTTTATGGCATAATACACATAGCTTCTTTGCCCAATACTTAATAGGTGTCGCGGCAATATAATATTTTTATACCGTGTGTTGATTCGATTTTGTAAAAACTCACACTTTTTAGATCATTGTATTGATAAACTATAGAATTCACTACAAACACCTGTTTAATATTTAATGGTTTATTCGAATCTTGTTCATTGACTCCTATAATTTTAAGAATACACTTTTGCAGCCGATCCAATGCGTCTAGAGGGTAGTTTACCAGCAACATTTATGTTGTAACAAGAGAAATGTTTCCATGACGAACGATAACTGCCGCACATTCAAACAGAATCAAATATTTTTTTGGATGCATCCCTGAATTGTAGAGGACGGAAGGTCTATTGATTTTGGAGAAGATCGGTTAAGAGAAAGGGGTAGTTTACCTGCAACATTTTATGATTTAACAAGAGTAAAGTACTTAATTTTTATAAATAAAGTATTCTGATAAGAAGCTCATAATAATCCACTGTAGAAACGTAGATGAAATATCTATAAATGAAGAGGTTAGGTGAACGGGGTGGGGGTAATTTTCTATTATTAAAAATTATAGTTGAAGGTGGAGGGGAGAATTTTTTATATGTGTACTACGTTATCGGCAACAAAGAAGTAGTTTTTTGTTAAAATTGCTTCCCGGGCTGTTTAGCCGTAGTCCAATTTTTTCTGCAAAACCAGACTTTTCAGCAGTGCCATCGACTGCCATCATCAGTGAAAATCGAGTGCGAAAACGTGAGGTGGTATACGTTAGTGACCACAGTACTGTGGTTAATGCTGAAGCAATAAGTAGAAAGACGTAGTTTCTATGGAAATATTTCATTTCGAATATGATTTTAAATATAAATCTTAGAACATGGAAGTCATGTATGGTTCTCCATACCGATATTTTAAAGTTGTTGTAAGGTTTCTAACAGGAAAATAGTTACTGGCAATCTTTTCAATCAGCCATCAACACGATTATTTTTTACTTGTCAAGTATTTTATATGCTGCAGAATACCTTTTTCTTACAAAAAAATTCCCAAAACCACACTTTATGAAACACTGATCATAATGATCACGCTATTTTAACAATAACTGTTTGTAATAAACCTAATCATACTTAGTGCAAATAACACAAAACAGTAGCAATGCTTACCTGTTTGTCTATCTGTCCAAACTCATTGATTTTGAAGTAGAACAGAAGATTACACTTCAATTTAAACCATCGTTCTTTAAACACTAAAAAAAAAACAATGATTACGGTATACACATGTAAAACCAGACTATACAAAACTCTGATATTTTTTAATTTGGCATCATTTTGTTTTAATTTGTATTATTTTTAACGTATCAAACTATGATATTTTACTTGGTAAAATTATTTATTAACAATTGTGACAATTAGGGAAGAGACAAAGGTGGCGGCTGCTCTACATATTTTTACATTATACAGTTTTTAAAGGATTCATTTAACTTTTACAGCACTTACATTCATGAATCTTAGCAGCAGAATTACTTACAAAATGCAACAAAGCAAGAACATTAATCGCACTCAGCAATGTTTGCCATTAAAAATCAATTAAACCTAGATAACTGTTTACAATACAACAAATAAACTTGTCATTATTTTAACGTTATTATAAAGGAGGCCTTTCCACATTCAATCTATTTTGATATAGCTTTCTTATGTGGCAAAGTAAATATTGTAGCGGGTCAAATTTTGGGTGTTTTATTTTAACCGTTTGGGACATTATTTATATTTTTATTTATTTCATTCTGGGCGGATTATCATTGTGCAACGTATTTGTCAGTATAACAGTCAATGTAACAGAACAGTGAAACAACGTAAGACGCAGTTGTTGTCGAGGAATGCGGCAGAGTATCTGCACCTCCACAAAATTCTGAGAACTTTGTACTTGTGTGTGGCAGCGCACATACGCAACTGCTCAATCACGCTCCAAGTGACGCTCTGGCAAAAAACTAAGATGGCCAGAGAGAGAAATTTTCATTCTTCATTTGGTTTCACTACGGAAATGCTGTGTTAAGTCCCACCCACTTTTATGACATTAGCCAGTGCCTATTTGAAATCGTCTGCTATCGTCACTCCAACAACTACGTGACTAGTATGATTCGAAACTGGGACGACTAACTGGAAGGCATTGATGTCCGTCGTCTTGACTAAAATGCTCCCGGAGTGGGGAACGGAAAGACGCCGGCAGTTCGTTGTCGACTCCAGCCTGCGCAGGCCGCCCGTCAACCGGGCTCGTCACAAATTTATATATTTTAACAGTAAAAAGTTTAATAGGAGAAAAGTTTATGTGCCCGCGGTCGAGTTTAAAAAGATTAAAGAATGTAACTGTATAATTTTCGGAAAATAAATAACAAGAAATTAGCAGGAGATGAGTGCGCGCACGAACCACGTTGTCGGCGGTTTTTCAGTAAGGGCTGGGGCTTTGTTATAAAGGGTTATGGGGTGTTAAAAATGTTTTGGGGTTGCAATTAATAAATTTCATGTATGTGTGAGAGTGAAAATTTGCAGGCTGGGCTCTATCTGTATGTCTTTTATATAGTGATCACTAAGGTAAGATAGTTGAGTAAGTTAGTCTGTAGAAGATGCCAACAGAACAAAGAAACATGTAACTTAATCTGTAAAACAATGATCAAAAGGTTTTTGAACAAAATTTAAATATGATTCTGAATAATTAAAATGTTAATTCTCTTCATAAAAAAAATGTGTGTAACTCATTCATACAACCTTAGAAATTACGTCTGCATCCCAAACATACGTATGACGAAACCTTGAAGCCACGCGATGGTAAGTAGGAGAAAATTAACATTAATTTTAAATTATTACGATATCATTCTTTTTAATAATATAGAAGGTTTCATTGGCGCCCGAACAGGGACGAATTTAATAAAATAAATTCCATACCTATGAATGGGATGCAATCGTAATTTGGAAGTTGTGTGAGAATACGCAAAAGATACTTATGTAAAGTTAAGTTACGCTAAGTAAGTAAAGAATATTTAAAATATAAATATATATTTAAAATATATATTATTTATATTGTAAACAGAATAAATACCTAAAAAAATAATAATAATAATGGAAAATACAGAGAACGGAGTCGATTTGTCCGACTCGACTGTGATAAGCGAAATAGCTGAATTAAATGAATCAGCTGTGATGAGTAGTCTTGACATACATTCAACACCGAATGTAGGTCAAGACGAGAGAATTATGAATGTAAGCAAAACAAATGAAAAAGATAGTACAGATGATTCGGGGATCCATACGACCCCAAAATCAAATAATGAAAATAAAAGTAATGACAAGGGAGTCAGCTTAACTGGCGATAAAATAGAAAGTCTAGTGACACCTGTTCAAAGTAAACAAGAGATAGATAAAGATGAAAAAATCATGAACATGTTGCAACTGCTTTTAGAGCAACAAAGTATTAAATTACTGAGTGATTCTGACGCTAAATTTAATGAACTAAAAAATCTGAATAATGAGTTAAAAAATGAAATACAAGAAATGAGTAAATGTGTAGAAAGTACTAATGAAACGATAAGATCCAGTTTGAATAAATTAGAACAGAGTGTGGAGCGAATGGGAGTACATGTGATGAGGACAGAGAAAAATAAAACAAATGAAAATTGTAATGACAAATGTAAAAATATGATACCAGAGAAAGAGTTAATAAATGATAACAATAATGTTGAAAATAATGAGAATAATAGTAATGTATTTGAAGAATTAGTATCGGAGACTGATACGGTAAAAATAAAGAATGAGAGTACTGATGAGTTGGTGGAAGGTAGGGATTATGAGATGTTAATGTGTGTCAGTGAGTTAGAGAGAGAGAGAAAAAATAATGTTGTGGTAGAGTGGGGACAGAGGGCAAATTTTCCCTTTATTATTTATGATGTTTATGATGATTTATTGAGTCCACAAGTGTTGTGGTTGAAGGGCAAGAGTCCCGTATTGGTAGATGAATTGAGGTGTTTATTTTTGTGGAGTAATTGTGTACCCTCTGTCCGGAATAATTGTGAGAGTGTGATGTGGTGTTATGAAGAGAGAGAGGTAAATAGAGAATGGTATGTAACAGAATTGTATAATTTGAATAGAAAGTATGATGAATGGAAAGAAGGCTTAGAAATATATTTGAATAATAATGATTACAATGATTTGATAAAAATAATTAGACCGATAGTGAATGAATGTAATGACGGAGACTTAACAAAAATACTTAACGTAGACTGGTTTAATGAGTATTCTGGTAAAATGAGTGAATTTGGTTGTTCTGGTTATGACACACAAAGTAACCATTTGTTTGTAAATAAAAAGCAACAGTGTTATATAAAACCAAGGTTGATTTGGGACGATGGAGGGTAGACTGTAAAACAATAAAAGACAATTAAATATTTTGTTTTATGGTTGTTTGACATGGCAGATTTGGACATGAAGTGAGATACACTTGAACAGTTTTGACGTATATTTTGTAAATAATAGTGAATTCATTTGTGTGTATTGTGAAGTGTAATGTGTATATGTTTTAGAAAATGTTGCTTTAATAATAATAATATTATTAATATTTTTGCACTCTAATTAAATAACAAAATAATTATGAAGACAATAGTTAATGATTTGTAGAATGTTGATAATAATGAGATATGTTATTTTAATAATCAAATGAATTAAATAAGTGGAGATGTGTAGATAGTGTGATTGAATATTATGTGTTTGAATTTTATAAGGTAATTAAATTGTGTGATGAGATTTTAATTTAATAATCATGAATAAATAAATAAATGTTAACTGATCTATTTTGTGGAATAACTTAATGATTAAAAATATGTATTAATAATAAATTTAGAATTGTTGAAAATCTGATTGCAACACAGGATAAATAAATAATGAGGATAAATAAAAAGAGTTAATGAAACATTTTAAATAATAATGTTTATAAATTTTTATATAAATTATTTAAAAGAGAATTGTTTGTTTGATGTATGCTAATAATCCAGGTTTATTGCTATTTGTGCAATCATTTTATTGTTGTGTGTTAGATATAGTTGTTGATAAAATGTAGTTTCATTATGTGTGTAAAATTTTTTTTCTAAGCCAATCATTAGACGCCTGGCAGGCAATCAACATAATAGAAGTAAGTGTTGATAATGTATTACATGTAACTGTTCAATTTTGAAAGGTATCCATGGTGTTTTAATTATGTTAGGATATCAGCTGATCAACAATACCATGTCACTGGTATATTGGTTTGTAAATGTTACAAGTAATTAATGTTTAGTGTACTACAGACATTTTGAAGTAAAGACAAAAAGAATATGAGAAATAAAATAACAATTTATGCAAATTAATAAAAGATAATTCATGGGTGATAAGTGTTTTATGGGACATGTAGACCTGTCCAAATTGAATTAAACGTTAAATGTGAAATGATGAAGATGAATATAATGTAATGCTGTTTTTGAGTTAATGTGATGTAATAGAATCTTGTGAAATATAGATGTTGACACAGTGGTAATGGAGACTTTATGTAGATTTTGAATGATATATTGTTGTTTTTATAGTTAATGAGGTTATTTTGTGTATTTGTGGTAATGAAATGAGATTGAGATTTTTGGGGAAGGCAATTTTGTATTAGGGGGTAGTGTATTTGGGGAGTCCGCAACAAGGGTTGGGACGGGATAGGGACCGATTGGCGCCGGAAAGGGTTACCTAGGAAGGGTCCAGGAACCAACATAAGGGAATGAGTTTTGGGAAGGAAACACGTATCCTATGTACAAAGGGTTAGAGAGTATTTTTTTTATATATGTAGAGAAGGTGGCGTATTGTGTTAAATGATAAGTTGGGGTTTAGAATGTCCTGATTAGTAGATATTTTTGATAGAGATGGGTGTCATGGGAGTTGTAGTTGATGAATATTAGAGTCAGAGGGAGAAAGTTTATATATGTATAGAAATCTAATACAGAAAAACGAGAATAAATAATTTACATCACCCACAGTATATTAAAGTAAGATTGTTGAAAAGAAAGAGGAATGTATAATAAAGAATGTACAATTGTTTTTTAAACCAGTGACAGAATTTTGATAAAATTTGAAAATAATATAAAGTCAAGAATTGTTTGTTTTAAATAATGTAAATGTCAATCTGTTTATTATTTATATTAATATTTGTTCGTTTTAAATATTCTATGTTACTATGTTTTGTATTTCAAGGTAGGGTATTGAAAATGTTCAAGGTGTTTTCAGAAATCATACATAACATATGTAGGTCAAGGGTTTTGTACTTGACCTAGTTTTGATCAGCTGATGAGTTCATACACCTACTAAGCTTGTAGAGTAGGAATTCAATTTTAATTTGTTTGTTTGATTAATTCAAACTAATCTTTGAATAATTTTAATAAATGTTATTTAATAAATAAATTTAATAAAATTTTTTAATGAATAAATTTAATTTTTTTTTTTTTTGAATTTTAAAATTTTGAAAATTTTAAATTTTTTTTGAAAAAAAAAAAAAAAAATTTTTTTTGATGTTTCGCCTGCCAGCGAGTGAATATTTTGAGTAATGATCATTTTATTATGTATGTATTAATGATGTTTCTTTTATTGTATTGCTTTATATTGGTAGACTATAAGTGATTCTCCATGTTAGAATAGAAATGTTTATATTAGTAGAAATGTTTAGGTTAAGTCATTGAAACAAAAATTAAAAAAAAAAAAAAAGGGAAGAGAATTTTTTGGTAAAAGATTTTTTTTTTGAATATTGAATTTTTTGAATTTTAAAAGGAAGTTTTTACTTTAATGTGTTATGATGATATGTAATGTTAGTATGTGTGAGCCCAGTATCTGCTAAAGGCAGCCCAGCTTGCAAAAAGGGGATCCACATCGGTGGAGGAGCTGGGATAATTTTAGCCCGGGATTGAGGATTTTGGGGGTAGCATGTTAGAAGGCGAGGTGTGCCGTGGTGCGAGTCTGATCAATTTCTCGGTGTTGGGATCTCTTACGGAGAAGTCCAGTGATCTCGTTCAGATGAGTCCATGGTCGCTGAGCCAGGGGGGTCGTGTACCCATGAGATTAAGAACAAGGGGGTTGTGGCACCAGTTCCTTACCGATCCTCTTCGGGGTTATCGATGAGATTTCTTCTGTCGTGGACAGCAGAATTCTCATCGAGGGGGTATTGTAGCGGGTCAAATTTTGGGTGTTTTATTTTAACCGTTTGGGACATTATTTATATTTTTATTTATTTCATTCTGGGCGGATTATCATTGTGCAACGTATTTGTCAGTATAACAGTCAATGTAACAGAACAGTGAAACAACGTAAGACGCAGTTGTTGTCGAGGAATGCGGCAGAGTATCTGCACCTCCACAAAATTCTGAGAACTTTGTACTTGTGTGTGGCAGCGCACATACGCAACTGCTCAATCACGCTCCAAGTGACGCTCTGGCAAAAAACTAAGATGGCCAGAGAGAGAAATTTTCATTCTTCATTTGGTTTCACTACGGAAATGCTGTGTTAAGTCCCACCCACTTTTATGACATTAGCCAGTGCCTATTTGAAATCGTCTGCTATCGTCACTCCAACAACTACGTGACTAGTATGATTCGAAACTGGGACGACTAACTGGAAGGCATTGATGTCCGTCGTCTTGACTAAAATGCTCCCGGAGTGGGGAACGGAAAGACGCCGGCAGTTCGTTGTCGACTCCAGCCTGCGCAGGCCGCCCGTCAACCGGGCTCGTCACAAATTTATATATTTTAACAGTAAAAAGTTTAATAGGAGAAAAGTTTATGTGCCCGCGGTCGAGTTTAAAAAGATTAAAGAATGTAACTGTATAATTTTCGGAAAATAAATAACAAGAAATTAGCAGGAGATGAGTGCGCGCACGAACCACGTTGTCGGCGGTTTTTCAGTAAGGGCTGGGGCTTTGTTATAAAGGGTTATGGGGTGTTAAAAATGTTTTGGGGTTGCAATTAATAAATTTCATGTATGTGTGAGAGTGAAAATTTGCAGGCTGGGCTCTATCTGTATGTCTTTTATATAGTGATCACTAAGGTAAGATAGTTGAGTAAGTTAGTCTGTAGAAGATGCCAACAGAACAAAGAAACATGTAACTTAATCTGTAAAACAATGATCAAAAGGTTTTTGAACAAAATTTAAATATGATTCTGAATAATTAAAATGTTAATTCTCTTCATAAAAAAAATGTGTGTAACTCATTCATACAACCTTAGAAATTACGTCTGCATCCCAAACATACGTATGACGAAACCTTGAAGCCACGCGATGGTAAGTAGGAGAAAATTAACATTAATTTTAAATTATTACGATATCATTCTTTTTAATAATATAGAAGGTTTCAATATGTTTGTAATACGTTATTAAATATATGTCCCTCCAACTTTGTCATGCTTATTTGCTACACTGCTAAATGTCATGTTCTAGATGAGGCCTTTCAGTGTTTCCACCATTTTCAAGTCCTAAATCATGACAAAAAATATCCCACTGGAACCCGTATATATACCCGTGAATCTTGGAGCATGACAAAGTTGGAGTTACAGAGACTGCTAATTCAAATAACAAGATTAATAAATATATTGTGCAGAAAAATGCATTACCTATTTTCTAAACAATTACAAATCTTAACCTTTCTAAACAATTAGAAAGGCCTACTCCCATAAGAGACATTTTATACTCACTATTATGCCTGTGTTACCTTATAAAACTGAATGATATGTACTGATTATAAGTATAATATTACTACCTCGGAACACTAACTTTTTTATTGGGAAAAATGTAAAATTTTTACCTTATAGCCTGAACCAATTTTCGCTTATTACAAGCTTCATCAGAGGCTGCCACTAGGAGGGCTGTCCATCTTGATCTTGGTGATGGCGCTGTTGTTTGAAAGTTCGCTCTGTGTGTGTGTGTGTGTGTGTGTGTGTGTGTGTGTGTGTGTGTGTGTGTGTGTGTGTGTGTGTGTGTGTGTGTGTGTGTGTGTGTGTGTGTGTGTGTGTGTGTGTGTGTGTGTGTGTGTGTGTGTGTGTGTGTGTGTGTGTGTGTGTGTGTGTGTGTGTGTGTGTGTGTGTGTGTGTGTGTGTGTGTGTGTGTGTGTGTGTGTGTGAATACTACATGTGATTTGAATTGTGTCTGTTCGTTTAGGATGTCGTTTTTATGTGTTTTTGTGAGTTTATATATTTCTAGTTGTTCAAGAGTCAAGTTTTCGGCCTTTTGTATGTACTTGTAGAATATCCATGTTACAGTTTATGTTTGTGTATATGTGGTTTGCAAAGGTGGAATCGGTGGTGGAGTGCAGTGGCTTTGTGTGCTCAATGTACCTCTGGTTCAGGCTATAAGGTACATTTTACATTTAAAAATGTTTAAGGTAATTTTACATTTTTACCAATAAAAACTTAGTGTTCCGAGTCAGTAATACTATAGTTATAATTAGTTAATGGATGGATACGCCATGGACAACAAAATCCATGAATTATATGGTTAATAAAATACTACAAAACAAATAAGCAAAATGCAGACAATAATCCAAACCTTGTATTATCAAGTTATAATAAATAATTGTAAAATTTTTATTGAGGGATATTTGATACTTCTTTGTATTAAACTTTTGTAAGCATGGCTTACAAAAGTTTCTTCTAACTTGAACGTTAAAATGTGACTACAATAAAATACTTAAATCAATAAAATAAAATAAAATACAATAGAAGACATTTTTTAATTTGTAATTACACATGGTACACATGACGTACATTACTGTTCTTACACATCATTTATACATTTTTAGCACAGCCCTAGTTCCCTCCCCCCACAAATACTGGCACACAATCAGTCCCAATGCCAGTTACAAAATGATGAAAAACTATTCAATATTTTCATCTTATTCATAAAAGAATAAAACACTAAAGTGACAATAAAACATTAGTGGAAGCATTGCAAACTACTATTTGATCGCACAGTATTTCTGTAGATAAATCCGTAACATATAAATAAGTATCAGTAACGTACAAATAAGTTACTCTTTTGCATTCATTTCTGTATATCTGTATAATATTTATCAAGTTTTGAATGCAATGACGTTAACAAATGTTATTGAACAATGCTTAATCACGTACCCTTTGTTTACTTATGCATTGTTTTAAATTTTATATGGTACTGTTGATAACATACTAATGGTACGCATGCATCAGTATGCTCACTACAGTCTTCTGATCAAGAAGTTGGAACAAGCGCATGCTGATTCTCTTTAACAATTGCACGATAAAATCAGAGAAACAAACTTAACTATTTAAATTAATATTTTGTTACTGTTCGGCAACAAGAGACCTGACTGCAACAACTCATTATACGTGTGTGATCTGCAAGTCATAAATTATGGCAGATTTGTGTTATCCTATGGAGACAGTAAAAAATACTATCCATATTCTATTTCTATTTCGCCCATGGATCGCTTCATGAAGTCAGGGTAGGTTTAGAAGTGTGTGGTGTCCTATGCTGCCATCAGTCTAGTGCCACCCCTTCTTTAAATTCAAAATTTTATCCATTAATTATACTGATAAATGGCATACACAATTTCAAAAGTTAAAAATTATTTTCGGAATTATTACTGTTGCACACCACTATAGAAAAAATATTCCGATTACCGCTTTCAAGCTTCACAGCTCATCGTCAGATTGGTATTAAGGAGAGGAAGTAAAAACCAAACCCTTCACACACCCATCCCTCCCCTCTGACAAACCCACAACAAGCTATAATTCAACTGTCCCTTCCCTACCTCTGAGCCCTGTCACCCCTGTCTGTACAGTTACATATTTTTCTGTGTGTGTGTGTGTGTGTGCGCGCGCGCGTGCACGCGCATTCTTTTTAAAACCTACCACCTTTCTCATTTACACTTGTGGGCGCGGTCACTCACCCTTATTTTAAAACATCCAATAGTCCTATGCAATTTAATTCATAATGTTATCTATCCATCCTCTTTAATTATTTTTATCTATCTCTTGTTATCTATCTTTTACTTTTTATTCTTCGTATTGTTTAAATTAGCAGCCATCCTTACTTTTCTTTTATAAAATTGCTAAACTGCTATAATTGTTTTTATTATTTAGACAAAGCTTTTGGTCATTACTGACATCTTCAGGTCTTAAACAACCTTTTTTAATTTTTTTTTTTTTTTTTTTTTAATCTCCCGTTAATTTCTTCATTATTGACTTATAACCTTTTGCATTTCGTCTTTTTTTTTTTTTTTTTTTTTTTTTTTAAAAGGTTGTTTAAGACCTGAAGATGTCAGTAATGACGAAAAGCTTTGTCTAAATAATAAAAACAATTATAGCAGTTTAGCAATTTTACTTTTTAATTATATTATAAAATATTTCTTCATTATCAAATTTAGTTTTAATATTCATTAAATTGTCTAACCCTTTTTCTCTTTCTTTCAGTATTTCTAACTCCTCCCTAAGTTTCCTTTCAACTGTATTATTTACTATTTTTAAAATTTCATAATCTTCCAAAGGATTCACAAACTTATGGTTTTCTTCTATGAAATGTCTTGCATATAACGAATTCGTTGTTCTATTACCTTCTCCATGTTTGTGGTCAGACAACCTGCATACGAATTTCCGTCCTGTCTCACCTAGGTACACTTTGTTGCAATCCTTACATTTTAATTTATAAATTCCGCTTTAAAAATTATTGTATTAAAGTCTCAAATTATAACAAATATTTAGCTAACTGGTTATTACAATGACCATAGTAGTACTTAAGCTTAGAAAATACTAATCAATCCATTTTTTCTTGATTTTGCCTTAACGGAGTCTTGTATAATTTCTTCTAAATCTAGCGATTCAAGTATCTCGCTTTCAATATTCAATCTTGCTAACAAAGATAATCTCTCATCTCCCATACTTTAACTCAACACATCTTTAATTGTTTAATGCAGATAATGCTCTTTCAGATTCCCATTTAGCTATTGGAATAAAAAAAGCGATAAGCAATGTATAAATTCGGAAATTCTAGATCAATATTTTTGTAATAAAGGCACTTACATGAACGCCTTGGAAGAATTCGAGATATGTAGAGTGTACAATGACATACACAGTCATGACTTCGTGCTAAACGATCATTTAAATTTCAAATCAAACCCACTTTACGATACCGCAATAAACCTGTTTACACAATAGCTATTGATAGTCAGTGTCCGATCGGTCCGACTCGAGTGCGCACTCATGTAACGCGGATATGTGTGGAATTGTTTTCCAATATTTGTAATTTTAATATGTAACGACCTCGCTAAGAGTGAATTTTTATTTCTGAAGACGAAACATATGTTTCGAAACGCGTTAATCAATCGAACGCGCAACACGAAGTCACACAACGGAAGAAATAAGGTAAATATTATACAGATTTTGTCTTTCTAACAATTCTACTCATGGCACAAAGTGCTCAATTCTATTAGAAGATCATCAAAAAGTGTGCACACATCTTTTTAAGATTTTGGATTGAGGACTTTTTTTCACATTTATTATCTTCAATAAGTTTTTTTGATTTAGGGTTGGATGGTGCCCCCTCTGGCAACTGAGATCCTGGTGCCCGGTGCTACAGTATCCTAATGTTATGAATAATCCCGCCACTGCACGAAGTTTGTTTATAATTTCTGGTTATAATAATAATATCAATGATATTAATACTACACAAAACTGTGTCAATTTAAGCCAAGCAATCAAATTTGTAGAGGAATGTCAGCTTCTTATCTGTACAAGTTTTTATGGTGAATTCAATGTATAGTGCGACTTATTCAATCAAATAACTTAAGGCATTAAAAGACATTTTTAGTCCCATAAATGTAAACATTTCTTTCTTGCTGCGTTAAATATGGTTACATTAAATAAATTAGTTTCTTTTTTTTAATTAAAATTACTAGTGAGCCTTCCATAAATTTTGTGTCATTATTCTGATGACACTTTCACAACATCATACATTTATAAACTTATACTGAAAGCCTTTTACATTTATTGTGAAAATAATGCAAAAAGTAATTTAACAAGTAAAGTTCTATATTTCTTCACAACTTTTTTTCAAATATGTTTTTAGTCACGCAGAAAATTGATACATAAGAAACTAATGAATGTCTGTGCATTAAGTGTTCTCTCATTTCTTCTTCTTTAATGTTAACAGCGTCACTTCGATCTGTTACTGTTGCTACTGAGTTGATAAATGATAGCTGTGGTCTCCTCTTTTGGTGATCAGGGGTACATAATATGTCTGAATCTGCGAACCTGGTTCAGGGGAAATTTGGGCTGCCGGAGAAATTTTTATATGTGACAAAAAATAGAAATCACGATGAAAATGTCAACTGATGTTGTATTCACATCATTTTTACAATTATTAACTAGAATAATTAATCTTTAAAATAAGTTTTGAAAAGAAACATTCATCCTATTGAGAACAAAGATAGCAACATCATTTCTTGCGAGCAATGACTCATAGTATCAAGTTGCGACAGGCAAGGGATGGAGCGATAAGGCACAATATTGATGTATGTTCTCAAAATAAAAGAGGATAAATTTGTATTTTAATAATTACCATATTTAGTAAGTAATATTTTTAGCATGTCTCTTAGATTAAGCCTAACACATTTATTTTATTTCAGTGCCCTCTTCAGTGATCATCTTCCCTTGCAGCCATCATGTTACACTCAGTATTAGCCTATTGTGTTCGTTGAGTTGTGATTATTAATGTATTTCTTGTTCATAAGATAATTTTTTTTAGTAAATTAAGTGTCCACAACCTGTATTTTTATTACTTCTATTTTTATCATTCATCATATACAATTAATTGGTTGGTAAAACATAATACCTCTCGTTAGTTTTGGAGAAATTTCCTACCGAGAAAATTATGTTCACGGGAAATTTCAGGGGTCTGAACATTTTCTGCACCCCTGTTGGTGACACCCAGCACTCTGCTGTGATGGCAACTAATATTTTAGTAGGCCTATCTATTGTAAATCCAAACAACACTTTGAGGGGGGAGGGGTTACATAATATATAATAATATGAATGTGCTATGTTATATGATAATGTGTACTTATTTGAAAAATGTTGATAAGAAAAATATGTTTTTTTTTTAATTCTCAAATTTCACCATAGATACGGATACTTAGTTACAATGCAATGAACCCTCTGTAACCAATAGTAATGACAAAGTACAATCTCACATTCATGTCACAAATATCTGTCTTCGTATACCATACATCAACTAAAACTTAATTTTCTTTGTAAGGGTAAAAACACACTAAGACGAACGAACACGAGCAAATGGTCAGTTCTGTTTGGTGCAGCCGCAACCCACACTACGTCGAACCAGCTTTTGTACTTATGCCACTGCCAACAAGTGTTTCGAGCATTTTCAATTAACTCTTCTTGTAACGTGTCAAAAATGGGGTATTTTATTTTATTTCATTTTCGGGGCTTTTTAAAAACATATTGTAAAAGTTAATTCCATTATAACAGACCCCGTGTATAGAACAGTGTTGAAACGCAGCAGCAACGCAATATAACGTTGTGAAATCAGTACCGAGGTATGCACCACCCTCGATTTCCACGAACTCTGCTTATGTGTGGTCATGCGCCTGTACGCATGACACAGGTATACGCGTGGGTGGGACGCGAAGCAAATCAACCGACGCTGTCGAAAATGGCGCAGAAACGACGTTTTGGTGAGATCCACAACCCGAGCTGAAGGATATGCAAATTAAGGACCACCTCTTTAGTGACGTCAGACCAGAAGTGCCTAAAAATCGTCGGCACACACTACTGAAAAGACCACTATATATCATGCACATGGTCGCTCAACTGCAACAAATCAGCTATGAGCGACGACAAAATCCGTTCGGCCGGTATGGCATGAAGATCCGTCCGCAGGAAATAAGAGAGTCTACATATGGCCGCGGCGGCGGCCGGACGCAAGCCGAGACTCGCGGTCACCAAAAAACTTTAAGCTTTAACAGAAAGTGATCAATTGGCGTAAATAAGTGGAACGACATCACGAATTGTAATAAGTGAAGTGACATAGGAAGAAAATTAAAAGTGTTCGTGACTGACAAACATTCAGATGCATCTACTTATCAGCACGTGGCGAACTGAACTCCGAGCGTTACGTAACCCACCATTATTATTCAATTTTAATTATGATTATTCACGAACTATTATTCATTTTCAATCACTGAATCTTTTAAGACTCGAGCAAAAATAAGGGGAATATATTATACTGTGTGAATGCGTGGATGGCAGAATGGGCTGCTTTATAATTAATATTTAAATATAATACCTAAATGTATATCTCACATTTGTTCTGTAGGGTTCTTGTCATAATATTTAAACTGATTTTCAAGTAATTAAAATTATTTAGTTTCCAGATAAAAATGTGTTAGACTAAGTTATTTCGTCATTACCACTTTCTCATTTCTGTGCTGCAAGATTCGTCTAAACGTTCCGTGGATCTTTCTGAATTATTAATTGGGTGTGGTCAGATTGCTAAATTGTCCCTTTTTTATTAAGGTAAAGTGTGGAAGGTTTCGGTATTATAACCTAATTAAAAATACCGTGGCGACCTTGGTTTTCTGAGAGAAATTTAATACGGTAAGTAGTCGTGAATGCGTACAGGTAAGTTCTGGCAGTATATTTTATGTATTAATATATTTCGACGTATTTTTTAGCATCACACTGGCTACCCTGCCAGAATTTTCGTTTAATTTTATTTATACGAGATAGACCTATTTTAATGCACAGAAAATAGGATGTGGTAATTGAGAATTTGTAAACAATATTTAGAGTACGTATTTACGTGTGAGTAGGTTATGTTTGTGTTGTGATTCACAGTAGTGTTAGGTGTTTGATTATAGAAAAGAAGTGGTTTTATATATAAAAAGTGTTGTATAAATAAACTTTAAACATGTCTCTAATACAAAGTAATGATATGGGTTTTGCGTGGGATGAGTGGGAGAGTGAATTTCGAGGGGTAGTAGGCGAAATGACGGATGAGGAGTGGGGTAATTTAGACGATAGGTTAACGCGAATGGAAGAACAAGGAGAAGGAATATTTGCAGAAATCAATAAACATAGTGAGATGACCAATGATAAAGGTAAGATAGTTGAAGAGATAGTGGTAGATAATAAGACAGTAAATGGGCCTAGTGATAATGATGAGAGTGTGGTGGTGGTAAAGAAAGGTAGAGAGACAAATCAAGTTAACAAGAATAAAGTCGATCAGGTGACAGATAATGAGGTAAGTAATGAGATGAGTGAATCTGATTATAAAATGATAATGGATATGATGGATATGTTGCGAATGATTGATAAAAAATTGGATAAAAGGGCAGAAATGATGGACAAACAGTTTGAAAAAATGGATAAACAAAACGCGATGTTAGATGACATGATTAGTAATACCAAGGAACGCAACAATGAATTGAAAAAACAAAACGAGGAGTGGAGAAGAGAGAGATGTCAATTAAAAGAGAGTACAGAAGTTGTATCAAAACAGGTAAGTGAGAATAGTGTTGTTAATGATAGTGAAGAAATCATTAACCAGGTGAGTGACAGTGATAATAAATTAATAAATAACAGTGACCAAATGGTGGGAGATGGTGATTACAATTCTGAGGTAAGTGTGAGTAATATAATTAATTATAATGATGAAATAACATTAAACAAGAATAATGATGATGTAGCTGAAAATGGGGTATCAAAAAGTGATACAGTAGACAATAGTGAAAATGAGAGTAGAATGAGAGTTGAGGTTGATCATGGATTGCTAGTTAGTGCTTATGATTTAGAAAGGGAGTATAATGGTAGTTTAAATGTAGAAGGTGAACAGGGAGCAAATTTTTATGGGGTTAAATGTGAAGCAGAGACTTCACAAGTGTTGATGGAGGACAAGAGTTCCTCAATAGTTTTTGTAGAAGACGAGAGGTCTTCAGAAGGTCATATAAGTTTTTTGTGTTTATCTGGTAGGGCCAGATGGTATTTAAATAATTTTGTGGTATTGCCCTCTGCATGGAATGGGAGAGTGCAGTATGGTTATGAGAGGTGTTGTAATGAAAGAGAGAGAGAAATAAAAATTTTTGAGATTAATAGAGGTTATGAGATGTGGGTGCAGGTGTTAGATATTGAGAGAGATGAAGAAAGTAAATTGCATTATGAAACAGAGATAAAGGAATATTTGAATAAAACTGTTATAAATAATGATAAAATAATTGATTTGGTGTCTAGAAAAATTACTAACGGAGACTGGACAAAATTAACTGATAGCGACAAGTTGTATGAAATAATAAATGGTATGATGAAGAACTTAGAAATAATGGTTTACGAAAACAATAATAATAAACTCAAGGTAAACAAAAATAATTTAGTCTACAAATATGTGAGATATCTTTTCGACGATGGAGGCTAAACCATAAAACAATAAAGGACAGTTATAAATATTTTGTTTTGTGGTTTGACCTGGCAGATTTGGACAATGAAATGTGAAAAAATGGAACAGTTAATGACAGAAGTTTGTAAATATTTGTAGTAAATTTATTTGTGTACATTGTAGAATGTTAAGCTAACAAGTGTGTGTAGAGGGTTGTAATAATAATATTAATATGTTGGCAATTTAAATAAATAAACAGAATTAATTTTGATAACAGTAATTGGCTAATTGTAATTGTTTTGGTAGCAATGAAATTTGTATATTTAATAATTAATTTAATTCAATAACCTGAGATGTGTTAAATATCTTGATTAATTTAAATGTTGTATAATTAAACTTTCCAATGAATTTAAATTATTTTACGAGATTGGTGAATTTGGTAATTAAATGATAAATTGGTTGATTTAAACTAACATTTGTGTTAAGTGTTTCAGAGGTGAGGTGAAAGTATTGGTATGGTGAAGATGTTTTGTGTATATCATTTTAAATGAACTGTAAGTATAAAAATTTTACAGTATGAATCATGTATAATAAAAAAGGTTTACAGATGTAATTCAGATGAAAAGATTTTAATTCAATAATGAGGTGATGTGAAATAATTGTGTTAAATAAAAAATGATAATTAAAAATTTTAATAATAACTGAAAGATGATAGATAATAATTATTAATAATAAATTTGAAAATTTTAAGAAAATTCAATGGTAGGAGGTTGTAATTTTTGTACGTAATATTTTATGTTAATGAAGGTTAAGCTAGGGATATAGGGGGTTAAAACACCACCCAGACTGATAATGTCATTTAATATAAATTGTTAATTTTAGTGTTACAAAAGATATTTTACTTGTGATTCCCCAACTTTTCGGGCGGTCACGGCCTCACCGAACCATGACCGTGGAATTGGTTTAGCTTTAACAGCTATGGTTGGGGCTCATTGCGTCACGTTCTGCCTTAACTGGCCATAGCTGTTATCGTTGTCAAGGTGAATTTTGAAATTGACAGGGGGGAATTAAGGGGAATCACCAAACTAGGGAACAGCGGCTACCACTCTGTTCGAGTAGGAACAGCAAGGCCAGGTGGTAGACCCGTTTTAAGGGCGTTTAAATATAACCAAGAATATGTTGATATTCAAAAACGTTAAAATGTAACTGCCGAAGCAAAGACACGGAGGGGTCCAATCCCTCCAAATATGCAGTCTTTGTGGAAGCAAATAGACGCTACAGTCTAACATAACTTGCAATAGAGTGTGTGGATGGGAGGTGGCTCAGAGGAGCCACGAATTTAAATTTTATGTCCTAAAAATTGCTAACTCTAATTTTGATCTAATAAAAATGCTTGTGTTCTGTTTAAATAACTAGATGCTCATACATTCACTATAAGGTGTTCATTCTATGTTTTAAATGTAATATTTTATTGTAGTAGGTTAGATATAAGAGTTGATAGACAGTATATGTTTTATATAATTTGTGTATTTTTTAAACTAAGCAAATAACTAAACCGACTGGCAGGCGGTTAACATAAATTATCAGAATCAGAAAAAGGGGAAACAAGGAGGTTAGAAGTAAGTATTGATAAATATATATATATTTCATGTGATTTGCTAGATGTTGAGATGTGTTTTCATTGTGTTAGGAATGTCAGCTGATCAGCAATAAAATGTCACTGTCATATTGGTTGTAAATGTTCCAGGTAATTAATGTTCAATTGTAATGTTTCAAGGTATTACAGATGCTATTTAAAGTAATGAGAAAAGTAATTTAATGTAGTAAGATTTTAAATAAAGTGTCAGAAATAATAAGAGATAGTTTTTGGGTGATGAATATTTTGTGGGACATGTAGATCAGTCCAAGTCCAAGTTAAAGTTGAAATAGGAGAGTAAATGTTGTTTGAATTAATGTAATGTTGTTGTGAGTTAATGTTATAGAATGGAGAAGTATTGATGTTGACACAGTAGTTATGGAGAATATATGTAGAGTATTGAGTGATATATTGATGTTTATAATTGATGATGTTATTTTGTTGTAGTTGAAGTGAGGTAATAAGAGTGAGATTTTGGGGATGGCAATTTTGTAATAGGGGGTAGTGTAATGTGGGAGTCCGCAACATAATGGTTGGGACGGGATGGGACCGATTTAAGGGGAAGGGGTAGCCTCAGGTAGAATCCAGGGACCAGATAATGGGAAATGAGTTTTTTTTGGGGGGGAAACACTTATCCCAAGTACAAAGGGTTAGAGAGTATTTTTTATGTATATTGAGAGAAGGTGGCGATTTGAGTTTAATGATAAGTTGAGGTTAGAGAGTGTTTGGATAGATGTTTTTGATAGAGATGGGTGTCATGTTAGTTAAAGTTATTAGTGGTTAGAGTCAGAGAGAGGTAAAGATTATATATGTATACAGAGCAGGTGGTAAATTAAATTGTTGTAAGTATTTAAATCACCCACAGTAATGGAGAATAAGATTGTCAAATAAAGAAAGAGATTTATAACAAGAATATAAAATTTTTAATTAAAACCAGTGACCAATTTTTGATAGGATTTGGAAATGTAAAGTTAGAAAGTGTTTATTTTGAATAATTTAAATGTCAATTTGAGTGTTATTTATAATAATATTTTGTTAATTTTGAATGTTTTATTTTATTATATTTTGTGTGTCAAGACAGAATTTTACAGATGTTAAGTGTATTTTCAGACATAACTGGTACATAACGTATGTAGGTCAAGGTTATGGACTTGACCTAGTTTTGATCAGCTGATAATGAGGTCATATAAGTTAATAGTAAGAAAGTTAATTCAACTTTTGTTTTTTGATCAATTTAAACAAATTTTAAATAATTTCTATACGTAAAGAAAATATTTTAATAAATTTGAATTTTTTTCTTTGAATTTAAAATTTTTTTGGGGGGGAAACAAAAAAAAAATCTTGATTTTTCGCCTGCACAGATAATGGATATTTTTAAGCTTTGACTATTTTATTGTTTGGGTACTAACTATGTTTATTATTATTGAATTGTTTTGTATTGAATTGTATTGTTAGACTCTAGGTAATCACATGTTAGGTTAAGGATGTTCTTAATTGTGAGAAATGTTTAAATTGATTTATTCTAAATAACAGAAAAAACCAAGGAAGAGAGTAATTTAAAATATATATAAAATTTGTGATTTGATTTTACATGGAAACAACCAGTGAGTGGTAATTTAAACAAATTTTAAAAAATTTTTCAATTTATAATATGTAATGTGAGTGTGTGTGAGCCCAGTATCTGCTAAAGGCAGCCCAGCTTGCATATAAGGGGAAACATATCGGTTGAGGATCTGGCATAATCTAAGCCAGGGATTGAGGATTTTTGGGGGTAGCATGATAGAAGGCGAGGTGCGCCGTGGTGCGTGTCTGTTCGACTTTTCGGTGTTGGGATCTCGCACAGAGAAGTCCAGTGATCTCGTTCAGATGCGCCCATAGTCGTCGAGCCAGGGGGGTCGTTTACCCATGCAGAGTAAGGACAAAGGGGGGTTGTTGGCACCAGTTCCTCACCGGTCCTCTTAGGGGTTTTATCAATGACAGAAGACTTCTCATTGAGGGGGTATTGTAACGTGTAAAAAATGGGGTATTTTATTTTATTTCATTTTCAGGGCTTCTTAAAAATATATTGTAAAATTTAATTCCACGGTAACAGACCACGTGTATAGAACAGTGTTGAAACGCAGCAGCAACGCAATATAACGTTGTGAAATCAGTACCGAGGTATGCACCACCCTCGATTTCCCAGAACTTTGCTTATGAGTGGTCATGTGCCTGTACGCATGACACAGGTATACGCGCGCGTGGGGATGCGCAGCAAATCAACCGACGCTGTCGAAAATGGCGCAGAAACGAAGTTTTTGTGAGACTTACAATCCGAGTTGGAGGATACGCAAATTAAGGACCACCTCTTTAGTGACATCAGACCAGCCGTGGCCTAAATATCGTCGGCACACACTACAGAAAAGACCACTATATATCATGCACATGGTCGCTCAACTGCAACAAATCAACTATGAGCGACGACAAAATTCATTGGCAGTGGACATTAGTTTCTTCCTGCCCCAAGATAGACGCCAGGCAGTCCACTAGAATATACTACAGCCATCAGACGTAGTTCGTGCAACTCGGGTCCGGTCGGGTAGAACTTTTTTAAATATGAATAACGCGGTGTAGTAACGCCTTAATACCGACCGGGACCCGAGGAATTAACGATGTAATAAACTGGTGCAGTGCAGTGACGATTTGAGAACAGTTAATAATGGACAGGGGAACCGGAACGAAAGCACATGTTCGGTCGGCCTCGCGTACATCGAACTAACATAAAATGAAACCGGAATCCATAAAGAATAACTATTTAGCTATTTTTATATAATATTTTAAAGGGGTTTGTAAATGGTGTGGTAGAGTGCGTGAGCAAAGCTGGGCTACCTTGTAAGTGTAAGAGTTATATTGTTAATGTAAGAGTCATTTAACTAACTCAATATATGTTTTGTTCTTTTGTGTTTTTGATTAAGGATGTCCGTATTTCAGTAAGTAAAGTATTCATTTCTTAACAAAAATGTGTTAGACTAAGTCATTTCATCATTACCACTTTCTCATTTCTGTGCGCAAGATTCGTCTAAACGTTCCGTGGATCTTTCTGAATTATTATTTGGGGTGGTCAGATAGCGAAATTGTCCTTTTTATTTAAGGTGGAGTATAAAGGTTTTCGATATTTTAACCTATAAAAAATAATCGTGGCGACCTTGGTCTTCTGATGAAATTTTAACACGAGGTAAGTAGTTGCGAAAGCAAACAGGTAAGTCCTGGCGGTGTATTTTATGTATTAATATATTTCGGCGTATTTTTAGCATCACATTCTTTTTAAAAGATAATTACATTAGGATTTTTCTAATTCCATGTTTTTTTTTTAATGTTTTCCGATAACGAAGAAACAGACTAATGTATACCGAAATTGTGGCATGGTTATTGTTAAATGCGAAAAAGTCAAGTAAATTTTGGATTCACCCCTACAATACTAGAAGAAACAATACTAATGTAGACTGTTTACAAGAATTCTGAAAGTATGAAGATTTAATGAGTTTGACCTACTACCCCATAATAACAAAAATATCTATAAATAGTGAAAATAGTTTGAAGATAAAGCTTACACAAGAATGAGCTTGGCAAGTTGTAAAATGGTCTGATCAAACAAAGAGCAAGCGAACAGTACCAGATATGTTGCGTTGTGTTCTGAGCTGACAAAACATTCTGTTTGGTTAGTGTGTGTTGCTTCTTACCCTCACCATACATTTCTCGGCTGGTTGCGAATGGTTCTGAACATCTCCAAACGTTTTGC
Source organism: Magicicada septendecula (assembly GCA_034769895.1). Classification (NCBI taxonomy): domain Eukaryota; kingdom Metazoa; phylum Arthropoda; class Insecta; order Hemiptera; family Cicadidae; genus Magicicada; species Magicicada septendecula. The sequence continues at coordinate 1,437,630,780 of CM068367.1, read as the reverse complement.
AACTGTTTTGCTCCCTGCAGTGTGTTTACCCTAAGAATCAGTTAAAAAATTTCAGTTAAGAATACCCTAAAATTTCCGAATTAAATAAAAGTAATAACATCATACAGCTTCTGTGTGCATGTACATTAATTTTATTACTTTTTTTAATTACACACTTGTTTTGAGAGCAAAGTAAAACAACTCATACTACATGTAGCAGAAATCATCCCAATGAACTACTGACATATTACTGTAACTGTAACAGAATATTTTTTCACACATCATTAAACAATTGAAGCATCAAGGGTGCGAGGATAACATTTCAGTCGCCACAGGAACCCAACATAATACTGCATTCAAAGAACAGTGACAGATCCATGAGGAACAAAGGGATGCAATTTCATTGTTTTACTACAAGTAATGTCACGCCTAAGAGACAAACAGTAAAACCATAAATAGGCTTGTCATACGTCCCGTTTGACCGGGATAGTCCTGGTTTCAGAGTGCAGTCCCGGTGTCCCGCTCAGTCACAGAAATGCCCTAGTCAGTGCACTTGGTTCCTAGAAAAACAAATGGGCGAGAGTGTTCCCATTGATGAACAACACTTGGGCAGATGACTGAAATTTAACGTACCAGTTGAACAGTGCATGCGTTGATGATGCTGTGTAAAGTACATTTTGTACTTAGGCCTAGTTGTAATGATTTTTTGACAAAATAACAAAAAAGGAAAAGGACATATTGAGAAAGATGCATTCAAGTGAAAAATATGACTGGTTTAAAAAACACGTTGAAGTTTCACACTTCTTGCAAATTCTTAATGTAATGAGTAATTTGTTGATTGAACACAATTTAAAGTACTGCACTTAGTTTGTAAAAAAATATTTTCTATTATTTACACTTTATTATGTATTAGGCCTAAGCATTATTATGTTTATACATTTATATACACCCAATAAAATAAAAATAGCATTGTAATAAACACTGTAATGTTTATATTTTAATTCCAGCCTCCCTTCTCACCCCTCCACCCACTAAACAACAGATGTCCCGGGTGGTCAATAAAAAATTTTAGTAAGCCTAACCACAAACAAATGTTTTTGACCCCTAGGAAACCAAACAGCCATCAAAGTTAATTCAGTCTGACTAACTATAGCTGATCATAAGGACAAATATTCTCTCTACGGATTGCTGAAGGAACACTGAACCTCTTAAGAATTCACATTATTTAATTTGAAGTTGTGAATGTTCATTGTATATCTACTTCAATTGTTCATTCTGTTGCTACACTCCGTACTTCATCCTTTGGTCCTTAATTTGTACAATGGTTGATTGGTTGGTAGCTATTACCCCTAAGCATCACTTCTGCATCTTCCACATCATAAGAATTACAATTGACATCATTTACAACTTGATTTGTATAGCGGAACCTTCTTCCAATGTATCACTCTCCTTAACATATCCAATAATCTCTTCATATTCAAAATATAATATCATACAGTACTGAAAGTAGTATTATGTCATCAAACAACTTCACATTTTTAAATTGCTAAAAAAACTGATTATTGCCACTGAAGGATATTCAAGGTTTCTTATAGGCGAAAATTTTTATTAAGAATGAACGTTCATTTATAAAAAAAAAAATCATAAATAGATAATAAAAACAATAATAAAGCGTTACTCTGGTTGAAGCCTAAATACTGGTCTAGAGGAGTGGGGTATTTTATTCACATTTGGTATTGATTTAATGAGTTTGACTACTACCCCATAATAACAAAAATATCTATAAATAGTGAATATAGTTTGAGGGTGGAGGATATTTTTATAAGAAATTATCGAACTGAATTCAAGTAAACGATTTTAAATAAACCTTAGAACATGGAAGTCATGTATGGTTCTCCATACCGATTTTACTTCCATGTTCCTTAAGGAAATGGAAGTATGGTAATAGCAAAAAAAATCGTGTTCGAGATTATTGCAGATTCTGATTGTACTACACTCAAAACATGAAAAAGTCATTTTTCGAAAAGTGTCTGTGTGTGTGTGTCTGTCTGTCTGTGTGTGTGTCTGTCTGTCTGTCTGTCTGTCTGTCTGTCTGTCTGTCTGTCTGTCTGTCTGTGTGTCTGTGTGTCTGTAGATTTTTTTCTATGGCAAACGACAACAGTCGCAAATTCAAACAGAAACAAATAATTTTTTGCATACAGCACTGATTCGTAGAGTACTCAAGACCTATTATTTTTGGTGAAGATCGGTTAAGGGAAAGGGGTAGTTTACCTGCAACGGTATTTTTTTTAATCAAGGGTAATTTTTGTCTATGGCAAACGATAACAACTGCAAATTCAAACAGAATAAAATAATTTTTTGCATACAGCCCTGAATAGTAGAGTTCTCTAGGTCTATTGTTTTTGGTGAAGATCGGTTAAGGGGAAGGGGTAGTTTACCTGCAACGTTTTATGTTTTAACAAGGGTATTTTTTATGAAAAAAACGATAAAAGCCGCAAATTCAAACAGAACCAAATAATTTTTTGCATACAGCCCTGAATTGTAGAGTTATCTGGATCTATTGTTTTTGGTGAAAATCGATTAAGGGAAAGGGGTAGTTTACCTGCAACGTTTTATGTTTTAAAAGGGTATTTTCCATGGCAAACGATAAGAGCCGCAAATTCAAACAGAATCAGATACTTTTTTGCATACAGCCCTGATTTGTAGAGTACTGAAGACCTATTGTTTTTGGTGAAGATCGGTTAAGGGAAAGGGGTAGTTTACTAGCAACATTTTATGTTTTAACAAGGGTAATTTTTTATATGACGAACGATAACTGCCGTAAATTCAAACAAAATCAACTACTTTTTTGCATACCTTTTTAAATTATACAGAACTCATGGTCTATTGATTTTGTTGAAGATCGGTTAAGGGAAAAGGGTAGTTTACCTGCAACGTTTTATGTTTTAAAAGGGTAATTTTATTTTTATGACGCATGATAACTGCCGCATATTAAAAGAGAATAAAATAATTTTTTCCATACATTCCTGAAGTTTTAAGTACTCAAGGTCTGTTGATTTTGGTGAAGATCGGTTAAGGGAAAGGGGTAGTTTACTTCCAACGTTTTATGTTTTAACAAGGGTAATTTTTTTTTATGACGAACGATAACAGCCGTACATTCAAAGTGAATCAAACAATACTTTGTATATGTTACTGATTTGTAAAGAACTGAAGGCCTATTGATATTCGTGAAGATCGGTTAAGGGAAAGGGGTAGTTTACCAGCCACCTTTAATGTTTTAACAAGAGTAATTGTTTCTATGACGAACGATAACTGCCGCACATCCAAACAGAATCAAATAATGTTTTACATGCATCCCTGAATTGTAGAGGACTCAAGACCTTTTGATTTTGGTGAAGATCAGTTAAGAGAAAGGGGTAGTTTACCTGCAACGTTTTATCTTTTCACAAGGGTATTTTCTATGGTAAACGATAAGAACCGCAAATTCAAACAGAATCAAATAATGTTTCGCATACAGCCCTGAATTGTAGAGTTCTCAAGACCTATTGTTTTTGGTGAAGATCGGTTGTGATGGTACAATCAAGGTACATTTCATAATTACCTAAAATATGGTAAAGAGATCATAAATATTGTATTTTCCTATTTTTTGACATACCCAATCCAACCTCAAACACCCGATATAGAATTTACGGTGAGTGGACTATATTACAGTATTTGCCAGGATTTGAACTAATTCATGACAAAAAACGGTGTCACATCACAAAAACAGTGTGCAGTTATTGAGATAAGCAGAGCCAAGCCTTCGTTACGTCAGAGGTGGAGAATGTGTTGACAACTACAAACGGCGATGTCAACAACTTAGACAAAGGAATGTGACGTCAATACACCCCACTTCCGCAGATTTCAACCAGAAATTGCCGTCATTTCATCTGCAGCTCTGATTTGAGCCGGCCGGCCGCCCATTCACTTACGAGTGAATTTTAACTTTTTAGACCACTGTAGGTGGTTAATAAACAGTATAATATCTACTATCAAAATGTATTAAGGAAAGTAATAGTTCGGTTTGGTGTAGGCGTCCTCGACCGATTAAATCGTTCGTAAACAAGATCGACGTATAGAATCGGTCCCACGACGGTGGGTTACGTGGGTTGACCAAAGGTGTCCCGTCAAGCGCAGTAAAATTACATCGATTGTGCCGATATACGAACGAAACTGGCAGTGCGAGGAAGCCAACACGGAAATTGGTGAGAGCGTTCCTTATATATTTTGAATCCTTTATTTCCCAATATATGTTATTGTAGAAATCAATCATTTAACAAATTATTCAAAATTTCAATCTAAATTTAAGGAGCTCCAAAATTTAAATAAGTTGTACCATGATAATGAAAGGGTGCGTGGTTGTGTGCGTGCGTAATTATCCCTAAGTGCTGGGTTGAGCACCACTATATAAATATAAATATATACATGTTATTATTGTATAATCATTTAAACATATAATCATTAAACTTAATCAAAGTTATTATTACACATTATGTTTTTGGAAGGGTTACAGTTGGTTTTAAAAAATGTTATGTAACAAAGTAAAGAATAAAAAGGGGTATTTCATTGGTAACAATTAGAACAGCTGTTTTTTATTTCAAGCAATTTCCGTTTCCTATAACTTCGCGTAACGAACTTCTGGCCCATGACTTAGTTAATTGCATAGATGGCGTCTTAGTTTTTGTATACATAACCACATTTGTGAGATATAATATATCGTATCTATAAATTCAAAAATAACGTAACTGTACACGGTTAAGGGAAAGGGGTAGTTTACCTGCAACATTTTATGTTTTAACAAGGGTAATTTTTTCTATGACGAACGATAACTGGTGCATGTTCAAACAGAATCAAATAATTTTTTGCACACAGCCCTGAATTGTACAGAACTCAAGGCCTTTTGATTTTGGTGAAGATCGGTTAAGGGGAAGGGGTAGTTTACCTGCAACCTTTTACGTTTTAACAACAGTAAAGTACTTGAAAATTCATTTAAACTTTTTCAAACAATGGTAATTGTTAAAAATAAAATAATTTTGTTGCCAGGCAATAAAATTATAATTTTTTCATTTTAATGTAAATCATGTATGAGAGAAAATATATCGTTCGTGGGAGGCAAGCATATCTCAGTTATGTAATGTTTACGTTTCCATTTTATTATTATGACTACCGCAATAAAAAGGCAGGGAAGACACACACACACACACACACACACACACACACACACACACACAAAATTCGCGTTATTTCTGGCCTCACTCACGTTTATTTTCTTACATTTGCACGCTTTTTAAATGGAAAGTGCCGAAACCCATACCAACATAACGCGTGCAAGCCGAAAAAGTGTCCAGCGTGGATAACGATTTGCTTCCTGTGGATCGCTGGGCAGTGTAACTGCACGTGTTTACAGAGGAACGATTCATAGACAGACTTTTCGTCTTTAGGGAATGAACCCTCTGCAAGATGCTGAGGGTCCATGAGTGACTTCGGAGCGCTCCTTCTTTTCCGCGTGTTTGTTCTGTGAAACGTACACTGTAGATTTCCAGCTTTACTCTAAGCAACGCTCAATAGGAAATGTTGAAAATTTTTGTCCACGGTGTACCCTCATACACACTAAACCTGCTCTGATGTTTTAATTACGGACATCATAATATTAAAACTTTGGAAACTTGAGCACTACTTATTGGAGATCAAACATTAACTTATACAAGCCATTAATTTTATGCATATTTTTTATATATATGTGTACAACATGATTGGCAACAAAGAAGTAGTTTTTGTTAAAATTCCTTCCCGGGATGTTTGGCCGTAGTCCAATGTTTTCTAAAAAACCAGACGTTTCGGCAATGCCATCGACTTCCATCATCAGTGAAAATCGAGTGCGATAACGTGAGGTGGTATACGTTAGTGACCACAGTACTGTGGTTAAGGCTAGTAGAAAGAAGTAGTTTCTATGGTAATATTTCATGTCTAAAATGATTTTAAATATAAATCTTAGAACACGGAAGTCATGTATGGTTCTCCATACCGATAGTTTTTTTGGCAAACGATAACAGCCGCAAATTCAAACAGAATCATATAATGTTTTGCATACAGCCCTGAATTGTAGAGTTCTCAAGACCTGTTGGTTTTGGTGAAGATCGGTTAAGGCAATGGGGTAGTTTACCTGCAACATTGTATGTTTTAACAAGGGTAATTTTTTCTATGATATAACGTACCTACGTTATAATACTGGGAACCTGTGCTTCGTTGGCTCTGGTCAATTACACAGGCTGCCATAGACTTAACCAACTTCTAATTAAACACATATAATTTCGAGATATCTCTATAATTGAAGGAAAATGGACATGGGTTCCTGTTGATGTATTCACTCAGTTTTGTGTGTTATATAATGACATCTCTTTATTATTCTATAACCTTAAAATCTCTACATAAGGTTTTCAACATAGCTGATTCTTAATTTACAGATTACAGTTTACAACATATATTTCAGAAGGGCCCTTTAAATAAGGAAGTTTATGTGTTTGAATTCTCCACGGATCCGGGATTTAAAACTTGTTTGTTAATAATGCTCATTTACTCATATACTATCTTTCAACTTAAGCCATTTGAAGAAAGGACTTTATTTAGCTTTTGCCATTTGAAGAATGGACTTTATTTAAACTTTAGAAACAGAGACGCTCTATAATTTAAGCGTTACTTTCTACTACACATATTTTTAAGCATATTATATACTACTGGTTACAATTAGTGACTACTCTTAAAAGTCTTGAAGTGTTATTTAAATTGTCTTTGGTACATTTTTATTTGAATATTACTTAATCACGGAAGACTGGCTTCCGCGTCACCTTATGGTATCCTGATGTTGATTCAGATTAGGCTCCTCGGTCCTTGGGGTGTCTACTGATGGTCTGTCATTATTGTAGTTTCCGTTGACGTTGAAGTTCCTGAAGTGAGTTCGGTGATTCTGAGGCTGGTACTCTTTTCTCGGATGTCTGGTAGAAAACCTCGTTAGTAGAATAACTCATGTTAATGTTTGTTCCACAGATATGCACTTTACATAATTATTGATAAGGGGTTTTCACCTTAGATACCTAGTACCTATTTTATTTTAAATACATTGTTCTCTTACAAATTAGTGTGTAGAGATGTCATCGCGCACACTTATTCATTCTTTTTCCTTTTATATTACATGTTTATATAGGACTCACTATTTACCGCTACATTACGTTGCACACTGTTCTTAGTTGAACTTAAAAGAAACAAAATATTGTTTTGTTTTTGTGGCATCGTTCGGATGCGACCAGTTTACTGCGTGAGCGCTCCATCACTAGTACTGTACGTTTATTGGGAGAGGTAAAGTAACTTCGTGGAGTTTACGCTTTACCAGAAAAATAGTTCCGCCTTTTAATCGATATTTACCGTTTTAATCTTTGACACATTTATTATCCAAAGATATTCTTTACTTCAGAAATGATTATTGTATATAACTGTTTTTTCCTTGTTTATTTTTATTGAGTTGCACTTTACTCATATTATTAGTTTTGTTTATGGGTTAATATGCGTGTTGATGCCGGTTACCGCATGTCAGTGCATGGTTAATTATTAAGGGTGTTTCCTTACTTTTATACTCGCATTCCTTTCGGTTTTTTAAATCTCTTCATTAAATCTTATTTCTGCGTTATTTTAGGGATTTAAAGTTGGTTTAAATGTGCGATTTTATTTAAATCTAAATTTTCTCCTCTTCTTATTTTTTTTTTTATTTATTATATTTTTATTATTAATGAAATCCGTCACATACTCCGCCGCTTAAAGAAGACACAGGGTGGTAAAAAAAGAGGTGATTTCTATGGGTTGTTTGGTCAGCAATGAACTGGGAGTATGCTTGGCATTTCTGTGTGAAATTTCTCTCACCCTTTTCTCTTTTCAATTTCTTTAAGAGATGCATGAGTCACTCTCAACTTACTTCTTACTATTATCAAGATATACAACGCCTTACAAACTAATGCTTAGACTACATAAAATTCAAACTTCATGCAATATATTTAAAACACACAAAATTCTTCTTAATACTACTACTTAAGACTACTACCTGTTTTTTCTTTAGTTGTGAGTTACTCTTATTATAGAATTACTCTGCGGTGTTCTATAAGTATAGAATTACTCGTTAAGTAATCATTACTTAATTATTACTTATATTCGGTGTCAGCTGACTTCTCACTTTTTTAAGAGGATCTAAGGTTGATCAGGCCTCGTTCCTATTTATACTATTAGGTAATTAAGTGGTGACTCAATTACTCTGTAGCAGGTATACCTTTTTGTTTGCTTGCTCTCTAGCATTTCTTTTTCCATGATAATACTTTATCTGGGAAATATGTGTTCTACGTACGTATTTTTGCATAGTGGGTTTGCACAGGGCTACTGTTACTGGAGTTAAGTATTTGTAAATTTGGTAAGGACCACACCATCGGTATGATAGTTTGGAGGTGGTCTTATCAATTGCACTACTCGTCAGGTGTGTTCTATACATTACTAAGTCACCGACTTGGTACTTTACTACTTTATTATTATTCCGCTCGTGATATTTTCGAGATTTTTGTAAGTTCGCTCTTAAATTAGCACAACCTTCATTCCAGATTTTCTTTATATTCTTATCCCTAATTTCGTGGGGTAGTAACTCATGTATTTTCCACTTAGTGGATAATGGGTGGTTAGGTTTGTATTTATACAGTAATTCAAAGGGTGTCGATTTATGTCCTTCATGATAGGCTGAATTGAAGGCGAATTGTATCCAGGATAGGTTCTGGTCCCAAGACGTATGGTCGTTTGCATGGTAGGCTATTAAAGCAGATTTTAGGTTTCGCAAATACCTTTCAGCTATATTACCTTGCGGACGATACTCAGTAGTGGTAATGTGGTCTATACCGAGTTTGAAACACATGTTCTTGAATTCCTTGGACTTAAACTGTGGTCCACTATCTGACACTAGATGTACTGGTGTACCGAAATCTTTAAATAATCTATCCTGCAAAATCTTCACGGTGGTCGATGCTAACGCTCGCCGCATGGGATACATCCAGACAAATTTGGTGAATGAGTCTACACAAATGAGTAGCATGGTATTTCCTGATTTAGAACGAGGGTAGGGGCCTGAAAAGTCTAAATAAATTTTAGAGAACGGGGTAGTAGGAGTTTCCGAGATTAATTGACTGATTTGGCCGTTTCGTGCTGGCTTGCTTAGTGCACATAACTTACACCTTTTTACGAAACCAGCTATCTCGCTGTTCATATTTTCCCAATGATATTCTTTTCGAATGTGATGTATCGTTTTATTTATTCCCATATGAGCTCCAATGGTGGAAGAATGGTAGTATTCCATCAGCATAGGTTTAATAATATCAGGGGCAATTATTCTTAAATATTTTCCATTTGCTATTCTATAACATAATACTCTCTTACTCAATATATATTTTTCTGACTTATTCCCTTTATCTAGCTGTTCTATAATTGGCCTTAAATGCGGGTCTTGTTGTTGGCAATGAGCAATATTCGTAAATGCAAGGGGAAATTCGGTAATTAACATATTAATAATTGGATAATACATTTTAGGTTAGTTGTCTCCAAGTCGCTTATATTAATATAATAGATATTTACCATATATCCGTCGTGCGACTTCGTTTTTCTCGTCTTATGACGCGTTTCGGCAACGAATTGCCATCTTCAGAAATCTTAATCACTCATTAGAGATCGTTAAAAAATTAAAAACACTAAAATCATTACAGTAAAAGTGCACTTTTACGACATTGGAAACTCACAGACGCGAACATGAAAGTTTATGTTTCTCGCGTGGACAATATCGATCGACTGATTCACTGTTTATATAGCCACTGATAAACCTGTTTTGCTTATTATAGCCCGTATGTACTGTGACTTTCCATTTACCGGCGCCCGTGTGCAAGTATTGCCGTGTCGTACAATATGTTATGTGAAAATGTAAGTTTATCATTCAAGACATAATCACTGTTGATTTTGACGGCTTTATATATTTCATATTCCTCAAGCGCGTCCATGTATTTTCCTTTCCTGCAGCAATCCAAGGGCTGGAAATTTGTCTCAAAATCACTGTAGTTATGATTACATAGTATCAGGTGCCTGGCAAAATTATTATATTTAAAATGTATTATATTGAAGCCCGTCAGGCAAGTGTTGTCTACAAATACAAAAATGTTAAAATCAAAATGCTAAAAGTTGCACAAAACATTAAATTTAATAAAATGTGTATAAAAATGAATATCATACCAAAATATGCACGCATAAATATTAAGTCAAGAACACCGGCGGCACTCAAGACAAAACAAATAGCAGAAAAAATGTGGTTAACGCAAGAAATTAGACAATTACACAAAAAGAAAAACAGGTTAAATACGGATCTTTATAAAGCGCATTTAGAAATGTTAAAGGAAATTCACCCTGCAGTTATAGATGTTATCATGACCAAAATTAACGCTTTAATATCCAATTATTTTTATCATAAAGTATTAACCCATAATAAGAAAATACTAAATTTATATCATACTCAGCATAAAAAAGAAAATAGACCAATAGAATGTACACATGTGTTCTATGAACGTGTAACGAATACAACCAACATAGAGTTCACTAACCAAGAAATAAACACGCTTAATAAAGGTCTGAAATATAATGTACCAAGATTTAATACGACAAACGAAATTGTCCATGAGGTCGTTAATGCTGAAGCTGCTATTAAAAGATTAAATGGTTCCGTTGCACAGAATGAAGCAAGGGTTTTTATCAACAACAAACTCAATAACGCAATTAATAGTAATAAATGTAAAAGTCAAAACAATTTTTTAAAAAGTAAATATAAGCAGGATATCATGAATCTTAAAACCATAAAAAGTAAACTTGAGAAAAATGATGCAATTATAAGTAAGGCAGATAAGGGTGACACATTGGTGGTCATACAGAAAAGAGATTATACTCAAAAGGTATTTGATTTCATAAATAATAATAATATTAAGAAAATAGACCGGGATCCCACAAAGGCTTATGTAAAAACTTTGAATAACACCATTAATCAATGTAATTTTTTGTTAGATGAGAAAACACGCAGATATTTAAAAGCAATTAATGCCACGGCACCAAAATTCACAGGACTACCTAAAATCCACAAGGAAAGTACACCAATCAGGCCAGTAATAAACTACACCACAGCTCCCGGATACAAAGCTGCTAAATTGTTAGTGACTTTAATTAAGAATAATATCAGGATAGCAAATAATTACAGTATAAAGAACAGTTATGAGTTTGTTGAAAAACTTAAAAAGATAGAAATACTACCACAATATAAATTGGTATCGTTAGACGTAACTAATTTGTACACTAATATCCCCGTGAGGGAAACTATAGAAATTGTAAATAACAATTTAAAGGAAGTAGCTCAACTTAGCATGCAAAAAATCAACGAACTTATAAAACTACTTACAGTCGTCTTGGAACAAAATTACTTTAGATTTGACAACGGGTTTTTTACACAAGATGACGGTCTGGCTATGGGTTCGCCACTGTCAGGACTATTAGCTGACATATATTTAAATTATTATGAGAATATAAACATAATATCGAATAAATTATACAAGAATAAAATCATTTTTTATTGTAGATACGTCGATGATACGTTTATGATATTTAATGTAACAAAAAGACAAATACAAAACTTAAATAGTCACATAAACAGCATACACCATAAGATTAAATTCACATCTGAAATAGAAGAAGAAAATCAATTAAATTTCTTAGATTTAACCATTTTAAAAAACGAAGGAAAACTTCAATTTAAAATCTATAGAAAGGCCACAACAACGGACATCACAATTCATGCCGATTCATATCATCCCACCTCGCATAAAATGGCAGCTTATAATAGTTTTGTGCATAGATTGCTGACTATACCGTTAAGTGAAAAAGACTACAATGAAGAGGTTAATACCATCAAGCACATAGCAGCGGTTAACGGATATAAAAGTTCATTAGTGGATAAATTAATAAGTAAACACAAAGAGAAGAAATTAAAAAAGTTGAACAATGATAACACACTTCCGGTTAATAAATACATATCTGCAGATTACACAAAATTTTACCAAATATTCTAGTTAACGAACTCAAGAAACACCATGTAATTGTAACTTTCCGTACAAATAACAACATTCAGAGACTTCTTAGCCGGAAAAACAGTATACCAGAAAGAAAAAGAACCGGCGTATACAAGATAAATTGCAGCTCATGCGACATGTTCTACATAGGCCAAACAGGCAGACCGTTTGAAGAAAGATATAACGAACATCTTCCCAGAAGGGAATTATATAAAACAACATCTAATTTTGACAGGCACCTGATAATATGTAATCATAACTACAGTGATTTTGAGACAAATTTCCAGCCCTTGCATTGCTGCAGGAAAGGAAAATACATGGACGCGCTTGAGGAATATGAAATATATAAAGCCGTCAAAATCAACAGTGATTATGTCTTGAATGATAAACTTACATTTTCACATAACATATTGTACGACACGGCAATACTTCCACACGGGCGCCGGTAAATGGAAAGTCACAGTACATACGGGCTATAATAAGCAAAACAGGTTTATCAGTGGCTATATAAACAGTGAATCAGTTGATCGATATTGTCCACGCGAAAGCAGTCGATCGATATTGTCCACGCGAGAAACATAAACTTTCATGTTCGCGTCTGTGAGTTTCCAATGTCGTAAAAGTGCACTTTTACTGTAATGATTTTAGTGTTTTTAATTTTTTAACGATCTCTAATGAGTGATTAAGATTTCTGAAGATGGCAATTTGTTGCCGAAACGCGTCATAAGACGAGAAAAACGAAGTCGCACGACGGATATATGGTAAATATCTATTATATTAATAATTGGAGTTTCTCTACTCTCCTTACTTTCGGATGTTTTAATAGGCGGCTGGAACATACGGGACAGTGTATCAGCAACTACATTTTGGGTACCTCGAATATGTTGTACTTTAAATCTGTAACAATTTAACCTTAATACCCATCTTCCAATACGAGCTAGCTGTTTAGGGTGATTTAATAACCAAGATAATGCTTGATTATCCTTTTCCAACAGGAACTCTTTATGTTCTAAAAAGGGTTTGAATTTCTCAAATGCGAAAACTATACCCAAACATTCTAATTCGTATGCGGAGTATTTCTTTTCTTGGTCAGTCAGAGTTCGTGAAGCGTAACTAATCAGTAATCTAGAGTTATCTACTTCCTGATATATTACTGCACCTAGGGCTACACTTGAAATGTCTGTCTGCACTATGAACAGTTTAGTAAAACCGGCTAATTGTAATACTGGGGGTGATATTATGCTTTCTTTTAGTTTTTCGAATGCAGCTTGGTATTGCAGACTCCATTCAAATTTCGCTCCCTTTTTTCTTAAGGCATTCAGCAGTGCTGCTATATCGGCTAGATGAGGAATATACTTGTGGAAGTAATTTATCATTCCCAAAAATCGGGCTATTCCTTTCGCATCCCGCAGTGGTAAAAATTCTATGATCGCACGGGTTCGTTCGGGGTCTATGCTTACCTTTCCATTGGCCTTTACTATGTGACCTAAAAATGAAAATTGTGTAACGGCAAAATTTACTTTACTGGGATTTACTGTTAATCCGGCTTTCTTTAATTGGGATAGTACTTCACGTAGATGTTTAATATGATGGTCCATTGATTCGCTGTAGATAACAATGTCATTAGGTAGTGATACACATATTTAAATTTTATATCGTGGAATAATTTCTCTAATAATCGGCTACATACAGAACTTCCTTGGGATATTCCAAAGGGTACTCTCTTAAATTGGTACAGCTTGAATGGGACGGCAAATGCGGTTAGGCGTTTGGATTCTTCCGATAGGGGTATTTGATGAAATGCCTGATTTAGATCCTTAATAGTGAAAACTTTCGCTTTCGTAAAATAATGAAAAGCACTGTGGATGTCGAGAAGTGGTATAGACTCGAATTCTATGTTTTTATTTAATTGCCTGTAGTCCACAACTAGTCTATGTTTATCATGGCCTTTAGGTACTAAAAACGCAGGTGATGAATAAGGGGAAGTAGAGGGTTCGATGACTTCTTGTTCTAATAATTTATTGATTTGGTTCCTCATTATTTCCATTTTTGGCGGCGATAATTTGTATGCGTGTAGACGTATCACTTTATTGTCGCTCAAATTGATCTTATACTCAATCAGGTTAGTTAATCCTAACTTCGGAGTGAGGACGGTTGCAAATTCGTTTATTAGTTTCTGTATTTTCAGTCTATCTTTACTTTCTAGATGGGTTAATTCAGACTCCTGGTGTTCTAGATGTGTAGCAGCTGTTCCGCTATTTTTACTGTTATTTGTTTCACAATCAAAACTATATTTTTGTGTATGATCGAATCCAAAATAATACTTCTTATCGTGAATGTCAAGAATTATACCTTTTTTACTGATAAAGTCAGCTCCCAATATTAAGTCGGGTCCTAATTCGTCGCATACCAACATTGGAAAATACCACATTAGATTTTTGATTTTTAGTTTAATCGTGATGCTGAGTTTTATCATTAAATTTTGTTTGTTAGCTGTAGTGCATTTAATATTCACAGTTTGACTGCGTTTAACTAGGTTATGTTCAAATAAATTATCGGCTAGCTGTTGACTGATTAAGCTTCGAGCCGATCCGGAATCAATTAATCCGAGTGTGGATGTAACACCGAGGTCTACATGTATATATGGTAATTGACACTTACTGATTTCACATTTAGTAATAGTATTACATTTATCAATAAACTTCTTAACATAGGGGTCTAATTTTCTTTGGTTATTTTTATTGTTTAATTCGTTGACTTTTCGGGATTTACCTGTTTTCATGATGCTGCGGAAGACACAGGATTTCGGACCTCCCTGCCTCACATGTTTTTTGAATAAGGGGGTTTCTGATAGTGCTGTTTCTGTTTACCGTTTCTACTGAGGTGTCCAAATTTCCCGCAGTTATAACATTTTCTTTCACTACGAGCTGTATCACTTGTATCCTGTTGAGGTCGTGGGTCATTTGATTTACCATGGTTGTGAAGGTTTGTAGGTCTTCGAAATGGTCGTCTTTCACGCTGGGTTCTTGCATCTGTTACCAGGGCTTGCGTTTCATTTCTACGTTGTACAGTGGAGAGTAACGCATGTCTGTTCTGATCTGAGTACCACACGTTTGACGAGTGAATACTGCTCTGTTCTAGATCAGCGAAAGTGTTGGGCCTATTTATTAATGCTAAACAAGATCTCTCTTCCGGAGATAATCCTACTAAGATTGTATCGACCAACTGTTTTTCGCTCCAGCTGACTTGCAGTAGTCGGGAAGATTCTTTAATATCAGCAATATAGTGGGCCAGTCTCACATGGGCTCCTTGTACTCGAAGTACGGTGTTGCGTTTGAGTTCCTCATAAATTCCAGTGGGAATAAAGTGTTTTATTAAGGTAGTATGAAGTTCTTCTACTGGAAGTTGCAAGCTTAATGACTCCAGTACACGATCTTTTAGCGGTGGTTTACATTTGGGTAGAAGGACTTGTAAGATTTGCCAATCGTTTAGTTGCTGTAAATCTTTTATCTGTAGGAGGTATTTGATGAAGTTTAATAGTTTGGTAATACTCAAGCCATCCGTGTAAAGAAATTCTGTTATAATTTTTTCTACTGGATGCGTGATCTTTCCGTAGAGGTCTGCACTAAGATTTACGTGAGGTATAGTTCTAGGAGGACAAGATGCTGGGTTAGTCATCGTAAAAGCATATTTATTGGTGCGATTATGGAAATCACTAGGAGGTGGGGCTTCTGATATCGCTAGGGTATTTACGTCTCTATCTGGTAGCTGATCATGACTCAGTTGTACTCTCGATACCATGGGTGATTCGTGATTCGCGGTGGTGGGCGGGTGTTCTAAAGTAGGAGATTGACCTGGGGAGATATATAATTTCTTCAGATATTGTTCTATTTCTTCCATTCTAACTGAGTCGGACTTTCTTCGCAATTCATTGATTATTGTGGGTAATTGCTGTAATGCCTCATCCGCAAATTTTTGCACATCGGGTGGTATTACAGTAACGTTGGGCCAGTTTAATAAATTCTTCATCCGACGGGTTAAATGCTCTATTCTCTGCGTGGTACGCAATATTACTGCAGGTGATTTTTCGTCGTGTAGTGTTTGAGATAATAACGTCAATTCCCGGTACTTCGCATTACACGTTTCTCTTTCGCTCTCATAATCTAGTTCGCTTAATCTACCTAACTGCGCAGATGTATCTGATCTACTTTCGCGTAATGTTTTGCGTAATTCTGCGACTGTTACGTTCGCGTGAGGTAAACCGCGTAAAAGTGCTTTATAGCACAGTTCGTCTTTTAATAACAAATCAGGGTTAAATAAAGCCATGTTTCCTTGATGTTAAGTACTATACTAATACTAAATTCTATATACTAAATACTACTCTCTTTTGTTTACTAAAATAAACAATTTTAATTAGCTGTGGAATATTTACATAGTTTATACGAGAATTGAATCTCGTCTCAGAGAAACAGAAATCTCACACAGATGTCATTTAATTTAAAACATATGGTGGAAATATGTTGTTACTAGGCACGGGAAGTCGCACGCTTTGAATAACAGTAGGGGGATACAGACAATTGTTTAACTTGCCGTGACAATACGGTGACAAGGTACCGTTTTATGCAGGAGAGAACAAGATATCTACCGGTCTGAGATTGTTGTCAAATCGACACGTTGGTGACTGAAATTTTCAGACAAGCACATACATGGGCTTACACATTTAAATTCACAATTATACTTACCTATATTATATTACCTATATAATATTATATTCTATTATTTCTTTAATTTTTTTTTTTTTACTCTTATTAATTATTTTTGTAAGTTACTGGAATAATATGTTAAAGTAACTGAGTGAATAGATCTACAGAGTGGCACATTTTATCAGTGTCACGATGTACGCAAACACTTTATATAAAAGCAGAGTCACGCATTTTATAACGTACCTACGTTATAATACCCGGAACCTGTGCTTCATTGGCTCTGGTCAATTCCACAGGCTGCCATAGACTTAACCAACTTCTAATTAAACACATATAATTTTGAGATATCTCTATAATTGAAAGAAAATGGACATGGGTTCCTGTTGATGTATTCACTCAGTTTTGTGTGTTATATAATGACATCTCTTTATTATTCTATAACCTTAAAATCTCTACATAAGGTTTTCAACATAGCTGATTCTTAATTTACAGATTACAGTTTACAACATATATTTCAGAAGGGCCCTTTAAATAAGGAAGTTTATGTGTTTGAATTCTCCACGGATCTGGGATTTAAAACTTGTTTGTTAATAATGCTCATTTACTCAACTACTATCTTTCAACTTAAGCCATTTGAAGAAAGGACTTTATTTAGCTTTTGCCATTTGAAGAATGGACTTTATTTAAACTTTAGAAACAGAGACGCTCTATAATTTAAGCGTTACTTTCTACTACACATATTTTTAAGCATATTACATACTATTGGTTACAATTAGTGACTACTCTTAAAAGTCTTGAAGTGTTATTTAAATTGTCTTTGGTACATTTTTATTTGAATATTACTTAATCACGGAAGACTGGCTTCCGCGTCACCTTATGGTATCCTGATGTTGATTCAGATTAGGCTCCTCGGTCCTTGGGGTGTCTACTGATGGTCTGTCATTATTGTAGTTTCCGTTGACGTTGAAGTTCCTGAAGTGAGTTCGGTGATTCTGAGGCTGGTACTCTTTTCTCGGATGTCTGGTAGAAAACCTCGTTAGTAGTATAACTCATGTTAATGTTTGTTCCACAGATATGCACTTTACATAATTATTGATAAGGGGTTTTCACCTTAGATACCTAGTACCTATTTTATTTTAAATACATTGTTCTCTTACAAATTAGTATGTAGAGATGTCATCGCGCACACTTATTCATTCTTTTTCCTTTTATATTACATGTTTATATAGGACTCACTATTTACCGCTACATTACGTTGCACACTGTTCTTAGTTGAACTTAAAAGAAACAAAATATTGTTTTATTTTTTTGGCGTCGTTCGGATGCGACCAGTTTACTGCGTGAGCGCTCCATCACTAGTACTGTACGTTTATTGGGAGAGGTAAAGTAACTTCGCGGAGTTTACGCTTTACCAGAAAAATAGTTCCGCCTTTTAATCGATATTTACCGTTTTAATCTTTGACACATTTATTATCCAAAGATATTCTTTACTTCAGAAATGATTATTGTATATAACTGTTTTTTCTTGGTTTATTTTTACTGAGTTGCACTTTACTCATATTATTAGTTTTGTTTATGGGTTAATATCCGTGTTGATGCCGGTTACCGCCTGTCAGTGCATGGTTAATTATTAAGTGTGTTTCCTTACTTTTATACTCGCATTCCTTTCGGTTTTTTAAATCTCTTCATTAAATCTTATTTCTGCGTTATTTTAGGGATTTAAAGTTGGTTTAAATGAGCGATTTTATTTAAATCTAAATTTTCTCCTCTTCTTATATTTTTTTTTATTTATTATATTACTTCCATGTTCCTTAAGGAAATGGAAGTATGGTGATGGCAAAAAAAATCGTGTTCGAGATTATTGCAGATTCTGATTGTACTACACTCAAAACATAAAAAAGTCATTTTTCGAAAAGTGTCTGTGTGTGTGTCTGTCTGTAGATTTTTTTCTATGGCAAACGATAACAGCTGCAAATTCAAACAGAATCAAATAATGTTTCGCATAAAGCCCTGAATTGTAGAGTTCTCAAGATCTGTTGATTTTGGTAAAGATCGGTTAAGGGAAAGGGGTAGTTTACCTGCAACATTTTATGTTTTAACAAGGGTATTTTCTATGGCAAACGATAACAGCCGCAAATTCAAACATAATCAAATATATTTTTGCATACAGCCCTGATTTCTTGAGTACTAAAGACCTATTGTTTTTGGTGAAGATCGTTTAAGGGAAAGGGGTAGTTTACCTGCCACGTTTTTTGTTTTATCAAGGGTATTTTGTATGGCAAACGATAACAGCCGTAAATTCAAACAAAATGTTATATTTTGCATACCGCGCTGAATTGTAGAGTTCTCAAGACCTATCGTTTTTGGTGAAGATCGGTTAAGGGAAAAGGGTAGTTTACCTGCAACGGTTTTTTATCAAGGGTAATTTTTACTTCCATATTCCTTAAGGAATGGAAGTATGGTGATGGCAAAAAAAATCGTGTTCGAGATTATTGCAGATTCTGATTCTACTACACTCAAAACATGAAAAAAAGTCGTTTTCCGAAAAGTGTCTGTCTGTCTGTCTGTCTGTCTGTCTGTCTGTCTGTCTGTCTGTCTGTGTGTCTGTCTGTGTGTCTGTAGATTTTTTTCTATGGCAAACGATAACTGCCGCAAATTCAAACAGAATCAAATAATTTTTTGCATACAGCCCTGATTTGCAGAGTACTCGCGACCTATTGTTTTTGGTGAATATCGGTTGAGGGAAAGGGGTAGTTTACCAGCAACGGTTTTTTTTTAGCAAGGGTAATTTTGTTTGTTTGGCAAACGATAACAGCCGCAAATTCAAACAGAATCAAATAATGTTTCGCATACAGTCCTGAATTGTAGAGTTCTCAAGATCTGTTGATTTTGGTGAAGATCGGTTAAGGGAAAGGGGTAGTTTACCTGTAACGTTTTATGTTTTAACAAGGGTATTTCCTATGGCAAACGATAACAGCCGCAAATTCAAACAGAATCAAAAGATTATTTGCATACAGCCCTAAATTGTAGAGTTCTCAAGACCTATTGTTTTTGGTGAACATCGGTTGAGGGAAAGGGGTAGTTTACCTGCAACGTTTTTTTAACAAGGGTATTTTTTTCTATGGCAAACGATAACTGCCGCAAATTCAAACAGAATCAAATAACTTTTTGCATACAGCCCTGATTTGTAGAGTACTCACGACCTATTGTTTTTGGTGAAGATCGGTTGAGGGAAAGGGGTAGTTTACCTGCAACGGTTTTTTTTTATCAAGGGAATTTTTTTTTTGCCAAACGATAACAGCCGCAAATTCAAACAGAATCAAATAATGTTTCGCATACAGCCCTGAATTGAAGAGTTCTCAAGATCTGTTGATTTTGGTGAAGATCGGTTAAGGGAAAGGGGTAGTTTACCTGTAACGTTTTCTGTTTTAACAAGGGTATTTCCTATGGCAAACGATAACAGCCGTAAATTCAAACAGAATCAAACGATTATTTGCATACAGCCCTAAATTGTAGAGTTCTCAAGACCTATTGTTTTTGGTGAAGATCGGTTAAGGGAAAGGGGTAGTTTACCTACAACGTTTTTTTAACAAGGTTATTTTCTATGGCAAACGATAACAGCCGCAAATTCAAACATAATCAAATAAGTTTCGGCATACAGCCCTGGTTTGTAGAATACTCAAGACCTTTTGTTTTTGGTGAAGATCTGTTGAGGGGAAGGGGTAGTTTACCTGCAACGTTTGTTATAAAGCGTATTTTCTATGGCAAACGATAACTGCCGCAAATTCAAACAGAATCAAATAATTTTTTGCATACATAAGTGAATTGTAGAGGACTCAAGGCCATTAGATTTTGGTGAAGATCGGTTAAGGGGAAGGGGTAGTTTACCTGCAACCTTTTACGTTTTAACAAGAGTAAAGTACTTGAAAATTCATTTAAACTTTTTCAAACAATGGTAATTGTTAAAAATAAAATAATTTTGTTGCCAGGCAATAAAATTATAATTTTTTCACTTTAATGTAAATTATGTATATATTAGAAAATATATCGTGCTTGGCAGGCAAGCATATTTCAGATTATAAGTCTTAGAATATGGAAGTCATGTATGGTTCTCCATACCGATATTACTTCCATATTACTTCCATATTCCTTAAGGAATGGAAGTATGGTGATGGCAAAAAAAATCGTGTTCGAGATTATTGCAGATTCTGATTCTACTACACTCAAAACATGAAAAAAAGTCGTTTTCCGAAAAGTGTCTGTGTGTCTGTCTGTCTGTGTGTCTGTCTGTCTGTCTGTCTGTCTGTAGATTTTTTTTCTATGGCAAACGATAACTGCCGCAAATTTAAACAGAATCAAATAATTTTTTGCATGCAGCCCTAATTTGCAGAGTACTCGCGACCTATTGTTTTTGGTGAAGATCGGTTGAGGGAAAGGGGTAGTTTACCTGCAACGGTTTTTTTTTAGCAAGGGTAATTTTGTTTGTTTGGCAAACGATAACAGCCGCAAATTCAAACAGAATCAAATAATGTTTCGCATACAGCCCTGAATTGTAGAGTTCTCAAGATCTGTTGATTTTGGTGAAGATCGGTTAAGGGAAAGGGGTAGTTTACCAGTAACGTTTTATGTTTTAACAAGGGTATTCCTATGGCAAACGATAACAGCCGCAAATTCAAACAGAATCAAAAGATTATTTGCATACAGCCCTAAATTGTAGAGTTCTCAAGATCTGTTGTTTTTGGTGAAGTTCGGTTGAGGGAAAGGGGTAGTTTACCTGCAACGTTTTTTTTAACAAGGGTATTTTCTATGGCAAACGATAACAGCCGCAAATTCAAACAGAATCAAATAATGTTTTGCATACAGCCCTGATTTGTAGAGTACTCAAGACCTATTGTTTTTGGTGAAGATCGGTTAAGGGAAAGGGGTAGTTTACCTGTAACGTTTTATGTTTTAACAAGGGTATTTCCTATGGCAAACGACAACAGCCGCAAATTCAAACAGAATCAAAAGATTATTTGCATGCAGCCCTAAATTGTAGAGTTCTCAAGACCTATTGTTTTTGGTGAAGATCGGTTGAGGGAAAGGGGTAGTTTACCTGCAACGTTTTTTTAAGAAGGGTATTTTCTATGGCAAACGATAACAGCCGCAAATTCAAACAGAATCAAATAATGTTTTGCATACAGCCCGGATTTGTAGAGTACTCAAGACCTGTTGTTTTTGGTGAAGATCGGTTGAGGGAAAGGGGTAGTTTACCTGCAACGTTTTTTTAACAAGGGTATTTTCTATGGCAAACGATAACAGCCGCAAATTCAAACAGAATAAAATAATGTTTTGCATACAGCCCTGATTTGTAGAGTACTCAAGACCTATTGTTTTTGGTGAAGATCGGTTAAGGGGAAGGGGTAGTTTACCGGCAACGTTTTTTTATCAAGCGTATTTTCTATGGCAAACGATAACAGCCGCAAATTCAAACAGAATCAAATAATGTTTTGCATACAGCCCTGATTTGTAGAGTACTCAAGAGCTATTGTTTTTGGTGAAGATCGGTTGAGGGGAAGGGGTAGTTTACCTGCAACCTTTTACGTTTTAACAAGAGTAAAGTACTTGAAAATTTATTTAAACCTTTTGAAACAATGGTAATTGTTAAAAATAAAATAATTTTGTTGCCAGGCAATAAAATTATAATTTTTTCATTTTAATGTAATATAATATTTTTCATTTAATACAGCAATAAAAAGGCAGGTAAGACACAGCCTGGCTGTTTGGCTGAAAATGATTTTAAATATAAATCTTAGAATATGGAAGTCATGTATGGTTCTCCATACCGATATTCCTTAAGGAATGGAAGTATGGTGATGGCAAAAAAAATCGTGTTCGAGATTATTGCAGATTCTGATTCTACTACACTCAAAACATGAAAAAAAGTCGTTTTCCGAAAAGTGTCTCTGTGTGTGTCTGTCTGTCTGTGTGTCTGTGTGTCTGTCTGTCTGTATGTCTGTAGATTTTTTTTCTATGGCAAACGATAACTGCCGCAAATTCAAACAAAATCAAATAATTTGTTGCATACAGCCCTGATTTGCAGAGTACTCGCGACCTATTGTTTTTGGTGAAGATCGGTTGAGGGAAAGGGGTAGTTTACCTGCAACGGTTTTTTTTTAGCAAGGGTAATTTTGTTTGTTTGGCAAACGATAACAGCCGCAAATTCAAACAGAATCAAATAATGTTTCGCATACAGCCCTGAATTGTAGAGTTCTCAAGATCTTTTGATTTTGGTGAAGATCGGTTAAGGGAAAGGGGTAGTTTACCTATAACGTTTTATGTTTTAACAAGGGTATTTCTTATGGCAAACGATAACAGCCGCAAATTCAAACAGAATCAAAAGATTATTTGCATACAGCCCTAAATTGTAGAGTTCTCAAGACCTATTGTTTTTGGTGAGATCGGTTGAGGGAAAGGGGTAGTTTACCTGCAACGTTTTTTTAACAAGGTTATTTTCTATGGCAAACGATAACAGCCGCAAATTCAAACATAATCAAATAATTTTCTGCATACAGCCCTGGTTTGTAGAGTACTCAAGACGTACTGTTTTTGGTTACGATCGGTTAAGGGAAAGGGGTAGTTTACCTACAACGTTTTTTTAACAAGGTTATTTTTTATGGCAAACGATAACAGCCGCAAATTCAAACATAATCAAATAATTTTCTGCATACAGCCCTGGTTTGTAGAGTACTCAAGACCTATTGTTTTTGGTGAAGATCGGTTGAGGGGAAGGGGTAGTTTACCTGCAACGTTTGTTATAAAGCGTATTTTCTATGGCAAACGATAACTGCCGCAAATTCAAACAGAATCAAATAATTTTTTGCATACGTAAGTGAATTGTAGAGGACTCAAGGCCATTAGATTTTGGTGAAGATCGGTTAATGGGAAGGGGTAGTTTACCTGCAACATTTTACGTTTTAACAAGAGTAAAGTACTTGAAAATTCATTTAAACTTTTTCAAACAATGGTAATTGTTAAAAATAAAATAATTTTGTTGCCAGGCAATAAAATTATAATTTTTTCATTTTAATGTAAATTATGTATATATTGCAAAATATATCGTGCTTGGCAGGCAAGCATATTTCAGATTATAAGTCTTAGAATATGGAAGTCATGTATGGTTCTCCATACCGATATCTTTCTGTGGTAAACGATAACAGCCGCAAATTCAAACAGAATCAAATGATGTTTTGCATACAGCCCTGTATTGTAGGGTTCTCAATACCTATTGGTGTTGGTAAAGATCGGTTAAGGGAAAGGGGTAGTTTACCAGCAACGTTGTATGTTTTAAAAGGGTATTTTCTATGGCAAACGATAAGAGCCGCAAATTCAAACAGAATCAAATACGTTTTTGCATACAGCCCTGTTTTGTTGAGTCCTAAAGAACTATTGTTTTTGGTGAAGATCGGTTAAGGGAAAGGGGTAGTTTACCTGACACTTTTTTTTTAATCAAGGGTATTTTATATGGCAAACGATAACAGCCGCAAATTGAAACAGAATCATATAATATTTTGCATACAGCCCTGAAATGTAGAGTTCTCAAGACCTGTTGGTTTTGGTGAAGATCGGTTAAGGGAATAGGGTTGTTTACCAGCAACATTTTATGTTTTATCAAGGGTAATTTTTTTTTGACGAACGATAACTGCCGAACATTAAAACAGAATCAACTACTCTTCTGCATACCTTTTTGAATTATATAGAACTCAAGGTCTGCTGATTTTGTTGAAGATCGGTTAAGGGAAAGGGGTAGTTTTCCTGCAACGTTTTATGTTTTAACAAGGGTATTTTTTCTATGGCGAACGATAACTGCCGTAAATTCAAAGAGAATCAACTAATGTTTTGCATACAGCCCTGAATTGTAGAGTTCTAAGACCTATTGTTTTTGGTGAAGATCGGTTAATGGAATAGGGTAGTTTACCAGCAACGTTTTATGTGTTATCAAGGGTGTTTTCTATGGCAAATGATAACAGCCGCAAATTCAAACAGAATCAAATAATTGTTTGCATACAGGCCTGAATTCTATAGTACCCAAGACCTGTCGGTTTTGGTAAAGATCGGTTAAGGGAAAGGGGTAGTTTACCTGCAACGGTTTTTTATCAAGGGTAATTTTTACTTTTTTCTATAGTAAACGGTAACAGCCGCAAATTCAAACAGAATCAAATGATGTTTCGCATACAGCCCTGAATTGTAGAGTTCTCAAGATCTGTTGATTTTGGTAAAGATCGGTTAAGGGAAAGTGGTAGTTTACCTGCAACGTTTTATGTTTTAACAAGGGTATTTTCTATGGCAAACGATAACAGCCGCAAATTCAAACATAATCAAATAATGTTTTGCATACTGCCCTGAATTGTAGAGTTCTCAAGACCTTTTGTTTTTGGTGAAGATCGGTTAAGGGAAAGGGGAAGTTTACCTGCAACGTTTTATGTTTTAAAAGGGTATTTTCTATGGCAAACGATAAGACCCGCAAATTCAAACAGAATCAAATACGTTTTTGCATACAGCTCTGATTTCTTGAGTACTAAAGACCTATTGCTTTTGGTGAAGATCGTTTAAGGGAAAGGGGTAGTTTACCTGCCACGTTTTTTGTTTTATCAAGGGTATTTTGTATGGCAAACGATAACAGCCGTAAATTCAAACAAAATGTTATAATATTTTGCATACCGCGCTGAATTGTAGAGTTCTCAAGACCTATCGTTTTTGGTGAAGATCGGTTAAGGGAAAAGGGTAGTTTACCTGCAACGGTTTTTTATCAAGGGTAATTTTTTTCTGTGGTAAACGATAACAGCCGCAAATTCAAACAGAATCAAATGATGTTTTGCATACAGCCCTGTATTGTAGAGTTCTCAATACCTATTGGTGTTGGTAAATATCGGTTAAGGGAAAGGGGTAGTTTACCAGCAACGTTGTATGTTTTAAAAGGGTATTTTCTATGGCAAACGATAAGAGCCGCAAATTCACACAGAATCAAATACGTTTTTGCATACAGCCCTGTTTTGTTGAGTCCTAAAGACCTATTGTTTTTGGTGAAGATCGGTTAAGGGAAAGGGGTAGTTTACCGGCACGTTTTTTTTTAATCTAGGGTATTTTATATGGCAAACGATAACAGCCGCAAATTGAAACAGAATCATATAATATTTTGCATACAGCCCTGAAATGTAGAGTTCTCAAGACCTGTTGGTTTTGGTGAAGATCGATTAAGGGAGTAGGGTTGTTTACCAGCAACATTTTATGTTTTATCAAGGGTAATTTTTTTTTTGACGAACGATAACTGCCGAACATTAAAACAGAATCAACTACTCTTCTGCATACCTTTTTGAATTATACAGAACTCAAGGTCTGCTGATTTTGTTGAAGATCGGTTAAGGGAAAGGGGTAGTTTACCTGCAACGTTTTATGTTTTAACAAGGGTATTTTTTCTATGGCGAACGATAACTGCCGTAAATTCAAAGAGAATCAACTAATGTTTTGCATACAGCCCTGAATTGTAGAGTTCTCAAGACCTATTGTTTTTGGTGAAGTTCGGTTAATGGAATAGGGTAGTTTACCAGCAACGTTTTATGTTTTATCAAGGGTGTTTTCTATGGCAAACGATAACAGCCGCAAATTCAAACAGAATCAAATAATTGTTTGCATACAGGCCTGAATTGTATAGTACCCAAGACCTGTCGTTTTTGGTAAAGATCGGTTAAGGGAAAGGGGTAGTTTACCAGCAACGGTTTTTTATCAAGGGTAATTTTTTTCTATAGTAAACGGTAACAGCCGCAAATTCAAACAGAATCAAATGATGTTTTGCATACACCCCTGTATTGTAGAGTTCTCAATACCTATTGGTGTTGGTGAAGATCGGTTAAGGGAAAGGGGTAGTTTACCAGCAACATTTTATGTTTTAACAAGGGTAATTTTTTATATGACGAACGATAACTGCCGTAAATTCAAACAGAATCAACTAGGTTTTTGCATACCTTTTTGAACTAAAGAGAACTCAATGTCTGTTGATTTTGTTGAAGATCGGTTAAGGGAAGGGGTAGTTTATCAGCAACGTTTTATGTTTTAATAAGGGTAATTTTTTATGACGAACGATAACTGCCGAAAATTCAATGAGAATCAAATAATTTTTTGCACCCTTTCCTGAGTTGCAGCGAGCTCAAGGTCTATTGATTTTGGTGAAGATCGGTTAAGGGAAAGGGGTAGTTTACCTGCAACATTTTATGTTGTAACAAGAGAAATGTTTCCATGACGAACGATAACTGCCACACATTCAAACACAATCAAATATTTTTTTGCATGCTTCCCTGAATTGTAGAGGATGGAAGGTCTGTTGATTTTGGAGAAGATCGGTTAAGAGAAAGGGGTAGTTTACCTGAAACATTTTATGATTTGACAAGAGTAAAGTATTTCATTTTTATAAATAAAGTATCCTGATAAGAAGCTCGTAGTAATCCACTGTAGAAACGTAGATGAAATATCTATAAATGAAGAAGTTAGGTGAACGGTTTGGGGGTAATTTTCTATTATTAACAATTATAGTTGAAGATGGAGGGGAGGATTATTTTACGTGTACTACGTTATCTGCAACAAAGAAGTAATTTTTTGTTAAAATTGCTTCACGGGCTCTTTAGCCGTAGTCCAATGTTTTCTGCAAAATCAGACTTTTCGGCAGTGCCATCGACTGCCATCATCGGTGAAAATCGAGTGCGAAAACGTGAGGTATACGTTAGTGACCACAGTACTGTGGTTAATGCTGAAGCAATAAGTAGAAAGACGTAGTTTCTATGGAAATATTTCATTTCGAATATGATTTTAAATATAAATCTTAGAACATGGAAGTCATGTATGGTCTCCATACCGATATTTTTTATTATTAATGAAATCGTCACAATGACGAACGATAACTGCCGTAAATTCAAACAGAATCAACTACTCTTTTGCATAGCTTTTTGTATTATACAGAACTCAAGGTCTGTTGATTTTGTTGAAGATCGGTTAAGGGAAAAGGGTAGTTTACCTGCAACATTTTTTTTTAATAAAGGGTAATTTTTTTTATATGGCAAACGATAACAGCTGCAAATTTAAACAGAATCAAATAATGTTTTGCATACAGCACTGAATTGTAGAGTTCTCAAGATTTATTGTTTTTGGTTAAGATAGGTTAAGGGAAAGGGGTAGTTTACCGGCAACGTTTTCGTTTTAACAAGGGTATCTTCTATGGCAAACGATAACAGCCGCAAATTCAAACAGAATCAAATAATGTTTTGCATACAGCACTGAATTGTAGAGTTCTGAAGACCTATTGTTTTTAGTTAAGATCGGTTAAGGGAAAGGGGTAGTTTACCTGCAACGTTTTCGTTTTAACAAGGGTATTTTCTATGGCAAACGATAACAGCCGCAAATTCAAACAGAATCAAATAACGTTTTGCATACAGCACTGAATTGTAGAGTTCTCAAGACCTATTGTTTTTGGTTAAGATCGGTTAAGGGAAAGGGGTAGTTTACCTGCAACAATTTCGTTTTAACAAGGATATTTTCTATGGCAAACGATAACAGCCGCAAATTCAAACAGAATCAAATAATGTTTTGCATGCACCTCTGAATTGTAGAGGACTCAACACCGATTGATTTTGGTGAAGATCAGTTAAGAGAAAGGGGTAGTTACCTGCAATGTTTCATGTGTTAACAAGGTTAATTTTTTCTAAGACGAACGATAACTGCCGTAAATTCAAACATAATCAAATAAATTTTTGCATACATCACTAAATTGTAGAGAACGCAAGGCCTGTTGATTTTGGTGAATATCGGTTAAGGGAAAAGGGCAGTTTACCAGAAACATTTTTTGTTGTAACAAGAGTAAAGTACTTAATTTTGATAAATAAAGTATCCTGATAAGATCTTAATAATCTACTGTAGAAACGTAGTTGAAATATCTTTACTTTAAATGAAGAGGCTAGTTGAACGGAGTGGGGGTAATTTTCTATAAATGAATATTATAGTAAAAGGGGGGGATAATTTTTATTATATGTGTACTACGTTATCGGCAACAAAGTAGTAGTTTGTTGTTAAAATTCCTTCCTGGGCTGTTTAGCCGTAGTCCAATGTTTTCTGCAAAACCTGACTTTTCGGCAGTGCCGTCAGCTGCCATCATCAGTGAAAATCGAGTGCGATAACGTGTGGTGGTATACGTTAGTGACCACAGTACTGTGGTTAAGGCTGAAGCAATAAGTGGAAAGAAGTAGTTTCTATGGAAACATTTCATTTCGTAAATGATTTTAAATATAAATCTTAGAACATGGAAGTCACGTATGGGTCTCCATACCGATATTTTACTTCCATGTTCCATAAGGAAATGGAAGTATGGTCATGGCGAAAAAAATCGTGTTCGAGATAAGGGCTGATTCTGATTGTACTACCCTCAAAACATGAAGAAAAGTCATTTTTCAGAAAGTGTCTGTCTATGTGTCCGTCTGTCTATCTGTCTATGTATAGAATTTTTCTATGGCAAACGATAACAGCCACAAATTCACACAGAATCAAATAATTTTTTGCATACAGCCCTGAATTGTAGAGTACTCAAGGCCTATTGTTTTTGGTGAAGATCGGTTAAGGGAAAGGGGTAGTTTACCGGCAACGTTTTATGTTTTAACAAGGGTAATTTTTTCTATGACAAACGATAACTGCCGCATATTCAAACAGAATCAAATAATTGTTTGCATACATCCCTGAATTGTAGAGAACTCAAGGCCTTTTGATTTTGGTGAAGATAAGTTAAGAGGAAGGGGTAGTTTACCTGCAACCTTTTACGTTTTAACAAGAGTAAAGTACTTGATAATTCATTTAAACTTTTTCAAACAATGGTAATTGTTAACAACAATAAAATTATAATTTTTTTTTTTTTTTTTAATTTAAATCATGTATGAGAGAAAATATATCGTTCGTGGCAGGCAAGCATATCTCAATTATGTAATGTTTACGTTTCCATTTTATTATTATGATTACCGCAATAAAACAGCAGGCAACACACACACACACGTGCGCGCATGTGCGCGTGCACACACACACACACAATTAGCGTTATTTCTGGCCTCACTCATGTTTATTTTCTTACATTTGTACGCTTTTTAAATGGAAAGTGTCAAAACCCACACCAACACAACGCGTGAAAGCCGAAAAAGTGTCCAGCGTGGATAGTGATTTGCTTCCTGTGGATTGCTGGGCAGTGTAACTGCACGTGTTTACAGAGGAACGGTTCATAGACAGACTTTTCGTCTTTAGGGAATGAACCCTCTACAAGATGCTCAAGGTCCATGAGTGACTTCGGAGCGCTCCTTCTTTTCTGCGTGTTTGTTCTGTGAAACGTACACTGTAGATTCGCAGCTTCACTCTGAGCAATGCTCCATAGGGAATGTTGAAAATTTTTGTCCACATTGTACCCTTATACACACTAAAACCTGCCCTGATGTTTTGATTACAGACATCATAATATTAAAACTTTGGAAACTTGAGCACTACTTAATGGAGATCAAACATTAACTTTTACAACCCATTAATTTAATGCATATTTTGAAGCAATAAATGTTTTAATAAATTAATACAATCTGTGTACTTACTTCTATTATGATATAAGAATTACAAACTAATATGTGCATGTGTGTATGTATGAAAAATATATAGCCTAAATATTTTTCTCTTCTGGAAAATTGTTTGCTCCTCCTGGAAAATATTTTGATCTCCCGGATGACTAGTTATTTACCAGCCTGTGTGGAATGTTCCACACACATAATGACAAATAATGTGTGAATGTTTTTATGACATAGTTCAGAATTGTGGGTGTTAAACAAACAGAAGACACAAACGTATTAAGGAACAAATATTTTCTGAGAAATTTATAATTATACGAATGAACAGAATCGTATCCACTTATTTGATGTTTTGTCATGCATCAATCATTTGCACCTGTCATGTCTTGTTTGATTTAAAATTATATTATCTGTATTATAAGATGTTTTTTTTTTAGAAATGATCGAACCGAATTCAAGTAAAAAATTATTTTAAATATAAATCTTAAAACATGGAAGTCATGTATGGTTCTGCATACCGATTTTACTTCCATATTCCTTAAGGAATGGAAGTATGGTGATGGCAAAAAAAATCGTGTTCGAGATTATTGCAGATTCTGATTCTACTACACTCAAAACATGAAAAAAAGTCGTTTTCCGAAAAGTGTCTGTGTGTCTGTCTGTGTGTCTGTCTGTCTATCTGTGTGTCTGTGTGTAGATTTTTTTTCTATGGCAAACGATAACTGCCGCAAATTCAAACAGAATCAAATAATTTTTTGCATACAGTCCTGATTTGTAGAGTACTCACGACCTATTGTTTTTGGTGAAGATCGGTTGAGGGAAAGGGGTAGTTTACCTGCAACGGTTTTTTTTTATCAAGGGAAATTTTTTTTTTTGGCAAACGATAACAGCCACAAATTCAAACAGAATCAAATAATGTTTCGTATACAGCCCTGAATTGTACAGTTCTCAAGACCTATTGTTTTTGGTGAAGATCGGTTAAGAGAAAGGGGTAGTTTACCTGTAACGTTTTATGTTTTAACAAGGGTATTTCCTATGGCAAACGATAACAGCCGCAAATTCAAACAGAATCAAAAGATTATTTGCATACAGCCCTAAATTGTAGAGTTCTCAAGACCTATTGTTTTTGGTAAAGATCGGTTAAGGGAAAGGGGTAGTTTACCTACAACGTTTTTTTAACAAGGGTATTTTCTATGGCAAACGATAACAGCCACAAATTCAAACAGAATCAAATAATTTTTTGCATACGTCCCTGAATTGTAGAGGACTCTAGGAATTTTGATTTTGGTGAAGATCGGTTAAGGGGAAGGGGTAGTTTACCTGCAACCTTTTACGTTTTAACAAGAGTAAAGTACTTGAAAATTCATTTAAACTTTTTCAAACAATGGTAATTGTTAAAAATAAAATAATTTTGTTGCCATGCAATAAAATTATAGTTTTTTCATTTATGTATTTTTTCTCAGTTATGTACTGTTTACGTTTCCATTTTATTATTATGACTACCGCAATGAAAAGGCAGGGAAGACACACACACACACACACACACACACAATTCGCGTTATTTCTGGCCTCATTCATGTTTATTTTCTTACATTTGCACGGTTTTTAAATGGAAAGTGCCGAACCCATACCAACATAACGCATGCAAGCCGAAAAAGTGTCCAGCGTGGATAGCCATTTGCTTCCTGTGTATCGCTGGGCAGTGTAACTGCACGTGTTTACAGAGGAACGATTCATAGACAGACTTTTCGTCTTTAGGGAATGAACCCTCTGCAAGATGCTGAGGGTCCATGAGTGACTTCGGAGCGCTTCTTCTTTTCCGCGTGTTTGTTCTGTGAAACGTACACTGTAGATTTACAGCTAAGCAACGCTCAACAGGAAATGTTGAAAATTTTTGTCCACGGTGTACCCTCATACACACTAAACCTGCTCTGATGTTTTAATTACGGACATCATAATATTAAAACTTTGGAAACTTGAGCACTACTTAATGGAGATCAATCATTACCTTATACAAGCCATTAATTTTATGCATATTTTTTATATATATGTGTACAACGTTATCGGCAACAAAGAAGTAGTTTATGTTAAAATTCCTTCCCGGGATATTTGGCCGTAGTCGAATATTTTCTACAAAACCAGACGTTTCGGCAATGCCATCGACTTCCATCATCAGTGAAAATCGAGTGCGATAACGTGAGGTGGTATATGTTAGTGACCACAGTACTGTGGTTAAGGCTGAAGCAGTAAGTAGAAAGAAGTAGTTTCTATGGTAATATTTCATTTCGAAAATGATTTTAAATATAAATCTTAGAATACGGAAGTCATGTATGGTTCTCCATACCGATATTTTACTTCCATGTTCCATAAGGAAATGGAAGTATGGTCATGGCAAAAAAAAATCGTGTTCGAGATAACGGCAGATTCTGATTGTACTGCCATCAAAACATGAAAAAAAGTCATTTTTCGAAGTGTGTGTGTGTGTGTGTGTGTGTGTGTGTGTGTGTGTGTGTGTGTGTGTGTGTGTGTGTGTGTGTGTGTGTGTGTGTGTGTGTGTGTGTGTGTGTGTGTGTGTGTGTGTGTGTGTGTGTGTGTGTGTGTGTGTGTGTGTGTGTGTGTGTGTGTGTGTGTGTGTGTGTGTGTGTGTGTGTGTGTGTGTGTGTGTGTGTGTGTGTGTGTGTGTGTGTGGAATTTTTGTATGGCAAACGATAACAGCCGCAAATTCAAACAAAATCAAATAATTTTTTGCATGCAGCCCTGATTTGTACAGTACTCAAGACTTATTGCTTTTGGTGAAGATCGGTTAAGGGAAAGGGGTAGTTTACCTGCAATGTTTTACGTTTTAACAAGAGTAAAGTGCTTAATTTTGATAAATAAAGTATCCTGAAAAGAAGGTCATAATAATCCACTGTAGAAAGTGTGACTTGCTAATCAATCACATATATTATTATAATTAAATGTCCAATTAAATTGTTACTTACCGTTACGATAATTCTTACGGGGTCACAGGGTCCGATCACATGTACCTAGATACAAGCATGGTCTATAGGTTATGCAAAGTACTGACACAACTCATTTTGGAAGAGAATTAATATTTTTCTTTAATCAGACTCATTTGAAAATCTTGTTCAAAATTTTTCTCAGCATTTTACAGATTACGTTACATGTTTCTTTTTTCTCTTGGCGTCTTCTACATACTAACTTACGCTAATCTCTTACCTTACTGATCACTATATAAAACAGACATACAGACAGAGCCCAGCCTGCAAATTTTTCACACTCACTCAAACACACTAAATTATGAACCCCTTAACATTTTCTAATAAAACCCCCAGCCCTTACACTTAAACCGCCGGCAACGTGGTTCGCGCGCGCACTCATCTTCTGTTAATTTCTTGTTGTTTACTGTCCGAAAATTATACAGTTAATTTCTTTACCCTTTTCTACTCGACCGCGGTCACATAAACTTTCCTCCTATTAAACTTTTTACTGTTCAAATATATAAATTTGTGACGAGCCCGGTTGACGGGCGGCCTGCGCAGACTGGAGTCGATAACGAACTGCCGGCGTCTTTCCGTTCCCCACTCCGGGAGCATTTTAGTCAAGACGACGGACATCAATGCCTTCCAGTTAGTCGTCCCAGTTTCGAATCATACTAGTCACGTAGTTGTTGGAGTGACGATAGCAGACGATTTCAAATAGGCACTGGCTAATGTCATAAAAGTGGGTGGGACTTAACACAGCATTTCCGTAGTGAAACCAAATGAAGGATGAAAATTTCTCTCTCTGGCCATCTTAGTTTTTTGCCAGAGCGTCACTTGGAGCGTGATTGAGCAGTTGCGTATGTGCGCTGCCACACACAGGTACAAAGTTCTCAGAATTTTGTGGAGGTGCAGATATTCTGCCGCATTCCTCGACAACAACTGCGTCTTACGTTGTTTCACTGTTCTGTTACATTGACTTATATACGCACAAATACGTTGCACAATGATAATCCGCCCAGAATGAAATAAATAAAAATATAAATAATGTCCCAAACGGTTAAAATAAAACACCCAAAAATCGACCCGCTACAATACCCCCTCGATGAGAATTCTGCTGTCCATGACAGAAGAAATCTCATCGATAAACCCCGAAGAGGACCGGTGAGGAACTGGTGCCAACAACCCCCTGGTTCTCAACCTCATGGGTACACGACCCCCTTGGCTCAGCGACCATGGACTCATCTGAACGAGATCACTGGACTTCTCCGTAAGAGATCCCAACACCGAGAAATTGATCAGACTCGCACCACGGCCCACCTCGCCTTCTAACATGCTACCCCCAAAATCCTCAATCCCTGGCTAAAATTACTCCAGCTCCTCCGCCGATATGTTTCCCCTTTTTGCAAGCTGGGCTGCCTTTAGCAGATACTGGGCTCACACACACTCACGTTACATGATACCCTAACACATTAAACTAAAAACTTCCTTTTTAAAATTTATTATAAATTCAAAAAAGTCAATATTCAAAAAAATCTTTTACCAAAAAATTCTCTTCCTCTTTTTTCTAATTTTTGTTTCAATGATTTAACCTCAACATTCCTATTAATACAAATACATCCTTATTCTAGCATGAGAACAATTTATAGCCTACCAATATAAAGCAATACAATAAAAGAAACATCATCAATACATACACAATAAAATAATTATTACTCAACATATTCACTCGCTGGCAGGCGACAAATCAAGTTTTTTTTTTTTTTTTTTCAAAAAAATTTAAAATTTTCAAAATTTTAAAATTCAAAAAAATTATTCATTAAATATTTATTAAATTTATTTATTAAATAACATTTATTAAAATTATTCAAAGATTAGTTTGAATTAATCAAGCAAACAAATTAAAATTAAATTCCTACTCTACAAGCTTAGTAGGTGTATGAACTCATCAGCTGATCAAAACTAGGTCAAGTACAAAACCCTTGACCTACATATGTTATGTATAATTTCTGAAAACACTTTAAATATCTGTAATATCCTAACTTGAAATACAAAACATAATAACATAAAATATTTAAAATAAACAAAATATTAATACAAATAATAATCAAATTGGCATTTAAATCATTTAAATTAAACACTTCTTGACTTTACATCAAATTTTATCAAAATTCTGTCACTGGTTGAAACAAAAAAATAAACAATTATATATATACTTTATCATGAATCTCTCTGGCTTTTCAACAATCTTACTTTAATATACTGTGGGTGATGTAAATTATTTATTCTCATTTATTCTGTCTACCTATATAATCTTTACCCCTTTGACTCCAATATTCATCCACTTCAACTCCCATGATACCCATCTCTATCAAAATATCTACTAATCAGGACACTCTAAACCCCAACTTACCATTTAACACAATTCGCCGCCTTCTCTACATATATAAAAAAATACTCTCCAACCCTTTGTACATAGGATACGTGTTTCCTTCCCAAAACTCATCCCCTTATGTTGGTTCCTGGACCCTCCCTAGGTAACCCTTTCCGGCGCCAATCGGTCCCTATCCCGTCCCAACCCTTGTTGCGGACTCCCCAAATACACTACCCCCTAATACAAAATTGCCATCCCCAAAAAATCTCAATCTCATTACATCACTACAAATACACAAAATAACCTCCTTAACTATAAAAACAACCATATATCATTCAAAATCTACATAAAGTCTCCGCAACTACTGTGTCAACATTAATACTTCACCAACTCTGTTATATCACATCAACTCAAAACAACATTACATTATATTCATTATTTCAAACTCACATTTAACGTTTAATTCAATTTGCACAGGTCTACATGTCCCATAAAACACTTATCACCCATAAATTATCTTTTATTAATCTGCATATTCTCTTTATCTTTACTTCAAAATACCTGTAGTACACTAAACATTAATTACTTGTAACATTTACAAACCAATACACCAGTGACATTATTGCTGATCAGCTGATATCCTAACATAATTAAAACACCATGAATACCATTCAAAATTGGACAATTACATGTAATACATTATCCACACTTACTTCTATTATGTTGATTGCCTGCCAGGCGTCTAATGATGGGCTTAGAAAAAAAATTACGCACATAATGAAAATACATTTTATCAACAACTATATCTAACACACAACAATAAAATGATACCTTTAAAATTATAGTATGAACCTTATTTTACGAGTCTGAGCATATAATTATGTGGACAGAGCACAAGCGTTTTTGATTGGATTACTTTGAATAAGCAAAACTTTTACGTCATAAGATTTTAAAATTCGTGACTCCTTTGCGTCACCTCCCAGCCACACACACTATTTAAGGTTATGGAGGACTGTTTCGCCCTTTCGCTTCCACAGAGACTGTATATTTTGGAGCAGGGTTTTACCTCTCCGTGTCTCTGCTTCCGCTGTTAAGTTAAAATTGGTGAACATCATCATGTTCTCGTTAATAATCATGCACCCTTAAACGGATCTACCACCTGGCTCTGCTGTTCCTTCTCGAACAGAGTGGCAGCCGCTGTTCCATAGTTTGGTGATTCCCCTTTTTATTACCCCCCATCAATTTCAAAATACACCTTTACAACGATAACAGCTATGGCCAGTTATGGTCAGCGCGTAATCGTAATGTGCCCCAACCATAGCTGTTAAAGCTAAACCAATTCCACGGTCAGGGTTCGGTGAGGCCGTGACCGCCCGAAAATTTGGGGAATCACAAGTAAAATATCTTTCGTAATATTAAATTAAAATTTAAATGACAATCTTAATTGAGATGGGGTTTTAACCCATTTTATATGGAAACCTAACCATTATTAACATAAAATAATTAATACAAAATCTACAACTTTCCACCATAGCAGTTCCACACTACACTGTTATGTCCCTTCATTGAGCATCAAACTACCCCCCCCAAAATTATCCCCACATCTTGTATTGATAACAAGTTCTTATATTACCACATTTCTTCAAAACGTTCTTATACCCACTACTACTAAAATCCAACAATTATATTTGGTCACCTAATGCTAAAAAATTTAGAAGGAAAAAAAATTATATCTTAAATTTAAAATTATACACATCCAAAATTGTTTTGGTATTTTTTTTTTTTTTTTTTTTTTTTTTTTTATATATATATTTACATAGGAGGCTGACTCTATTGTCATCATATAATTTGCTGACGCGACACATCGCCTGAAATGCCGGGTCTTGCTGCAAAACGGATTGGCACGAGATAGATATACTACGTGAATTCACGTCCCCCCTCTGAAACACACTACCCCCTCTCTCCTACCATTTCTTCTACCCCGCCTTCTACCGTGCGCCAAACCGTCTTGCCCCAAAACTCGTTGTTTCGGGCCAAACAGAAAATATTGTCAAAGGCTCCATTTTAATTTTGCCCTTGACACCAAAAAATTTAATTTGAATGCACTGCCTTTTATTTAATGCAGCCTCCATTATATACAAACACTCTAAGGCAGTGCAGGCACGTGACAGGCACACCAAAACCGCTGCACCATGAGTGTATAAAAAAATTTTAAGTCGAGTCACGTACCTGTTGGGGTCCCCCTCCCCGTTCAAATATGTATGGTTAAATTTCTAATTTGTACCAATTTTGGTGGAGCCGGACCATCGTTGTTTTCACTGCCCGAAGGAAGATCCTGCCAACCATGGCCCGCCTCCGAGTTCCGAATTCCACGGCCAGGACTGGTAAGATCGTGGCCGCCCGAAAATGGGGGAGGAGCCCCTCTAAAAACATAAAAGAATAATTAAATAACATTCATACCTTTACAAATTAACAAAATACTTATGCTGACCAAAATAATTTCAAATTTGTAGCGTTGTGCGTACCCACTATCTCCCTGGTTTCTCTATTCTGTAACACATATGAATTTTTCATTTTTATTTCCACTACCTCGTACGGCCCCTCGTACAATAAGAAAAACTTCTTGATCTCCTTATCTTGTGCACTTGATAAATCGTGTCGTCGTACCAATACCAGCTGTCCAATCTCATACTTCGTCCACTTACCTTTCCTATCATGGCGCTGTTTTCTCCGCTCTCCCTTCGTCAACAAACTCTCATTCGCTAGTCTAAGTTTAACATCGTTGCTAATAGTGTTGGTTTCCGGTGGATATTCAATTAATTGTTCCAAAATCCGCTGTGGGCGCTTTCCTCTTATTAGCTCATAAGGCGTGAACCCCGTCGACTCGTGGGTGGTGCAGTTTAGCCAGTTTTCAATCTTCTGCACATAGAGTGGCCACTCACTATGTTTGGCATGGCAGTATGTTCGAAAAATTCTGCCCAACTCCCTCATGACTCTCTCAGCTTGATTCGACTGTGGATGATATACGGCAGTGTGCTTTGGGATAATACCTTCCCATCCAAGAGTCTGGCGCCATCTTCCGCTGATGAACTGCGGACCGTGGTCGGATAATATCACCTTCGGCTTTCCCACGTTGATCATATAGTCGCGTGTGATTTTCTCGCTCAGCACCTTACTTGTGGCTCGCTTTACACTATATAGCCTGACATATTTAGAAAAAGTATCAAGTACAACAAAAATATGCATCACTCCACCCCTACCTTTCGGCAGTGGGCCGTACAAATCTACAGCTACTAAATCAAATGGTTTTTCTACTTTAATATAATTTAGTTCGCCCTCTAACCTATAATTTACAACTTTGGATTTCTGACATAACTCACAAACTCTAAGTATTCTTCGGACTCGTTTCTCCATGTTCTTAAATAAACAAGATTCCTTTAATACATTCACACACTTCCGTGCCCCAAAATGCCCGTATCTAAAATGACAGTCCCACACTATTTTCTCTATCAACCCTTCAGGTATGACTAATCTCCAATCTCTCTCTCTCCCCTCTACTTTTTTAAACAAACTCCCTTTAAACACTTGAAAATATTGTTTATACCCAAACTCATCTACATCTGATTCTATACTAGTAATTATTTTATTTAATTTATTATCAGCTCTTTGCATTACATTTATATCTTTCAATTCCTCCCCAAAAAGTTTATCTTCCCGGGATAGTCTATAAATTTCTATCTCTTTGATATCTCTACCTGTTCTATTTCTGTCTGTGTCTATTCGTGATAGTGTGTCTGGCACCCTGTTCTCTACACCCTTGATATATTCCCAAGAAAAATTATACTCTTGAAGAGCTAACACCCACCTGGTAATCCGGCTGTGTGTGAGTTTACAAGTATTAAGGAACGATAGCGCTTTGTGGTCCGTCCTGATGATGGTTCTGTTACCCAGCAGATACGTTCGGAACTTCCTCACTGCGAACACTATACTGAGGAGCTCCTTTTCTGTGGTAGTGTAGTTGCGCTCAGCGGCTAGCAATGTCCGGCTGGCGAAGGCGATGGTTTTATGTTCCTTCTCCTCGTCCTCTTGGTAGAGTTCTGCTCCCAATGCTATATTACTAGCATCTGTCTGTAAATAAAATTTGTCATTAAAATTGGGATGATTCATTAGTATCATGTCTGCGAACTTGATTTTGATGTCATTGAACGCCGCTCTTTCGTTATCGCCCCATCTCCATTGCTTATTCTTTTGCAGCACTGCGCTTAGTCGGGCCGTCGTCTGGGCGTAGTTCCGCTGGAACTTCCTGTAAAAATTACAAAGACCAAGAAAACTTTGCAATTGTTTTATATTTTTGGGCTCCGGGAACGTCAGGATGGATTCTACCTTATCCGGATTGGCACGTATTCCTGTAGGTGTTATGATGAAACCTAAAAAATGTATCTCAGTTTGCAAAAATTTTGATTTGTCCCAATTCACCGTCAAACCTCCCTGATATAATTTCTCCAATACATATTCCAAATGCTCTACATGCTCTTCAAATGTTCTAGAAGCTATTAGTATGTCGTCTACGTATATGGTTAGAAAATCTAAGTTATGTGGCTGCAAAATTTCGTCGAGACACTTAATAAAACTAGCTACACTTGTGTTCAAACCGAACGGTAGTCTCTTAAATTGGTAATTTTTTCCATTGAACAAAAACGCTGTATATTTTCTACTATTTACTGCCAACGGGACTTGCCAATATCCGGCGGTCAGGTCTAAAGAAGTCATGTATTTCACACCACTAAATTTCTGAAAAATCTCTTCTATCGCTTCTGGTGACTCCCGGTCTGGAATGATTATTTGATTGATTTTGCGGGCATCTAGACATAACCTCACTCTCCCATCTTTTTTGATTACTACTACTAAAGGGTTGGAATAAGTTGATACCGACCTTTCTATAATATCCCCCGCTAACATCCTATCTAATTCTGACTGTACAGCCTCCCTTTTCGAATATGGTACCGGATAACTACGTTGGACATATGGCGCATGCTCCCTCACCCTTAATTCACATTCATAACCTTTTGCCCTCCCTGGTTCCCCGGCAAACACTCCCCGATAATCCTCAACTACCCGCCACAGCGCTTTACGCTGAGAACTCCCCATTTCATCACCTTCCCCACAAAATTTAACCTCTCTTTCGGCCCATATTCTATCTCCCCTCTCTTCACTCACACTCTCTCTACACGCATGTATACTAAATTCCATATCCCTATTTATGGTTTTATCTGGTATAACCCTTATACCCGAAATCTTTACTGTGTCTAGAACCCGTTCAAAATTAACTGTTATTTGTTTATTTTCATTACTCAATTCTAAAATTCTTTTTCGAAAGTTAATGACCGCATTATTCCTTATTAAAAAATCATTACCCAAAATTACTTCTAAATTTAAACCTCTTACAACTAAAAATGTATTCTCATATTTTTCCCCATTTATTAACATGTTCAACTGGACTTGTGTTGTAACCCGTTTACTTCTAACACCCGTAATACCTACAATTGCTACTCCTGCTACTGGCAAAGACGGAATATGTTTGTTAGTTTCTTTCAATTTATTGAGTACATGTTCTGCTATTACAGATATTTCGCTACCTGTATCTATAAGTGTCAAGATTGACTTACCTTCTATTTCCAGTTTTACCTCAGTCAACCACGCCTCTTGTCTCCTTGTTTCCGTCTCCTCTTCTTCCAACCATTCTGTGGCCAAGTCCGTGTGAATCGTGTTATTC
Organism: Magicicada septendecula; assembly: GCA_034769895.1. Lineage (NCBI taxonomy): Eukaryota > Metazoa > Arthropoda > Insecta > Hemiptera > Cicadidae > Magicicada > Magicicada septendecula. Next base: position 1,437,589,151 of record CM068367.1, on the reverse strand, counting down.
CTGTATTTATTTTCATGGACCCCGTGATTATTCCTCGACAATGGCCGGGCCTCCTCATCCATTGTCCTCCTTAGTTTCCCATTCTTTCGTCTGCGTTACGGGGCATGTATACTCTGCCCATCTGCTGATTTCCTCCTTCATTTCTCAGATTCTCTACTCGTCGGTCACCGTTCCTCTGCTGTGGGTTGTTGAACCTCGGTGGTGTTCTCGGCTGCTGTCCGGGCCTCGTCCTTCTACATCTATAACAGAAATTACGATCAGCATAATTTTCCACCAGACACCCGTCACATTTCCACATTGGGTATCGTCTGTCCCGTTCTCGACCATTGTGTGTGGTTCCTCCGTTTGGTCCTCCTATTGGTACATAATTTCCTCCATTTTGTATATTATGTTGTTGTATGCGTCTGCTGTCTTCCTGGTCCTTAATATTCTGAAAAACGTCTAATACTTTTTCTAATTCATTTATGTCGCTTACCTCTCTGGTCATCAATGTGATCTGCACCTCCCTTGGTAGGTGCTTGCTAACGTGGCGTACAAACGACTGGAATGGCAACGGTGGTTCCAAATACTTCGCTTCGTTGTACAGCTTCATCGTATATACTGTGATACTACGGTTGTTTCTTCCAAAACTCCCAGTTCCCATTATTTGACTTCGCAGTATCTCCTGCTCCTCCTCCGACCAGTATTTGTTCCGAAATGCTCTTTCAAAATCTCCATAACTCTCCCATTCGTTTCGATGCGTCTCCGCCCATATCTCTGAATCACCTTTAAAACATTTCAAAATTTTTATAAGTTTAACCTCCCAGCTACTACCATTAAATCTGTCAAACTCCCGTACTCGATTTAAAAATTGCATTGGATGCACTCTCCTATTTTCATTACTAAAATTTTCTAATTCTATTTCATTGTTTGTGTCACGTGTCATAAATACGCGTTCAGTAACATTGTTTACATTTTGATTTTTTACTACACTTAATTCATCTCTCATATTATTAATATTCTGTTCAAGTGAATATAATTTTTTGTCATTACTATGTTCAGACTGTACGTTATTCTTTGCTATCACATCGATAGATTCATTTACTGCTTGTATTTCTGTCTTATAATTATTTTCAATTTCATATATTTTAGATTCTATCTTACTTTGGTGTTCATCAATATTCTGACTAAATTTTTCAACTGTCATTACTACACTATTCAACTTACACTCAGTTTCAATACTACATTTATTAATTTTGGATTCTATATCATTGTTATACTCATTCATTGAATTTATTAAATACTCGTTATTCTCATTTATCTGCTTCTCAACTCTATCTATCTGACTATCTATTTCATTAAATTTAACATCTACCTTTTGCATTGAATCATCTAACTTGGTTTCTACTTGGTTAACTCTATTGGTAAATTCTACTTTGGTATTTTCACAACGTCTATTAATCTCATTAATATCATTTTTCAATTCATTATTCAGATTTTTTAATACATTGAATTTAGCGTCAGAATCACTCTTCTGTTCACTGAATTTTAACTCTAACATCGCCTGCTGCTTGTCTGAACTCTCTTTCATACTACATACCATGCTACATAAATATTTCATCATATTATTGTTATCTGAGTTTTTATTTTGAATTGGGGTTGAATGAATTCCTTCATCCATAATTCTTGATTCTGTTTCACTTATTTCTATTTCATTCTGACTCACACTTGGAGTCGAGCGTGCTTCAAAGTTACTAATGTTCGAGTCGTCGAACACTTCGACACTCATTTTATTTACGTTATTTTCGTTATTTGACATTTTGTATTATTGATATGCTTAAATTAAATAAATTGCTTAAATGGATTAATTAAATACATGGTGTCATTACTTAAATTTTGTAATATAATGCTAGGTCGCTATGCTAACCCAGAACACGCCTGTATCTCTGTCGATGCGGAATTCAATTAATTAATTATAATTAATTAAATTCGTGCCTGTTCCGTGGCGCCAATTGTGACTTGCTAATCAATCACATATATTATTATAATTAAATGTCCAATTAAATTGTTACTTACCGTTACGATAATTCTTACGGGGTCACAGGGTCCGATCACATGTACCTAGATACAAGCATGGTCTATAGGTTATGCAAAGTACTGACACAACTCATTTTGGAAGAGAATTAATATTTTTCTTTAATCAGACTCATTTGAAAATCTTGTTCAAAATTTTTCTCAGCATTTTACAGATTACGTTACATGTTTCTTTTTTCTCTTGGCGTCTTCTACATACTAACTTACGCTAATCTCTTACCTTACTGATCACTATATAAAACAGACATACAGACAGAGCCCAGCCTGCAAATTTTTCACACTCACTCAAACACACTAAATTATGAACCCCTTAACATTTTCTAATAAAACCCCCAGCCCTTACACTTAAACCGCCGGCAACGTGGTTCGCGCGCGCACTCATCTTCTGTTAATTTCTTGTTGTTTACTGTCCGAAAATTATACAGTTAATTTCTTTACCCTTTTCTACTCGACCGCGGTCACATAAACTTTCCTCCTATTAAACTTTTTACTGTTCAAATATATAAATTTGTGACGAGCCCGGTTGACGGGCGGCCTGCGCAGACTGGAGTCGATAACGAACTGCCGGCGTCTTTCCGTTCCCCACTCCGGGAGCATTTTAGTCAAGACGACGGACATCAATGCCTTCCAGTTAGTCGTCCCAGTTTCGAATCATACTAGTCACGTAGTTGTTGGAGTGACGATAGCAGACGATTTCAAATAGGCACTGGCTAATGTCATAAAAGTGGGTGGGACTTAACACAGCATTTCCGTAGTGAAACCAAATGAAGGATGAAAATTTCTCTCTCTGGCCATCTTAGTTTTTTGCCAGAGCGTCACTTGGAGCGTGATTGAGCAGTTGCGTATGTGCGCTGCCACACACAGGTACAAAGTTCTCAGAATTTTGTGGAGGTGCAGATATTCTGCCGCATTCCTCGACAACAACTGCGTCTTACGTTGTTTCACTGTTCTGTTACATTGACTTATATACGCACAAATACGTTGCACAATGATAATCCGCCCAGAATGAAATAAATAAAAATATAAATAATGTCCCAAACGGTTAAAATAAAACACCCAAAAATCGACCCGCTACAAAAGGTAATGAAATATCTATAAATGAAAAGGATAGTTGAAGGGGGAGGGGGTAATTTTTTTTATAAATTAAAATGTTAGTTGATGGAGGAGGTAAATGTTTATAAGTTTTATATGTGTACTACATTACTGACAACAAAGAAGTAGTTTCTACGGAAACATTTCATTTCACTTTAACAAGATTCTATATTTTTCATTTTAATTTAAATCACGTATGCGTGAAAATATATTGTTCCTGGCAGGCAAGCATATCTCAATTATGTAATGTTTACTTTTCCAAAGTTTTATTAATGTGATTACCGCAATAAAAAAGCCGGCAGGACACACACACAAAATTCGCGTTATTTCTGGCCTCACTCATGTTTATTTTCTTATGTTTGCACGCTTTTTATATGGAAAGTGCCGAAACCCACACCAACACAACACGTGCAAGCCGAAAAGATGGACATCGATTTGCTTCCTGTGGATCGCTGGGCAGTGTTGTTGTATTAAAGCAATTAATACAATCTGTGTACTTATTTCTATTATGATATGAGAATTATAAACTAATATGTGCATGTGTGTGTGTGTGTATGAAAAATATATAAATATTTTTCTCCTTTGGATAATTGTTTGCCCATCCTTGAAAATATTTTGACCTCCCAGATGGCTAGTTATTTACTAGCCTGTGTGGAATATAGCATTATGACATGGATCAGAATGGTGGGTGTTAAACAGGAGACACAAACGTATTAAGGAAGAAATGTTTTGCTGAGAAATTTATAATTATACGGGTGAACAGAATAGTCATTCAGGAAATCAGAAGACAAATGGAAAGAAAGAAATCAAGACTCGATTTTAAAAAAGAAAAATGACTAGTATAGTATTGACAGGAAAGACTTTGGTAACACAATAGACATCCCTCGGCCCGTCGCAGCGAGAGTCCAATTTCATTACAGGAATCAGATCGCAGCTACCTTTAGCTAGCTCTTCGTTCGACCTACAGACATTTTATCCAAAAGTACAGTCCTTCCTCACGAAGGTTGAGGATAGTCTTAATCCACCTGACATGGTGGTACCATTTTAGCTGTGTAATTTCTTCAGAACTCAAGCATCCACTTATTTAATTAATATTTAAATAATTTTAAATATAAATTTTAGGACATGGAATTCATGTACGGTTCTCCATACCAATTTTTAACAATTACCATTGATTGAAAAAGTTTAAATGAGAATTAAGTACTTTGCTCTTGTTATAACGTAAAACGTTGCAGGTAAACTACCCCTCCACCTTAACCGATCTTCACCAAAAGCAATAGGCCTTGAGTCCTCTACAACTCAGGTACATATGCAAAAAATTATTTGATTCTGTTTGAATTTGCGGCAGTTATCGTTCACCATAGAAAAAATTCTACACACACACACACATATTTCGGAAAATGATTCTTCTTCATGTTTTGAGGGTAGTACAATCAAAATCAGCCCTTATCTCAAACACGATTTTTTTTTGCTATCACCATGAAATTACCGCTAAAAATTTCGCCAAAAATGAAAATTTATTACTTTCTATGAACACGTTATTATGTATTATGTAATGATTATATTCTGCTTTTTGTATGTTACATCTTTTTTAACATGATAATGTTTTTAGGCTGGGGGTCATTCCACAAAATGCGTCATCGAAAATGTAACTCTTCCACACTTTCGATTCCCCACAGTCTAGAAATATTTTGTTTACAAAAAATTATCCTGCTTCAATGTTTCGGTTTCGTCTATATTCTTTATGTGCACGCGCGCGCGCACGTGTGTGTGTGTGGAGAGAGAGATTTTTTTTGTATAGCCTGCTATAGAATAAGTATTAAATCTATATCGTAATTTAGTGACAAGAACTAATAAATACCGAAATGTGATTTTTTTATTGCAATTTCCAGCCAACTGTTACAATAACTGTTTCATACTTTCCCACACAAGAATACAGAGTTGACTTATAATGACATTGCTAGCATGTGTTGTGGTCCAATTGAGCTTATCTAGAGTCCATACACATGTGTCTGTACATTGTCCATTTACAACACATATTTATGTTGACACCGTATCGTGAACAAGAAAATTGTGTTTCAAATTAATAAAATCAATCTCCTGGATTTTGTTGTCAATGACATGTTCGTTGATTAACTAATTGTAAATATGTCACTACTGACTCAGAACACTAATTTTTATTGGTAAAAATGTAAATTTTTTACCTTATAGCCTGAACTAGTCTTCGCTTGTTACAAGCTCCACCAGAGGCGCTGCCGGTAGTTCAGGCTACAAGGTAAAAGTTTTACATTTTTACCAATAAAAATTAGTGCTCCGACTCAGTAGTGACATATTTATAATTAGTAAATTTAGTCTTCATCATTAGTTTTTCATAACTATTTAGATATTTTACTTAAAGGTACTTATTCTACAGTCTTGGTAAAATTCATGACTATATGTAAAAGCAAAACCTAATGTTTTATTTTAAATATCCAAGAAAACATGTGAAGTTTTCTTTCTAAGATGTAATTTTTCTTCAAAATAATGTATAAACATATTCATATGTATGCTTTAGAAAAATTGTAACAAACATACCACTTATAGTTTTGTCGTACTATTTTCAATTATTCCAGCTACACAATCCTACCTATGTAGCATATGATTGCTTTTAAAATCCTGCCAAATGTATAAAAGCGGCAACTACAATGTACACTAACTTACATTATGGTTCCATTAACAAAGAAACATTATCAACCTAGTGAAGGGAAAAAGAAGTATCAGAAAATTAACTCACTGTGTATTTTAATGTGATACATTAAATATAACATAACCAGCAGCATAATTATGGGGGGGGGGACAAACAGGACTGGACCCCCTCTCTCAGAGGGTCAAATAAATTTGAGGAATTTTGTTAACCACTAAATATTTAGGCTATTTTATTATTATGTTTTTTTAGCTGTTTACCTTAATATAGTAGTTGCCTCTTTTTAAATACAGAAACAGGTTTATTACACAGCATTTGCACGAATACATTTGAAATATGAAATGTCGGAAAATCAATTTCAGTCAATAAGTATCTAGTAAACAATGTTTCAATAGGCCTAACGCTTATTTTTATTGTGTTATTGCTATTTACTTTAATGGGATTAATTTCAGGATGTTATCACACATTTTCAACCACTTTAAAGATAGTAATGTTGATTAGTTTTAACTAGTTTTTTTCTTTTGTATAAAGCCGACTCGGCCAGATTCCCCCCCCCCCCCCCAGGCAAAATTCTAGATATGCCACTGAACATAACTAGGCCTACATATATTACATGGTTGTAACATTACATGAATACAATACATGGCATGGAACTATAAAAACCGCAACTACCATTACTTACAGAATTAATGCAAACTGTTGTCAAACAAATACTGAGCAAGCAAATCTTTTAAGTGCTAAATATAAATTTTATATTTGCAACTTACAACATTTAAGTGTAATGCAACTTGAAAAATTGTGGGAACAGTTTATTGCCTGCATAAACATTTAATGGGCGTTACTTTAATTTTTAATATTGTGGTCTGAACAGGATTCATTAAACTAACAGTGACATTTAGTTATTATTGTCAAGTGTAAAAAAAATCAAAGCTCGCCTATAAATACATAAAATACACCACCACTTTAAGTTACTATTAAAAGATTTAATATGGGGATGAACCTGACTGCTGGTTAAAAAATTCTCCACATAATGAATGCAAAAAATCTAAAAACAGACCGTCAAGTGATTACAGATCAGTAATAATTCAAAGAATATGACAAACATGATTTGGTTTGTACTGTTCTGAATACTTGCACCTTTTTCCCATTTTGTGTTCACTTCTACAAAGGTCTGTGATGTGTGTGTGTGTGTGTGTGTGTGTGTGTGTGTGTGTGTGTGTGTGTGTGTGTGTGTGTGTGTGTGTGTGTGTGTGTGTGTGTGTGTGTGTGTGTGTGTGTGTGTGTGTGTTAGAGAGAGAGAGAGAGAGAGAGAGAGAGAGAGAGAGAGAGAGAGAGAGAGAGAGAGAGAGACTGTAGCTACTGTAAAAGTAGGTAGTATATTTGAGTAAGGTTATAATCTGGTTATATTTGAAAGTATGTTTTCCTATTTAACAACACACAAAAACCTGAATTTATACTGAGTAAAATTTTGAATTTCTTAAAAATGTTACATCTACACACTCAAAAGGACTCGTATATATACAACATGTGCATGTGCATGTAAACATCAAACAAATTTAGGAGGTTAACTTTGATTACTCCCGGTTAAAAAGTGAATTAAAAAATGTATTTCCTGAAATTATACGCATTCTTCAAACTAATAATACAGTGCAAGCCATTTTAAGCGCAACTCGCACGTTAATAACAAATAAAATCGATAATTACCTCCTCCACTTTGGCTGAAATTTCCATTGGGAATCTTTCTGTAGTTTAATCTACCTTCAAGATCAGCTTCTCCCAAACTTACATGCGCTAACTCTTTATCGTTAAAGCGCATTGTAAGTTACTAACATATTCCACGGACAACACCTTAGGCGATTCATTCAAAGTACACTACACTACACTACACACCGTTCCGAACGCGGCCACCTCCTAACCTAAACACTGACAACACCAATCGAGATCTGTCAAGGTCGCTTGATGACTTCACCAGCTGTTAATTCGTCGTGAATGTGACGATCGTTTCATGTGACGATATGCGACGCGGGAGCTATGAAAGTGAAAGTTTTTTTTTAAAGCCACTTTCACAACGTAGTAACAAATAAAATAACCTGAACCAAAACGAATTGTTCGCCAAACCGTAAACACTATATAGTAAGCAAAACAATATTGTATGTAACTATGAAATAAGTTCCTTTTTAACACTCTTTGTGCATTATTGTTTTAAATTATCTGATCATCATCATTATTTGCATTACCGATATTAATGTCACTAGTTGTTTGTGTTTTATTACTTTTCGTAGTGATCCAATAAATTATGGGCCTTATAGCCGAAGAAAAGTAGTGAATCAAAGCCAGTATTAAGGTTAGACTAGGATTGTCGACTACGTCTGCAAGAGGAGGCGTTCTAAACGCGTCAGGTCCTGACAGCGGAAATAATTTTCCGTAAAATGCGGCAAACACGGAACGCTGTAAAGAGAAAATCAGATACGTCACAGTCAGGCTCACCGTTAGAGTGGTTTCGGGTTGACCGGGGTTTTCACAACAGCGGTAAGACGTGTATATTAAACCGCAGACCAACAGCAATAACGGCAGACCCAGACGGAAGGCGGATACGAGGAACGCGGCCCTTTTGGGCAAATTGCAAATATGATATTCCGGCCTCGGTGAAATAACTTCGGCCAGATAGAATTCGGGTATGCTTAGCGATAACGCCAACAACCAGATGATCAAAAGCGGAATTTTTAGTGAATACGTCCGTTCTTTGTCCGACGACGACGACGAAGACGCCGACTTCGTGGAAAAATTTAAGATAATCAACAAATAGATGGTAGCCGTACCCAGTAGCACTTCCAGTCCTAGAAATATCGGACAGTAGCTGTTTGGAAATATCCAGACACCGGTGGCTTCGCTCAGGAAAATTATTTCGTAAGGGGCGAGAAACATGAGAGTGGCGATGTCGGTCAAAGCCAGATGCAAGACGGCCGGTAATCTTCTATTTCTGGAAAGGTAACCGGCGAGGACTGCGTTCGTTATGAAACCTCCGCCCACCACAACGGCTAAGTATGTGTATACTGTCCAAGCAGGAGTGAATGTCAAAGCGTCCATGAATTCACTCTCATTTTTGACAGATCTCAACATTATTATTGTTGTTGTTACTATTAACTGCCAAGTATTATATTTATAAAATAAATTCAGTTTACAATAAAGCGCGTTTGATGCCAAGATCCTTCAAACTTACGCGTGCCAAGATAGAAAGTTTTCTTCCATGCACTTCGGTCATACAAAAAATATTGAATGGATCAAATGTGCGATCACTAAAAACTTTATAGCCACTAACAAAACACCGACATCGTGTTGAAAATATCACTTTCAGATTGAGCTGACACGCAAAACATTTCCTGTTCGACACTAAACAATCGTACACAAACGTTGTTAGCTGGTTTCGAAGATAAAATGTACAAATTGGCACTAGACTAAGATGTGATACACATCTCAACACACACACACACACACACACACACACACACACACACATACCGCGCATTAAAAAACTCGGTGCTCTCTCGAGTTCAACATATGTTATCCGTTCACACAAAGGTCGTGCCTACTAGCAATTGTAAAAACATCGGGTACATTTGGAACGTACATTTTACTGCAATTAAAACGATCGAGTACCGTCAAGACAGTTAGTAAGTCGTACGGAGGATTGTTACTAGTGCATGTGTAAATTACATCGCAGCAAGGAACCGGAGATGGAAGTATTCTCTCACCGAACCAAGTGCTTTGCTTATCTTCTTTTTTCTCCCACTAACCCAGTTTTTTGTACGGTCTGCTTATTATGAGAAAAACAATTTTAATTTGGTCTGCCTGCTGCAACGTTTCTGTTATACGCGCGGGAAACAAACGTAAAGAACAAGAGAATTGTTTCGTTTCCTATTATTATACCTGATTGTTTTATTGCCAGCAATCTATCTTTACAAAAATGAACCTAAACAAAATTTAAACTAAGAATACACCATGAGGTGCGACTCTTTCTTGGCTGTTCCTTTTAATTGGAACCAGGGGCATATTACGTAGGGGGGGGGGGGGAGAACGGGACCGGACCTCTCCCAGAAGGTCAAAAAAGTTGATGAATTTTGTTAACCACTTAATATTTAGGCTGCGTTATTTTATTTTATTTTTTGACATGATAATGTCTTATGGCTGGGGGTCATTTGAAAATTTCTGTAACGCATCACGCTGCATGACGTCATCATTTACCAGCCGGGAATCGTTAACTAAAACCGCGACCGCTAACGTGCTAACGTCCGTCGCAGATTAAAGACCTAACAAGCAAACAACACTGCATAGCTGTAGATAGGTATGTAACCAATCAGTCAGTCAGTAACCATAATAATGTTGCGTTTAGCTGGCGGCTGAAAGACATTATCATGCTCTTAAGCTTTTACCATTTGGTAAACGGTACTTTACATTTTTTTGCCAGCAATCTATCTTTACAAAAATGAACCTAAACAAAAATTAAACTAAGAATACACCATGAGGTGCGACTCTTTCTTGTCTGTTCCTTTTAATTGGAACCAGGGGCATATTACATAGGGGGGGGGGAGAACGGGACCGGACCTCTCCCAGAAGGTCAAAAAAGTTGATGGATTTTGTTAACCACTTAATATTTAGGCTGCGTTATTTTATTTTATTTTTTTCATCAGCTGTGTACGTTAATATAGTAGTAGCTCTTTTGACATGATAATGTCTTTTGGCTGGCCATCATTTGAAAATTTCTGTAACGCTGTAAACTGTAACGCATCACGCTGCATGACGTCATTCTTGCGTGACGTCATTGGGATTGTTGTAAATAAACGTTTGTTTTGATACGTCGCAATATATATAATGTGTTAAAAATAATATCACTGCAAACAATTAAACCAGATTTATAAAGCGTCCTGAAAGTTTAAAATCAAGTGTTAGCACAATTTACCAGCCGGGAATCGTTAACTAAAACCGCGACCGCTAACATGCTAACGTCGTCGCAGATTAAAGACCTAACAAGCAAACAACACTGCATAGCTGTAGATAGGTTATTGGGGTTATTGTCTCTAGTTAATAGTTGTCTTCGTATGTGATTCAGCTAACGATCTATTTAGGCTGGGGGTCATTCCACAAAATGAGTGATGCAAAATGTGTAACGTCATCGAAAAATGTAACGCTCCAGGTGATGTTAACACTATATTTTGACATGATAATGTCTTATAGTTGGACATCGTTTGAAACTTTCTGTAACATTTTATTTACCGTCACGCTGTATGACGTCATCATTGCGTGACGTAATTGGGATTGTTGTAAATAAAGGTTTGTTTTGAAAGAAACAATAAATAAACAAACGTTGTAAATAAACATTTGCGCAAAAGAAACAATCAGTCACTCAGTAATCATAATAATGTTGCGTTTAGCTGACGGCTGAAAGACATTATCATGCTCTTAAGCTTTTACCATTTGGTAAACGGTACTGTATCTTTTTTTAAATAGACAAACATGTTTATTACACAGCATTAAGGTATACGTTTGAAATACGAAATATAGGAAAATCAATTCAGTGAATAAGTATCTTGTAAACAATGTTTGAATAACGCGTATTTTTATTGTGCTATTACCGTTTACTTTAATGGGATTGATATCAGGAAGTTGCCACGCGTTTTTCAGCCACTTTAAAGATAGTAATATTGATCAGTCTTAACTTGCTTTTTCTTTTGTATGAAGCCGACTCGACGAACCACGAACCCCCTCCCCACAAGCTCAAATTCTAGATTCGCCCCTGTCCTTTGGCACATTTTCTAACGACAAGACAAGGAGTAAATCGCTAATCCGCTAATTGTTAATGGATTTTAGTTTTTATTGTCCACTAAGTTATTTTTTCACAAGTAAATTTGTTTTAGGGTTTAGAATGTTTATTTTCATATCTCAAACGTACCAAAGTTTAGTCCAGTGATTTCCAAATGGCCGTCGCGTCGACGACATTATCTTGGGAAAACAATTGAATAATTACTCTGTTTACTTATTAAATATCGGTATGGAGAACCATACATGACTTCCATGTTCTAAGATTTATATTTAAAATCATTTTCTAAATGAAATATTTCCATAGAAACTACTTCTTTCTTCAGCCTTAACCACAGTACTGTGGTCACTAACGTATACCACCTCACGTTAGCGCACTCGACTTTCACTGATGATGGCAGTCGATGGCACTGCCGAGACGTCTGGTTTTGCAGAAAACACTGGACAACGGCCAAACGGCCCGGGAAGGAATTGTATCAACAAACTACTTCTTTGTTGCCGATAACGTAGTACACATAAAAAAATTATCCCCTCCCACTTCAACTATCATTTTCATTTATAGAAAATTACCCCCTCCCCCTTCAACCACCCTTTTCATTTATAGATATTTCATCTACCTTTCTACAGTGGATTACTATGGCCTTCTTTTGAGGATACTTTATTTATCAAAATTAAGTTGTTTACTCTTGTTAAAACAAAACGTTGCCGGTAAACTACCCCTTCCCCTTAACCGATCTTCACCAAAATCAATAGGTCTTGAGTCCTCCAAAACTCAGGCACATATGCAAAAATTATTTGATTCTGTTTAAATTTGCAGCAGTTATCGTTCGCCATAGAAAAATCCTACATATAGACACACAGACACTTTTTAGAAAATGACTTTTCTTCATGTTTTGAGGGTAGTACAATCAAAATCAGCCCTTATCTCGAACACGATTTTTTTCTACATCACCATACTTCCATTTCCTTATGGAACATGTAAGTAAAAAGATGTGTTCACACTTTTCGACGATCTTCTAATAGAATTGAGCACTTTGTGACACGAGCAAAATTGCAAGAAAGAGGTTTTTTTTCAAATCGTTCGAATGAAGATGATAGATTCCATGAGACTACAGTTTGTCCGCTTAAAGTATTAAACTGGATTATTGATTGTAAAATGATTGATGTATTTCCGAATGTATACATTGCTTATCGCCTGCTGCTTTTCACGATTCCAATAGCTAAGTGGGAATCTGAAAGAGCATTTTCTGCATTAAAAAGATTAAAGATAAGTTGAGTTCAAGTATGGGAGATGAGAGATTATCTTCGTTAGCAAGGTTGAATATTGAAAACTAGACACTTGAATCGCTCGGTTTAGAAGAGATTATACAAGACTCTGTTAAGACAAAATCAAGAAAGGAAATGGATCGATTAGTATTTTCTAAGCTTAAGTATTATGGTCATTGTAATCACTATTTAGATAAATATTTGTTATAATTTGTGACTTTAATCAAATAATTGTTAACTTTCGAAATTGTGTATGCCATTTATCAGTGTAAATAATGAATAAACGGTTGAATTTAGAATCGGGGGTATGTGCCGTACTAATCCGACTCTGCGTGTGTACCCGCATGACTAAACAGTATGTACTTACTATAGGTACGGTATACTTATACTTCACGTCCCAATGACTGACTGGATACAGACCTGGAGTCAATACGGAGGTCAGACATTTACATTAGTTGAACGACTCGTCAACACAAAGTAGGCGACGACGCGACCTTGTCAGTAGTCGTGAGAATTAATTTGTCGCCGTCGTGGCAGGCATTAAAATGTTTCTTCAGTCTGGTTCCGACCTTAAGGAGGGACGACAGTACAAGCTACCGTATACCGTATTTATGTATCGATGAGGCGTTTTTATAATTTGACAGTAAAAATACGGTAATTCGTGGCGTAGAGCTGTCATACTGAATTTAATAGCATAACACGCTCCGTGGCGTGTCTAGAATTTGGCCTTGCGAGGGGGTCCGGGGTCGGGTGGGCGTCATACGACACAAGTTAAGACTAATCAACATTAGTATCTTTAAAGTGGCTGAAATCAGTCTCATTAAAATAAACAGTAATAACACAAAAAAATACGCATTATTGAAATATTGTTTACAGGGTACTTAGGCCTATTGATTATATTTCATATTTCAAACGTATACGCTAATTTTATGTAATAAACGTGTTTGTATATTTAAAAAAGAGAAAAGAGGTTACTACTGTGGTAGCGTACACAACTGAAAAAATAATGAAACAGCCTATAAATTAAGAGATTAACAAAATTCTTTGTCAACTTGTTGACCCTCTGGGGGTGTCCGGTCCCGTTCGCATCCCCCTCCCCGTAATACGCCCCTGCACGCATTGGTGAAATCGTCACTGGGTAGTGATCTACAACAAATCAAAGAAATCGACACCAGAAACAGAAAAAGAATCACAATTTCTAATTTTGCTTCCTTTCTTTCGCGTGTAAGACTGTGAGAAACTGTCAAGTCAAGTGTCCGTAATTGAGATCCAAACACATGCCCATGCCGTAGTCGGCTAAACTGCGAAATGTAACAATAGTAAGAAAAATAATAAAATAACTGGAACCTTCCATCAGCGAGAACAGTCAGAGTCAGAGGCGTACTTAAGGGGGGGGAACAAAAAATTGGTAAATTTGGTTAATCTCTTAATTTTTAGGCTGTTTTATTTTAGTTGTTTCAGCTATGTACGCTAATATACGGTAGTAGTAACTTTTTTTAAATATACAAACAGCTTTACTACACAGCATTGAGGTAAACGTTTGAAATATGAAATACAGGGAAATCAATTCAGTCAATACGTATCTTTTTACAACGTTTCAATAATGCGTATTTTTATTGTGTTATCACGCATTGTATAGTAGAAGACCATAGTGCCGTATATGAAGTTCTCACTTCAAAAATTGTTAAAATCCAGCAGGGTTCAGACTAAAAGGAGTTAACTCAAATCCGATTTGCTCAAGTTTTAGCGTTATTTTTATGATTGTGTGCTCTACAATTTTTATATTACTAAAGAAATATTAGATTAATTCGGGTTTTTGTATTTATTCACATACCTGAAAACTTAACTAATATAGAAATTTATATAATAATAAATGTACTTCGTTCAAAATAGTAATCGCGTTCTTAAGGCCATTAAAACATCGCTATCGATGTTCTCCGAAGGTCGATTATTACCAATTTGTATTTGAACTAATGTTTAACTATCAATTCTAAATTCTTTATGTTTCAGAAATTAAGATTCTTTGGATGCTTAATAGGTACAGTAATTAATTAATAGTACTGTGGTATATTTTCAGTTTAGTAATATTTGGCAATCGATAAGATGTAAGTTCATTGTAATGTAAACTTCGATTATGAAACTACGTAGTCTATATGACGAGTTATTTTTATTACAGTGTTTATCTAATTATTCATTTATAGGTAAAACTATCATGTTAGGTATTAGCGAAAGATTACGTATCAGAACAAATTATTTTCGGCATCAGGACAAGTGATAATTTATTGAAAAAAATTTATGTAAATAAATAATAAACGTAGTCGATTTCATGTAACATTGAAGTAAAATACTATATTGGCACAGATACGTTGATGACATTCTAATACTATACAGGGGAAACAAAAGACAATGTGAACAGTTAATAACGCACATAAACAAAATACATAAAAACATAAACCTTTACTGCCGAATACGAACACAACAATACCATAAACTTTTTAGACCTCTCCATCACAAAACTTGAACACAGGCACAAATTCAGTATATACAGAAAACCGACTACAACTGACACACTAATACACAACTCCTCCAATCACCCAATACAACACAAACTAGCTGCCTTCAGAACCATGATACATAGACTTAACAACATCCCCCTAGATGAAAAAGACGAACTAAACACGATAAAATATCTAGCAGAATCTAACGGATATGACAGAAGAATAGTCAGCAAACTCCTACACAAAACAAACAACAGACAAAGACAGAAAACAACAAATTCATAACACTAACATACATCAACAAGCAAACTGAAAAAATAGCCCACAAATTCAAAAAAGCAGGATACAGAATCGCTTACAAAACTACTAACAAAACAAACACACTATTAAAACACACACACAAAGCACAAAACAAATTCGATCTACCCGGTGTTTACAAACTAAATTGCTCAAATTGCAACAAATTCTACATAGGCCAGACAGGACGTAGCTTCAAACAGAGATACATTGAACACACAAAGGCACTCCACTCCACTACAGAATCCACCTTTGCAAACCACCTCATTGAAGCAAACCACATATACAGAAACATCGACAATAACATGAACATTCTACACGTACACACAAAAGGCCGAAAACTAGACACTCTAGAACAGCTGGAAATATACACAAACACACGAAAAAAATAAATATCACTATAATATTGACGACTCGGAACACAAAGTTTTTTATAAGTAAAAACGTAAAGTTTTACCTTACAGCCTAAACCGGCTTTCACCTATAGAAGGCTTCATCAGACGCTGTCGTTAGTAGCGCTGCTCGTCTTGTTGTTGGCGACGAGAAAGTGTTTCGAAAGATTGAAGCTGTGTGTGTGTGGTGAGATGTGTTCGAATAATGCGTGCGATTTGAATTGTGTCTGTTCGTTTAGGATGTCGTTTTTATTTGTTTTTGTGTGTTTGTATATTTCTAATTGTTCTAGAGTGTCTAGTTTTCGGCCTTTTGTGTGTACGTGTAGTATGTTCATGTTATTGTCGATGTTTTTATATGTGTGGTTTGCTTCAATGAGGTGGTTTGCGAAGGTAGATTCTGTAGTGGTGTGGAGTGCTTTTGTGTGTTCAATGTATCTCTGTTTGAAGCTACGTCCTGTCTGGCCTATGCAGAATTTACTGCAATTTGAACAATTTAGTTTATATACACCGGGTAGATCGAATTTGTTTTGTGCTTTGGGCATGCGTTTTGATAGTGTGTGTTCTGTTTTGTTAGTAGTTTTGTAAGCGATTCTGTATCCTGCTTTTTTGAATTTGTGGGCAATTTTTTCTGTTTGTTTGTTGATGTATGTTAGTGTTATGAATTTGTTGTTTTCTGTCTTTGTCTGTTGTTTGTTTTGTGTTTTGTGTAGGAGTTTACTGACTATTGTTCTGTCATAACCGTTAGATTCTGCTAGATATTTTATCGTGTTTAGTTCGTCTTTGTAGTCTATTTCATCTAAGGGGATGTTGTTAAGTCTATGTATCATGGTTCTAAAAGCAGCTAGTTTGTGTTGTATTGGGTGATTGGAGGTGTTGTGTATTAGTGTGTCAGTTGTAGTTGGTTTTCTGTATATACTGAATTTGTGCCTGTGTTCTAGTTTTGTGATGGAGAGGTCTAAGAAGTTTATGGTATTGTTGTGTTCGTATTCGGCAGTGAAGGTTATGTTTTTATGTATTTTGTTTATGTGCGTTAGTAACTGTTCACATTGTCTTTTGTTTCCCCTGTATAGTATTAGAATGTCATCAACGTATCTGTGCCAATATAGTATTTTATGTGAGTGTCTGTCATTGTTTGTGAGTATTTTTGTTTTTTCTAAGTGTTGGAGGAAGACTTCTGCTAGAATGCTGGATATGGGGGAGCCCATGGGTAGGCCATCGTTCTGTGTGTAGTATTTATTGTTATTAAGTAAAGTAGTTTTGTTTTGTGATAATGTTCAGAGTTTCTGTTATTTCATTGATAAGTTCGTCTGGTGTGTTGTTCTGTTTGAGTTTGTTTTGTAGGATGGTGATTGTTTCAGAGATGGGGATGTTTGTGTACAGGTTTTTAATGTCAAAGGAGGCTAATGTGGCGTTATGGGGGATGTGTATGTCTTTTATTTTTGTTACTAGGTCACTGTTGTTTTTTACTGCAATGTTGTTGTCTATTTGTGTGTGTTGTCTAATAATTTTGTCTAGATATTTTGCCAGTTTGTGTGCAGGGGCATTACGGTAGTTGATAATGGGGCGGATCGGAATGTCTTCTTTATGGATTTTGGGAAGCGCTTGGAGTGTAGGTGCTGATGGTCGGATTTGTTTCATGTAGGGCTTTTGTTTATGTGTCATAATGTGTTTGGCTTTGTTGACTATTTGTTTTACTGAGTTTTGGTATCTGTCGGTGGGGTCGTGTTTTAGTTCTGTGATGTTGTTCTGTTCTATGAAGTCTTGTACTTTTTTGTGTAGGTTGTCTGTGGGGATAATTACAGTCGTGTTGCCTTTGTCAGCTTTTACAAATGTGATGTTGTGTTTGTGTGCCTTTTCCCTCAGTTTGATGGCTGTGTGTATTTCTGAGTTGTGGTTGTTGTTGTCTGGTGTCTTATGTACTCCTATTGTGTTGTTTATATTATGTCTTAATGTGTCTTGATGTTCTGGTGCTGTGTTTTGTATATTTGTTTCTGTGTCAATTATGAGCTTTGTTAGTGTTTGGTTGTTATGTTTGTAATGTATGTTATGTTTTAGGCCTTTATCAAGGAGTGTTTGTTCGTTTTTTGTGAGTGTGACGTTCGTGAGGTTTACTGTACGTGGGTAGAATTTGTGCGAGGGAATTATATCTGTTTTGATTGGTGTCAGGTTTTTTATTTTTCTGTCGTGTTTTGTCTGTATGATATGTATTTGTTTTTTTGTCCATTCATTTGTGTGATGTATTAGTTCAGTCATGTAATTGTGTCCGTATGTGTTGGCGATATGTAGGTGTAGTGTTAATGCTTTGCGGTTAAGAGCGTCTTTTTTCTTATATAGTTGTTTAATAACAAAATTATTAGACAACACACACAAATAGACAACAACATTGCAGTAAAAAACACTGACCTAGTAACAAAAATAAAAGACATACACATCCCCCATAACGCCACATTAGCCTCCTTTGACATTAAAAACCTGTACACAAACATCCCCATCTCTGAAACAATCACCATCCTACAAAACAAACTCAAACAGAACAACACACCAGACGAACTTATCAATGAAATAACAGAAACTCTGAACATTATCACAAAACAAAACTACTTTACTTATAACAATAAATACTACACACAGAACGACGGCCTACCCATGGGCTCCCCCATATCCAGCATTCTAGCAGAAGTCTTCCTCCAACACTTAGAAAAAACAAAAATACTCACAAACAATGACAGACACTCACATAAAATACTATATTGGCACAGATACGTTGATGACATTCTAATACTATACAGGGGAAACAAAAGACAATGTGAACAGTTACTAACGCACATAAACAAAATACATAAAAACATAACCTTCACTGCCGAATACGAACACAACAATACCATAAACTTCTTAGACCTCTCCATCACAAAACTAGAACACAGGCACAAATTCAGTATATACAGAAAACCAACTACAACTGACACACTAATACACAACACCTCCAATCACCCAATACAACACAAACTAGCTGCTTTTAGAACCATGATACATAGACTTAACAACATCCCCTTAGATGAAATAGACTACAAAGACGAACTAAACACGATAAAATATCTAGCAGAATCTAACGGTTATGACAGAACAATAGTCAGTAAACTCCTACACAAAACACAAAACAAACAACAGACAAAGACAGAAAACAACAAATTCATAACACTAACATACATCAACAAACAAACAGAAAAAATTGCCCACAAATTCAAAAAAGCAGGATACAGAATCGCTTACAAAACTACTAACAAAACAGAACACACACTATCAAAACGCATGCCCAAAGCACAAAACAAATTCGATCTACCCGGTGTATATAAACTAAATTGTTCAAATTGCAGTAAATTCTACATAGGCCAGACAGGACGTAGCTTCAAACAGAGATACATTGAACACACAAAAGCACTCCACACCACTACAGAATCTACCTTCGCAAACCACCTCATTGAAGCAAACCACACATATAAAAACATCGACAATAACATGAACATACTACACGTACACACAAAAGGCCGAAAACTAGACACTCTAGAACAATTAGAAATATACAAACACACAAAAACAAATAAAAACGACATCCTAAACGAACAGACACAATTCAAATCGCACGCATTATTCGAACACATCTCACCACACACACACAGCTTCAATCTTTCGAAACACTTTCTCGTCGCCAACAACAAGACGAGCAGCGCTACTAACGACAGCGTCTGATGAAGCCTTCTATAGGTGAAAGCCGGTTTAGGCTGTAAGGTAAAACTTTACGTTTTTACTTATAAAAAACTTTGTGTTCCGAGTCGTCAATATTATAGTGATATTTAGTTAAGTAACGGACACGTCATGGACAACGAAATCCAAGAAAAAAATAAAAACGACATCCTAAACGAACAGACACAATTCAAATCGCACGCATTATTCGAATATATCTCACCCCACACACACAATATCGATCTTTCGAAATTCGATTCCGTCGCCCACAACAGGACGGACAGCGCTACCAGCGGCAACCTCTGAAGAAGCCTTTTAAAGGTGAAAACCGGTTCAGGTTGTAAGGTAAAACTTTATGTTTTTACTTATAAAAAACTTTGTGTTCCGAGTCGTTAAAGTAATAGTTGTATTTAGTTAAGTAACGGACATGTCATGGACAACGAAATCCAAGAAGTAAAAGAATTTAGTTGTCACCTTACACTTTCATATATTGTTATATGTTAGGGAGCAAATCAGTCGTGCAATAAATAAACGAAAAACTTTTAAAAATCGTAGTTTGTTTTAACAATATACGATTGACAAACAACGTTTTAATTTAGAGTGAACCGGATTGAACACATTCGAGAAAGAAGGTTTAGTGGCTATTGGCTACACTGCTTGCAATTTGTGAAGCGGTAAGAGTAAAATCGTGTTCATGCACGTTCCTTCACATGTTGCACAAAAGTAATAACTCAGTATAATTGGCTTTTAATAATGTTATAATTGTAACAAAAATGTGTTCTTATGATAGTAGGAGTTCAAATCAACAGAACGAAGACAGCGGCATTGAAAAGGGTAAGAAACCATTATGTTTACTTTAACCTAGATTATTCTTGTTTAACGTTTTATCACTTGATAAATTAATTTTGATCTACTGCATACTGTATTTTTCTGTACAAAAGAATTTTATGTAAAAATAATTTTTTAAATCAATACCCAACAGCAAATATGATATTATTTTATGTATCCTGAAAAAAATTGATGGTATATATATTTTAGTTCAGTAGGGTAATTAGTATGGTTTCGAAAGCAACACTGTTAGGTTATAGACCTAGAATAATAATAAGCAATGATAATGTGATCTATTTGTAAGATACACACACTCATTGCCTACTAATGGTATCTATAATTTAGATCTTCTATTGTGGTGTATTCATTGTTCATAACCTAAAGCTACCATACATATGATTTATAATAAAGTTTTAATTACTCACATGGTAAAATTAAGAATGTGATTAATTAAAACTTTATTATAAATCATTTGTATAGTACCTTTAACTTATGAACAATGAATACACCACAATAGAAGATTAATAATAAGAAGTTTACTTAACACTTTAAATATGTATTTAACACATGATTTTCCATGTATTTTGTACTGTTTCTGCAAAAACTAGTTAACATTTACTGAAACTTATATACATAATGTAAAAGATCAATTCTTTCTTTTTAAATTGACATCAAAAACTTTACAGTAACAGGATGTTTAATATTTTTTAATTAGTTTTTAAAAAATCAGTTTTTCATGTACAAAAAACTTTAAAAAAGTTTTGTATCAGTTTACATTTATAAATGTCACATTAAATCTAATTAAAATTAATTATATAGCTAAACTAGTGACCAGATAAATATATATAACATATTTATTAATAATAACTTCACAATTTTCTGCAGAAAAATTTAACAATAATTAGCCATGGAAATGCTGTGAAAACAGATGATTCCTATGTGCAAAAAAAGGAATGTAAAACGCAAAAGTTTGTGTTTTTTTCATGAGCTAAATATGTGAGAGATTGTGTTCCAGGTCACTCAGCTCATGGGTTTTTATGGAATTAAATATATACATATAGACATGCCCGGAGAAAGTGGAGACAACATATCCAAAGTGTTAAACATAAACAACATAATTTTACCCCCTGTAAATAGCGAATGTTCAACATATTTTTTAAATTTGTTTTGGTGTATTGTATGTTATATAAATATAAACTTGATTTGAGTAATAAATTAAAAAATTATCTGTCACTTGAGTTTTCTACTGGCCGACTCTGGTAAAAGGCTGGAATATTAAACATGGCAACACTGGAACCAACTGATATTTTGAGGCCAACTACACAATCTCTTAATTTATGTATTTCTGTAATCAAATCATGTTATTTTTAATTGCCGGTTAACAGCAGTTGTATAATTCTTCACTTTTTGAAAATTAAAAGTTTATTATGTAAAATACTGTTATATTCTGGGATTTCGTTGTCTATGACGTGTCCGTTACTTAACTAATAATAATAATTATTATATATATATATATATATATATACTGTTATATTATAATTATACTGTTCACAATTTTCTATTGTATCATTATATTTATTGTTCATAGCCTAAAGGTACCATACATGTATGGTAGGTACATAGTACATAGTACATACCTACATAGTATTATAACTTAAACGAGGTTTGCACCACGTTTTAGGCGTCCAAATATAACTTAAACGAGGTTTCAATCAATTTTTTTTGTTACGTGGACTGAGTTCTATCATACTCATTGTGTTATGTGTTTGTGTATTGATGTGTTTTAATTATTATACTCTTGACACGTTCGTTATGAACTAGAAGAAAAACGATTTTACCTGATGATGGGAACGTGTTCCCGAAACATGTCGTAAGACATCAAAGACGTAGTCGCAGCACGGACAAAGAAAAAGGTATTTATTAATTTAAATTTCACTGCGACTGGAGACCAAATATAATGAATAAATTTCCTTACTTTACAGCGAGTTAACATTTAATTTTTACCATTTACTTATTCTAGCACATATCTTATTCTAATTGCTTATCGTCTATCCCGTTTCATTCTGCCGAGCTCATTTACAATCAAGCTCCACAAAGTTGGGCACCAAATATAACTTAAACGAGGTTTGCACAACGTTTTAGGTGTCCAAATATAACTTAAACGAGGTTTCAATCCATTTTTTTGGCGTTAAATTTGTAACTATTTAAGTTTATATTATTTGATGTAATAATATTTGTGTTTAAAATGTATAAGATGCTGGGTGCCAGAGATGTTATGTGATCTCAGGGGGTTTTTTGAATAAAAACTCTGCAGTTAAGATGCTTATAACTTTTAATTATTACTAATTTTTGTAAGACACATACAAAAATATATATATTCATTTCATCTTGACGAGAAACATATCTCAATCTATTACTTCAAGAACTAATAATTCAATCATAAATCATTCAAATTATTGAATTATTACAGATAAGTTACTCTCTATACCAACATAAATTCATATCATAAATCTAAGCACATAAAATACATAAATCAAGACTTTGTTATTACTTGTCTATTTTACTATAATTGTTGCATTTATGAGTTTCAAACTAGAAAAACATATATATATTCAATGCCTTAATATTAACAAGATATTGACTTCTGACAACCATCAGATATATTTAATGCAACTCTGAATTTGTCAATCCTAATTTACATTAATTAAATTGAGCATTTCTGAAGTCATAAAGGGTAGAATAATATTACTAGCATCCAACTGCTCGTCGGTTCTTTTAGAATGAAACGGGATGTTTAGGGATATAGACGATACGACTACATAGAATATTAGTTAATACATAAGTACAATGAAACTGTTACTTGTGTTCAGGATTATCCATTCCATCTGCCGACAATGCCTTGAGTGAACATATATCACAATTTCACTTCGCACCATACTTTGCTTTAATTCCATTCACAATTACTTTCGTCGATTCTTTACACACATCGGAACTCCGCTTAAATACTCCACTCGACTTTCGCGCACAAGACAAAATATACTGTGTTCGAAATTACTTCAAGTTCACTGATTTAAATAAAACTGCTTCTTACTTGCTGTACGCACTAATTAAATGATTCACTCGCGATGAAGATTCCTCTCGTGCTTGTCTTTGCTGTACAAATAATGACTGTCACGTTCTTTGACTAACACGCACTCAAATACTTCAAAACTTATTAAGGTATTTTGATAGTTTCTTTAATTCATAATGAGATTTTAATAGACACGAATAGTTTTTCTGTCCACTCCGATATATTACTTTACATGATGGTTAATCAAGCTAATATACTTTAACACTTTAAAACTTATTAAAAGCGAAGTTAAAATATACTAAGAGCATCTTTAACACATACTAAGAGAGCCTTTCACATACTAAGAGAGAGTTTAGCTGTATACGGGGTATTATTTATGGGGCTCACTATTTCCCTTTTCCCACCCGTTCTACTCAAATAATTCCGATAGGCTCATGACTGATTTCCTTGCCGGGAACTTCAAATTCGTCTATTCAAGAACCGTAAAAAACTCGTGCTCTAAAGTCACGCTTCTTCTCATTGGTGTTTAGCTTGGGGTGCGCGGGTATTTTGCCACGTGTTCAACTGCTACACCAAGCGACGCGACTTTCACCAGAGTTTCTCTTTTTTTTATCGCCTGATCCATTGTTTTCCCAAGGTTGTCGTTCGTCAAAATCTAACGGGACTCAACAGTTTTATGATTTTTCGCGAACAAAGCATTTCCTTCTTTATGACTTTAGAAAGCTGCTTTTTGTACAATGCTCTTTTATTTTGTTGCTGCCAGACTGTCGCCAACTATAACTTACTTACAATATTTCTGTGAGACGTTATTTTGCCTCACTTTTCTTATGAACACATTTAATTTGCTTAATAATAACTAAAAACATACATTAAATGATTAATTACGTTAATTACATTATATAAGCTTACGTGATCTACATTCACGTTATAGTATGGTACCTTTAGGCTATGAACAATAAGTGCGTGTATATTATAAATACATCACATTATCATTAATTATACTGTTATATTATTTAAGAAATATACCATACTAATTAACTCATTCATATGATACGAATTCAATAATTTGAATAAAATTAATTCATTAGGCCTAACACTAATTTTTTCATCTTAAACGTGTACTACTAAGTGCGTACAGACCTATAATTTAGATTTAGCTATAAATAGGCCTACTCATGATTTTAGTAATGCTACAAATGCTACAAAATTAAATCAAAATATAACATGTTCACTTTGGCTATTTTATTACACAATGCTTATAAGCCTCAGACGCAGTGTTGCCACGTTTAATATTCCGGCCTTCTACTAGAGCCGGCCATGGTTTTCTCAGTTGTTCATAATAGACAGTGGTGCAGGTAATTAGGGCTACCCCTAATAGGGTAAAAGGATAAAATAAAATCATTTCAGTAATAATTACAACACCGGCACTAGTTAGAAACTGTTCACTATTCATTTGAAAATTAGAAATTCTAATTTGAATTTATAAACTACAAATAATTCTTAGTGGAACAAATAATTGATAGTCTAATAATGTATTTTATGAATAACAGGCAGTTGCACTTTCATCTATGCAGAGTTTACTCCCACTGCTCTCGAACCGTTAAATGTTGCCCCCCCCCCCAAGTTAAACCTGCCATCGTGCCACAGGTGCTCAAATGGAATGCTTTTGTTTAGTATTCCTGACTTGAGCAAGTAACAAAGAAAATATCAAAACTATAATATAGACACAGTTGGATCTAAAACTTTAGGGGGGCTAGGCACCCAAAAGATTTTAACTAATTAGTTTTAATGAAAATAATTAAGTTGTCAGCCTATAAATATTAATATTTTTTGCTGAACTATTTTGTTTGTGGCCTTATATTAACCTCATTTTGAAAAAAAAATTCTTGAGGCCCCTCCCCACCAAAATGGAACAGTTGGTCTACTTTTTACCTCTCTGCCCCCCCCCTCATAACAGGGACAACACAGTCTTGATTCTATAGAATGTAGAATGTACTTACTAAGTGTATTACTTGGTTTAATTAAGATTTGATGTAGGAAAATGTGTTGAACAGTCATACTCAGAAGCTCATTAATTCAAAGTTTCCTACTGAGAGTATTGTATCAGTTGGTGTTATAATATTTGTGTGTGCTTATTTTCTATTACACATCTAAGCATGCAAGTGGAGTTTTAAGTTGACTGTACTAACAGCTGCTTTCTTAGGTAAACCTACTCTATATATAATTGTTACATTACTTATACTATATACTATTACATTATATATGAAACAAAGAATTGTTTTTTCGTATGCAGTTTTTACAAAGTGGTCCACAATGTGTGTAACACAAAGAGTATTCAGCATGACTGATGAACAAACGTTTGCCAGATTTAGATAGAATCCTTACCGTACTTCTGTACACACTATTTCTAGCACATGGACATCAATGCCAGCTGCAAACTGAAAGACCAACACCAACTTTGCCGATTAAAAAAGTTGGCAAACATGAACAAGAATGTGAAAAAGATTTTATGGTAGTCAAAGTACGCTGAAAGAACACATTTTTTGCTATACATGTATCTCCCAAGATTTTGGCGTTCTGATTGCAAATTTTATGCTGTATAATTGGCTGCATTTACTGTTTTGTGTTGCATCCCCATGGATACACTGCAACCCAAGCATCCATTTAGTTTTAACATTGTCGTGTAAGTGTTGCTTGTTACATATTATAGTCCAGGTAACCCCAGTACATTTTTCTATATCATTATGATCATCATCATCATCATCAGCTGTGGCTCTACAACCCTTGGTGGGTCTTGACCTGCTCCAAGAGTCAATTCCATTCCTCCCTATTGCGTGCCCTGGCTTTCCAGTTTCTTATGTTCAGCTTTCTGAGGTCTTCCTCTATCTGTTTTGGGGTCTTCTCCCTTTTCCACTACCCATTGGTTTACGGTAGAAAATATGTTTCATAGGCTGTCCTTCCTCCATTCTCTCTGCGTCCAGCCCACCTTAGCCTGTATATTTTGATTTATCCTGACAGTGTCTGGCTCTTTGTAAAGATGGTATAGTTTATAATTATAGCGCCTGTGCCACATTCCATTTTCTTGTACTTCTCTAAATATTGTTCTTAGAATCCGTCTTTCACAGCAACCTAGAAGTTTCTTGCTATTTTACTTCCATATTCCTTAAGGAATGGAAGTATGGTGATGGCAAAAAAAATCATGTTCGAGATTATTGCAGATTCTGATTCTACTACACTCAAAACATGAAACAAAGTCGTTTTCCGAAAAGTGTGTGTGTGTGTGTGTGTGTGTGTGTGTGTCTGTCTGTCTGTCTGTCTGTGTGTCTGTCTGTCTGTCTGTGTCTTAGATTTTTTTTCTATGGCAAACGATAACTGCCGCAAATTCAAACAGAATCAAATAATTTTTTGCATGCAGCCCTGATTTGCAGAGTACTCGCGACCTATTGTTTTTGGTGAAGATCGGTTGAGGGAAAGGGGTAGTTTACCTGCAACGGTTTTTTTTTAGCAAGGGTAATTTTGTTTGTTTGGCAAACGATAACAGCCGCAAATTCAAACAGAATCAAATAATGTTTCGCATACAGCCCTGAATTGTAGAGTTCTCAAGATATTTTGATTTTGGTGAAGATCGGTTAAGGGAAAGGGGTAGTTTACCTGTAACGTTTTATGTTTTAACAAGGGTATTTCCTATGGCAAACGATAACAGCCGCAAATTCAAACAGAATCAAAAGATTATGTGCATACAGCCCTAAATTGTAGAGTTCTCAAGACCTATTGTTTTTGGTGAAGTTCGGTTGAGGGAAAGGGGTAGTTTACCTGCAACGTTTTTTTAACAAGGGTATTTTCTATGGCAAACGATAACAGCCGCAAATTCAAACAGAATCAAATAATGTTTTGCATACAGCCCTGATTTGTAGAGTACTCAAGACCTATTGTTTTTGGTGAAGATCGGTTAAGGAAAGGGGTAGTTTACCTGTAACGTTTTATGTTTTAACAAGGGTATTTCCTATGGCAAACGATAACAGCCGCAAATTCAAACAGAATCAAATAATGTTTTGCATACAGCCCTGATTTGTAGAGTACTCAAGACCTATTGTTTTTGGTGAAGATCGGTTAAGGGGAAGGGGTAGTTTACCTGCAACGTTTTTTTATCAAGCGTATTTTCTATGGCAAACGATAACAGCCGCAAATTCAAACAGAATCAAATAATTTTTTGCATACGTCCCTGAATTGTAGAGGTCTCAACGACTTTCGATTTTGGTGAAGATCGGTTAAGGGGAAGGGGTAGTTTACCTGCAACCTTTTACGTTTTAACAAGAGTAAAGTACTTGAAAATTTATTTAAACTTTTTGAAACAATGGTAATTGTTAAAAATAAAATAATTTTGTTGCCAGGCAATAAAATTATAATTTTTTCATTTTAATGTAATATAATATTTTTCATTTAATACAGCAATAAAAAGTCAGGTAAGACACAGCCTGGCTGTTTGGCTGAAAATGATTTTAAATATAAATCTTAGAATATGGAAGTCATGTATGGTTCTCCATACCGATATTTTACTTATGTTCCATAAGGAAATGGAAGTATGGTGATGGCGAAAAAATTGTGTTCAAGATAAGGGCTGATTCTGATTATACTACCCTCAAAACATGAAGAAAAGTAATTTTTTGAAAAGTGTCTGTGTGTCCGTATGTCTGTGTGTAGAATTTTTTCTATGGCAAACGATAACTGCCGCAACTTCAAACAGAATCAAATCATTCTTTGCATACGTCCCTGAGTTGTAGAGGACTCAAGGCCTATTGTTTTTGGTGATGATTGATTAAGGGAAAGGGGTAGTTTACCTGCAACCTTTTACATTTTAACAAAAGTAAAGTATTTGAAAATTCATTTAAATTTTCAAACAATGGTAATTGTTAAATATAAAATAATTTTGTTGCTAGGCAATAAAATTATAATTTTACTTCATTGTTCCATAAGGAAATGGAAGATGATCATGGCGAAAAAAATCGTGTTCGAGATAACAGCAGATTCTGATTGTACTACCATCAAAACATGATAAAAGTCATTTTTCGAAAAGTGTCTGTGTGTCTGTGTAGAATTTTTTCTATGGCAAATCATAACAGCTGCAAATTCAAACAGAATCAAATAATTTTTTGCATACAGTCCTGAATTGTAGAGGACTCAAGGCCTATTGTTTTTGGTGAAGATCGGTTAAGGGAAAGGGGTAGTTTACCTGCAATGTTTTACGTTTTAACAAGAGTAAAGTGCTTAATTTTGATAAATAAAGTATCCTGAAAAGAAGGTCATAATAATCCACTGTAGAAAGGTAGATGAAATATCTATAAATGAAAAAGGTAGTTGAAGGGGGAGGGGGTAATTTTTTTATAAATTAAAATGTTAGTTGATGATGGAGGAGGTAAATTTTTATAAGTTTTTATAAATATTGTTCATAGAATCCATCTTTCACAGTAACGTAGAAGTTTCTTGCTATTTTTACTTCCATGTTCCATAAGGAAATGGAAGTATGGTGATGGCGACAATATTGTGTGCGAGATAAGGGCTGATTCTGATTGTACTACCCTCAAAACATGAAGAAAAGTAATTTTTCGGAAAGTGTCTGTGTATAGATTTTTTTTCTATGGCAAACGATGACTGCCGCATCTTCAAACAGAATCAAATCATTTTTTGCATACGTCCCTGAGTTGTAGAGGACTCGAGGCCTATTGTTTTTGGTGAAGATCGGTTAAGGGAAAGGGGTAGTTTACGTGCAACCTTTTACATTTTAACAAAAGTAAAGTATTTGAAAATTCATTTAAATTTTCAAACAATGGTAATTGTTAAATATAAAATAATTTTGTTGCTAGGCAATAAAATTAAAATTTTACTTCCATGTTCCATAAGGAAATGGAAGTATGGTCATGGCGAAAAAAATCGTGTTCGAGATAACAGATTCTGATTGTACTACCATCAAAACACTTTACTTACTTACTTTATCCAATCCCCGCTCTCGGCAGTTCAGCCAGTTCAGCTCAGAGGTTTCAAGCAGGTTAGTTTCTTTATACTGAAGTTCGATTTTTGGAGGTTTAGTAGAGAGGGTAAAAAGTTGAAAAACCGTCTTATCAGGACTTATTACCATTTTGTTGCTGTCAGCCCATCAAAACATGGATAAGTCATTTTTCGAAAAGTGTGTGTGTCTGTGTGTAGAATTTTTTCTATGGCAAATGATAACAGCCGCAAATTCAAACAGAATCAAATAATTTTTTGCATACAGTCCTGAATTGTAGAGGACTCAAGATCTATTGTTTTTGGTGAAGATCGGTTAAGGGAAAGGGGTAGTTTACCTGCAACATTTTTTTTTTAATCAAGGGTAATTATTTTCTATGGCAAACGATAACAGCCGCAAATTCAAACAAAATCAAATAATTTTTTGCATGCAGCCCTGATTTGTACAGTACTCAAGACTTATTGCTTTTGGTGAAGATCGGTTAAGGGAAAGGGGTAGTTTACCTGCAATGTTTTACGTTTTAACAAGAGTAAAGTGCTTAATTTTGATAAATAAAGTATCCTGAAAAGAAGGTCATAATAATCCACTGTAGAAAGGTAGATGAAATATCTATAAATGAAAAAGGTAGTTGAAGGGGGAGGGTGTAATTTTTTTTATAAATTAAAATGTTAGTTGCTGATGGAGGAGGTAAATTTTTATAAGTTTTATGTGTGTTTTACGTTATTGACAACAAAGAAGTTGTTTCTATGGAAACATTTCATTTCACTTTAACAAAATTCTATATTTTTCATTTTAATTTAAATCACGTATGAGTGAAAATATATCGTTCCTGGCAGGCAAGCATATCTCAATTATGTAATGTTTACTTTTCCAAAGTTTTACTATTGTGATTACCGCAATAAAAAGGCCGGCAGGACACACACAAAATTTGCGTTATTTCTGGCCTCACTCATGTTTATTTTCTTATGTTTGCACGCTTTTTAAATGGAAAGTGCCGAAACCCACACCAACACAACGCGTGCAAGCCGAAAAGATGGACATCAATTTGCTTCCTGTGGATCGCTGGGCAGTGTTGTTGTATTAAAGCAATTAATACAATCTGTGTACTTATTTCTATTATGATATGGGAATTATAAACGTAACAGGAGACACAAACGTATTAAGGAAGAAATGTTTTGCTGAGAAATTTATAATTTATACGGGTGAACAGAATAGTCGTTCAGGAAATCAGAAGACAAATGGAAAGAAAGAAATCAAGACTCGATTTTAAAAAAGAAAAATGACTAGTATAGTATTGACAGGAAAGACTTTGGTAACACTATAGACATCCCTCGGCCCGTCGCAGCGAGAGTCCAATTTCATTACATGAATCAGATCGCAGCTACCTTTAGCTAGCTCTTCGTTCGACCTACAGACATTTTATCCAAAAGTACAGTCCTTCCTCACGAAGGTTGAGGATAGTCTTAATCCACCTGACATGGTGGTATCATTTTAGCTGTGTAATTTCTTCAGAACTCAAGCATCCACTTATTTAATTAATATTTAAATGATTTTAAATATAAATTTTAGGACATAGAAGTCATGTGTGGTTCTCCATACTGATTTTTTTCATTTTAATTTAAATCATGTATGAGTGAAAATATATTGTTCCTGGCAGGCAAGCATATCTCGATTATGTATTGTTTACGTTTCCAAAGTTTTGTTATTATGATTACTGCAATAAAAAGGCAGGCAGGACACACACACACACACACACACACACACACACACACACACACACACACACACACACACACACACACACACACACACACACACACACACACACAATTTGCGTTATTTCTGGCCTCACTCATGTTTATTTTCTTACGTTTGCACGCTTTTTAAATGGAAAGTGCTGAAACCCTCAGCAACAAACGCGTGCAAGCCAAAAAGGTGTCCAGCGTGGACACCGATTTGCTTCCTGTCGATCGCTGGCTAGTGTAACTGCACGTGTTTACAGAGGAACGGTTCATGGACAGACTTTTCGTCTTTAGGGAATGAACCCTCTGCAAGATGCTCAGGGTCCATGAGAGACTTCGGAGCGCTCCTTCTTTTCCGTGTGTTCTGTAAAATGTACACTGTAGATTTGCAGCTTTACTCTGAGCAACACTCCATAGGGAATGTTGAAAATTGTTGTCCATGGTGTACCCTCATACACACTAAAACCTGCTCTGATGTTTTGATTACGGACATCATAATATTAAAACTTTGGAAATTTGAGCACTACTTAATAGAGATCAAACATTAACTTTTACAAGCCATTAATTTTATTCATATTTTTATATGTGTACTACATTATCGGCAACAAAGATGTAGTTTGTTGTTAAAATTCCTTCCCGGGCTGTTTGGCCAAGGTCCAATATTTTATAAAAAACCAGATGTATCAGCAGTGCCATCACCTGCCATCATCAGTGAAAATCGAATGCGCTAACTGGAGGTGGTATACGTTAGTGGCCACAGTACTGTGGTTAAGGCTGAAGAAAGAAGTAAATTCTGTGGAAATATTTTATTTCAAAAATGATTTTAAATATAAATCTTAGAACATGGAAGTCATGTATGGTTCTCCATACCCATATTTGTCATTGTCTAGGTGTCTGAAGCATATGTCAGCACTGGCCTGATATGTGTTTTGTAAATTTTGTTCCTAAGTGTTTAGCTCCAATTCATTATTAACTAGCTCCATTAGAATGAATTAACTAATGTAAGTACTTGTATCACTGTTTTACTTGTAAAAATTATATCTTAATATTTTAAAGTAATAGTAACATGTTTCTGTTTATAATTTAAAAAAAAAAAAAACTTTAAAGCGTATGTTTTATTTTCTTCTAGGATTACTGGGTATTTTTGAGGAATGCAATGAGAATGGTACTGACTGTGTGAAATTGTCACAGCTGATTGATAAAATAAAGTTCTTCCTTCAAGGAAATGATAACACACAGTGAGTTAGAAATAATAGTTTTTTCTTTTCAACTAATTAAAAGGTTTTACTTTTGAAAACGTTTGTGTAAGAAAGTATACTAATATGAAATGTTTGCCTTTAATCTATTTCATTCTGCTGTATTTGTTTTAAATGCTGTGTCCAGATAAAGTATTGTAGTTTTTAATACTATTTTGTGTACTATACTTGTTGTTAAGTGGCGACTTATAATGGTTATGGAAAATGCTTTTGCTGTATCATTACAGTGGAGTGGAGGTTTGATTATCTGAGTTAAAGCGAACCCTGACTACCTCAAATAATCAAAAACTTGAATAATTGAAAAAGTATAAAAAAAATTTGCTAATTGCACTGTGACACAAAATTAAAGATTTTGTGTGTCCCAAATGTGAAAATTGGTGAATCTAATAGCATTTTCCCACTGAATTTAGATATGTTTTCAGAACGTTTCTATCACGGAATTATTTTTAGGGACACCTATTTTTATTTTACATTACGTATTTAAAACGCATACTCAGTACAATATTATCTTACCTAAAAAGTAGCAATGTTGGATTTTCTACGATATTTTGCCTCATGAACATCTTTCTTTACAGTCGAACAATAGTCAGCTAGCACACTCGGACTCCACTTGCCCTGGTACTACTTTTCCATATCCAAAATATCCTGATGGAACCGTTCAGCATTTTCATCGCTGATTGCTCCTAGGTTTGGTGGGAAGAAATCTAAGTGTGAGTCCAAGAAGTGAATCTTCAGTGACATGTTGGATCCCATAATTTTGTAAGATTTTAAAAGATCATCCACTATTCTTTTTAATTTTTGGATTTATGGTTTCCTAAGAAGTTCTGGCAAATGCTCTGAAAAGACTTCCATGCAACTTTCTCCACATCATTTAACGTACTATCAAGGTTGTCATCTTTAATTAAGTCTATTATTTGAGGGCCTACAAAGATTCCTTCTTTGATTTTTGCGTCACTGATCTTTGGAACCTTGTTTTTTAAGTACACAAATCCAAGCCCATTTCGATCCATTGCTTTCATGAAATTTTTCATAAGCCCCAGCTTTATGGGATAGTGGAGGTAAATAAACCTTTTTTAATCAATAAGTGGTGCATTAACAATATTCTTCTTTCCTGGAGTTAATGATGTTTGATTTGGCCGCTCTTTCTGTACGTAATGATTTTTTCGGTCTCTGCTGTCCCACTCGCAAAGAAAATAACAGTACTTGGTGAAACCAAAGTTGAAGGCCTAGCAGGAGAGCAATTACTTTTAAGTCACCTCAAATTTTCCACTTAAATTCTTTATACTTTATATTATCCAGCAGAAGTTTTTTGTTCTCATGAGAACAAATAAAATTGTTCTTCTTTCAAATAAAATTTTTTCAAGTAAATGCTTTCTCGTAAGTTTCTTAAGAAAGCAGTCTTTTGACTTATTGTTTTGGAATTGTATCATACAGCAGTTATGACAAATATTGTTTATTGTTCTATGCTATTTGTGACTTTCTTTCACATCAAACGGATCATTCTTAAATGCTTAATGAATACATTTATGTAAATGCTTTTTTATTCATTTATAAATAATATTATAACATAATTGCATAATTTCTATAACATATATAACACTTAAGAGGGAGTAAGTTGAAAACTAAGGGTGACAGAAAAATTCTGTTAACATTTTTTAATTCAGGGGAAAATGCATTATAAAAAACGCTATTATGTTCTCTGGGACAAAATCTTTGTTTATCAGTGTTATTGGTCAACGAAATGCTGTACATTTAAAATTTCATAAACTTTAGTAGGCCTACCGTTTAAAATAAATGCAGAATAAAAAAAGAATACTAAGATAAATAATTTACTTATGTGTGTATGAAGACAGTATCAAATTGACAAACAAAAAAATTCAGTATTATTTTTCAAGTTGTGATGGTTGTCTGCTTCTGAGTAGTATTCACCCTTTGCTGTCTCTCCATCTTGTTTAATAAAGTTAGGTAGCTTTGGGTTGCTGTTTGACATATTATAATGCCAGTTCCAAGGCAGACAATCAGTCTACTTGTAAAGTGCGGGAGTCATCATCAGATGAACCATCCAATATGGTATGCAAATTTTTTTTTAACAATTTGTGCTAGTAATTTCTTTGTTACTAAATTTGTTTTTCCCCCCGTTATTAAACAATTCTTGCATATCTCTTTTTGGGACATCTTCATGCCTAAGAATTACACAGATTATTTCGTGTACAGTTTCATCATCATCGGCCGTGGCTTTACAATCCTTGGTGGGTCTTGGCCTGCTCCAAGAGATGATTCCATTCCTCCCTATTGCATGCCCTGGCTTTCCAGTTTCTTATGTTAAGCTTTCCAAGGTCCTCCTCTACCTGGTCTTTGAATCTACTTCGGGGCCTTCCCCTTGTTGTACTACCCATTGGTTTCTGGTAGAAAATATGTATTGTAGGTTGTACTTCCTCCATTCTCTCTATGTTTCCAACCCACCTTAGCCTGTATATTTTGATTATCCTGACAATGTCCGGCTCTTTGTAAATTTGTGTATGGTTTTGTTGGTACAATAGTCTTCATAATTGTCATTTTGTGCTGGACAATTTAATTGTTCATTTGTTTCAAGAAGCTGATTCCATGTATGTTAAATGGTTTTTGAAGATACATTATTCCACATACTAGTTGACTACTGTACGCCTTAAAATTTTATTTTCATATTCGTTGACCATGACTTTGTCAACTTCATCACTATTTTGTAAAATACATGACAGGTTAAGTTAGCGATTATATTGCTTGAATGTTTTGATTACCCCTTGATTGAGGGGATGAATGAGTGAGACAACATTTGGCGGCTGAAATATGACTTTAAATGTTTCTTATTCCATATTTCTACTTCTGCTAGAACGCTGGAGTCTTCCTACAACACTTAGAAAATATCGGTATGGAGAACCATACATGACTTCCAAGCTCTAAGATTTATATTTAAAATCATATTCAAAATGAAATATTTCCATAGAAACTACTTCTTTCTACTTATTGCTTCAGCCTTAACCACAGTACTGTGGTCACTAACGTATACCACCTCACGTTTTTGCACTCGATTTTTACTGATGATGGTAGTCGATGGCACTGCCGAAAAGTCTGGTTTTTCAGAAAACATTGGACTAAAGCTAAACAGCCCGGGAAGTAATTTTAACAAAGAACTACTTCTTTGTTGCTGATAACGTAGTACACATATACAAAATTCTCCCCTCTCCCTTCAACTATAATTTTCATTTATAGAAAATTACCCCTACCCCGTTCACCTAACCTCTTCATTTATAGATATTTCATCTACGTTTCTACAGTGGATTATTATGAGCTTCTTATCAGGATACTTTATTTATAAAAATTAAGTACTTTACTCTTGTTAAAACAAAATGTTGCAGGTAACGTGCCCCTATCTCTTAACCGATCTTCACCAAAATCAATAGACCTTCAGTCCTTGCAGGGATGCATGCAAAAAAATATTTGATTCTGTTTGAATGAGCGGCAGTTATCGTTCGTCATGGAAACATTTCTCTTGTTACAACATAAAATGTTGCAGGTAAACTATCCCTTTCCCTTAACCGATCTTCACCAAAATCAGTAGGCCTTGAGTTCTCTACAATTCAGGAAAGTATGCAAAAAATTATTTGATTCTCTTTGAATTTATGGCAGTTATCTTTCGTCAAAAATATTACCCTTCTTAAAACATAAAATGTTGCTGGTAAACTACACCTTTCCCTTAACCGATCTTCAACAAAATCAACAAACCTTGAGTTCTCTTTAATTCAAAAAGGTATGCAAAAACGTAGTTGATTCTGTTTGAATTTACGGAAGTTATCGTTCATCATATAAAAAATTACCCTTGTTAAAACATAAAATGTTGCTGGTAAACTACCCCTTTCCCTTAACCGATCTTCAACAAAATCAAAAGACCTTGAGTTCTGTTTAATTCAAAAAGGTATGCAACACATTATTTGATTCTGTTTGAATTTGCGGGTGTTATCGTTAGCCATAGAAACAAATTACCCTTGATAAAAAAACGTTGCAGGTAAAGTACCCCATTCCCTTAACCGATCTTTACCAAAACCAACAAGTCTTGAGAACTCTACTATTCCGGGCTGTATGCAAAACATTATTTGATTCTGTTTGAATTTGCGGCTGTTATCGTTTGCCATAGAAAAAAATTACCCCTGATAAAAAAACGTTGCAGGTAAACTACTCCTTTCCCTTAACCGATCTTCACCAAAAACAATAGATCTTGAGTACTCTACAGTTCAGGGCTGTATGCAAAAAATTATTTGATTCTGTTTGAATTTGCGGCTCTTAATCGTTTGCCATAGAAAATACCCTAGTTAAAATATAAAACGTTCCAGGTAAACTACCCCATTCCCTTAACCGATCTTCAACAAAATCAGCAGACCTTGAGTTCATATAATTCAAAAAAGTATGCAAAAGAGTAGTTGATTCTGTTTTAATTTACGGCAGTTATCGTTCGTCATAGAAAAAATTACCCTTGTTAAAAGATAAAATGTTGCAGGTAAACTACCCTATTCCCTTATCCGATATTCACCAAGACCAACAGGTCTTGAGAACTCTACAATTCTGGGCTGTATGCAAAACATTATTTGATTCTGTGTGAATTTGCGGCTGTTATCGTTTACCATAGAAAAAATTACCTTGATAAAAAAACGTTGCAGGTTAACTACCCCTTTCCCTTAACCGATCTTCACCAAAAGCAATAAGTCTCGAGTACTGTACAAATCAGGGCTGCATGCAAAAAATTATTTGATTTTGTTTGAATTTGCGGCTGTTATCGTTTGCCATAGAAAATAATTACCCTTGATTAAAAAAAAAATGTTGCAGGTAAACTACCCCTTTCCCTTAACCGATCTTCACCAAAAACAATAGGTCTTGAGTACTCTACAAATCAGGGCTGCATGCAAAAAATTATTTGATTTTGTTTGAATTTGCGGCTGTTATCGTTTGCCATAGAAAAAATCTACAAACATAGACAGACACACACACAGACACTTTTCGAAAAATGACTTTTTTTCATGTTTTGAGTGTAGTACAATCAGAATCTGCAATAATCTCGAACACGATTTTTTTTGCCATCACCATACTTCCATTTCCTTAAGGAACATGGAAGTAAAAACAAGCATCCTCACAAACAATGACAGACACTCACATAAAATACGGTACTATAATGGCACAGATATGTTGATGACATTCTAATACTATACAGAGGAAACAAAAGACAATGTGAACAGTTACTAACGCACATAAACAAATACACAAAAACATAACCTTCACTGCCAAATACAAACTAACCTTCACTGCCAAATACGAACACAACAATAGCATAAACGTCTTAGACCTCTCCATCACAAAATTTGAACACAGTACAAATTTAGTATATACAGAAAACCGACTACAACTGACACACTAATACACAACTCCTCCAATCACCCAATACAACACAAACTAGCTGCCTTCAGAACCATGATACATAGACTTAACAACATCCCCCTAGATGAAAAAGACTACAAAGATGAACTAAACATGATAAAATATCTAGCAGAATCCAATGGATACAACAGAACAATAGTCAATAAACTCCTACACAAAACAAACAACAGACAAAGACAGAAAACAACAATTTCATAACACTAACTTACATCAACAACCAAACTGAAAAAATAGCCCACAAATTCAAAAAAGCAGGACACAGAATTGCATACAAAACTACTAACAAAACAGAACACATTATCAAAACACACACACAAAGCACAAAACAAATTCGATCTACCTGGTGTTTACAAACTAAATTGCTCAGATTGCAACAAATTCTACATAGGCCAGACAGGACGTAGCTTCAAACAAAAATACATTGAACACACAAAAGCACTACACTCCACTACAGAATCCACCTTTGCAAACCACCTCAGTGAAGCAAACCACACATACAAAAACATCGACAATAACATGGACACTCTACACGTACACACAAAAGGCTGAAAACTAGACACTCTAGAACAATTGTGTGAAGATACAATCAAATTTATATATTTAAAATAAAAATAATACTGCTAGAACCTTACCTTGTGATCTTTCTCTCGCTGACTTACCTTTTAGAAACACCAACAGAAGTTCAGGGTCGCCACCAATATCTTTGAAGGACAGATATGGAGACCTTTATACTTTACCTTAATTAAAATACTGGACAATTTTGCAGTCTGACTTCCCCCAATTCAGAAAATTCCACGGAAACGTTTAGACGAGTTTTTAAGCACAGAATACTAGGAAATGGTAACGGCGAAATAACTACGCTTTGTCAAATTTACTCTTTCTCTTCCTTTGTATGTTATTTCCACTAATCTCTATTATTTAAAGTTTTCTTATACTAATTTCTATTTACAGACCAGTAGGTTACTCTCTTTTACTCTTTATTTCTCCCCTTTTCCCTCACACACACTCTCACTCTTTTTTCCCCCCGTTTTATTAACTGAGCTCTTTAGTAATTCAAATGTTTTACCTTACATAAACTTTTGGCCAAAAAGAAATATTGTACTTAATTGAATTCAGTATCCGTGACCGTTACGCCACATGTCGGTTTACACTTTCCTACAAAACTATCACAAACTCCTTTTATAAATGTTACTTCTGTTGAACTCCACTGTTTTCTGTTGCATTACATCACAACACACTCTTTGGTAGACCTACTTTTACATTTTCGGTCTACCAAAGTTTTTTGGACCGGACCTAAGTTTTTTGGATCCTTGCTTGGATTTTGTAAGCATGGTTGGTTACAAAATTTTTACAGTTATTAGGAAATTAAAATAAATCTCTTGGTTTGTCCCGTTACAATAACCCCCCCCCCCAATGAGAGGTTTAATGTTGAAACAGAAAACTCTCATTGCTAAAAACCTAAGAGGATCAGCTAGGATATGGCGCAAACAACCCCCCTTACATCCTTATTACAATCATGGGTAATTTACCCCCCTAGTTCGGTGACTGCGGCTGCACCTGCATGACCTTACTGGACTTCCCTATTGAGATCCCAACACCATAAAGTCAGACAGGCACCCCCGCAGTATCACCAAACTCTGCAACATTCAATAAAAAATATCAATTACTGGCTTTTCAACATACCACATCCTTAACTGACTGGTTTCCCCTTAGTCGTACAGGTTTGCCTTTAGCAAAGTACTGGTTCTGTATCTCAATGTATTCTATTTAAAATATACACTACACATACTTGTATTCAGTTAAACATTTTAAGTTTCACATATATGATAAACACAATTCAACCTAATATAAACATCTCAATTTGTATGAAATTACCAACATTACACAACTTTTAATTAGAATTTTCAATATAAATCTTCCCATTATTATACCATCATGTCATCTCTGCATTTACATTCAATATTTTAATCATCTACCCTTGGTTATTCAATTCAAATTTCAAAAAAAAATCTAAATTCATTATCCAAAATTCAACGTTTGCAACATTATTTGCAAAAATGCTACATTATTGAATGCCCTGGCTTGTAACATGGCCAGCACCCTTCCTCACACTCTATTGCCCCCCCTGGACTGTAGTGCCCAGTTGCCTCCACAAGAACTGAAGTTTTTTAGGGTGTAGACGCTGCCTACTCCGTTCTTGCTTCAGCATTACAAAACATTCGGCATTACTGGTATCCGAGGACACCAGAAATCCTACTAAAAATTAGTTATATGCCCTTATACTGTCTACCATCCCATTCGATGGCTAGCCGCTGTTCCATAGCTATGGTGATTCCCCTTTTTTACCCCCCCCCGGTTAATTTCTAAATTCACCTTTTACAACGATAACAAGCTATGGCCAGACTTAGGCAGCGCGTAACATAATGTGCCCTGACCATAGCTGGTTAAAGATGAGCCAATTCCACGGTCAGGGTTTGGTGGGCCGTGACCGCCCGAAAGTGGGGAATCACATGCTTAAAATATATATAACACATGTTACGCATCTACACTTAATTACATACTACTCAACTAGACATTTATAATCAACATAATACAACTTTCAACATGAACATTATCCTTGTTACATTAACATAAACATTTCAAATTTATATTTGACCAAAATTTCCACACCTTACAGCTTTACTTTAGTTTCAAATTCTATTAAATCTTTCACTTGTTACATTATAAATTCAACTATGAATATCTATTAAGCATTTTCATCATCAATTGGTTTGGGTGGCTCCCAGTCCTTAATAATGATCTGATTTATTGAATGGGCATTTAGATATAACCTTACTCACATTCTTCCTTCTAATAACCACTAACGGATTTGCATAGGGTGACACCAATCTCTCAATACTAACCCCCTCTAACCTTTTATCTTACTCTACTTAAATCATTCTCCTCTTAGAACAAAATACCTGATACCCTCTTTGTACCTAGGAAGTGTGTTCCCTTCCCTTATACTCATTCCCTTATTAGTTCCTGGCCCCTCCCAGGTAACTCTGCCAAACCCCATTTGAAACTATTCACCTCCCGCCACAACGCCTTGCGTTGAGGACTCCTTACACCTCCAACCTTAATACAAAATTTATGTACCCTGCTCTCACCTATTTACTTTCCACTTTCATCACTCCCTTTCTCTCTACACCCATTCACTCTCGCTACTGTGTCCCTACTACTGACCCGTTACTGCATTACCTTTATTCCACAAATTTTTATTTTGTCTAATACCCATTTAAAGTTAACTCTAACTCAATGCCTTATTGAAATAATCATCACCCAAACTCCATCTTTTACAACATTTTACAGTAAATTAATCATTGAAAATTACATTAGAAACTTCATAACTAATTCAAATTAATTTAATCACCTAATTAAAAACCTTTTAAACTCATTTAATTTCATTATTAAAACATTTTACTTTACTTCCATTTCATTATAAAATTCCTACCTATGTATGGTCAATCATTCAATCAAAATGAAAACATGATTACTGTCATAAACTCAAAAATATAAACATTCATTACAACAAATATATTGTACATAACCATATGTACCTTCTGATACCTTATCATAACAACATAACTCAATACCTAAACACATGTTATGTTTCATCATTTACTATTTATTATAAAATCTAACTCTCAGAAAAATCATTTGAATTCATTACCAAAATCTATTCATACAACATTAATTAATCAATTAATTCATCTCAAATTTATTGAATTCAATTTTTTTTTTTTTGAACACTAAGTTTTTAATTAGCATATTCCAAAACAATTTTAATTCAGTTAATTGCATTATAAACTTCACAATTACTCTTGTTATTTATTTAGTCTGATAAAATATTATTGTTATTATTATTAAATCAATTCCCCTTGCATACATACATTGTTTACATAAACTACAGAGTACAACATAACCTGTTACACAACTACATTTAACATCAATACAAAAGTATATACAATGCACGTTGTTATCTGTTATTATTTACCACAAATCATTTCATAATTCAGTCCATTTTAAAAACCACTACACTCACATAATTAAATGTTCATTAACAATACTCTTTACCCTCCATCATCAAACAGCAATCTTATGTTTTTATAACACAATTCACTTTTAATTACTTTCATTTTGTTATTATTATAATAACTATTTACTATTTCACATTGTTCCGTTATACCCGCATAATAATCTACTGGATTATCCCACATTATTATTAAATCATATAACCTGTATACACCAGTAATTCTGGTCTTGTCACCGTCAGTATTATTGTCTGTCTCAATGAAGCATTTTGTTATCTCCTTACTATCCGAATCAGCTGCTATTAATATCCCCATCCTACGTACAGGTAAGTGTTCAATATAATTATCACCGTTATCATCATCTATTGCTGCACTATTCTCACAACAAGGTAAGTCTACAATATTACTAAGTCTCTCAATATTCATCCTCTCTATCAACTCTCCATAACCTCTATTTAGCTTAAACCACTCTAACTCTCTCTCTCTCTCTCATAATCACTTTCATCATAAAACCTGTCACAACCCCCCTGAACTACTTCACTCCATGCAAAGGGCACAACAAAATCATTATTACACCTCCTGGCTTTACCAGGTAAACCACCAAAAACTAGGGGACCATTTAGAGACACCATGTCTCCCACACAACCTCTGGAGGAACCTTTGTCTTCAAAAACCACATGTGGAGCCCTTACTCCACTTAAACAACGGGGAAAATTTGCCCTTTGCCCACCTAACCTCTCTTCACATTCTCTCTCAATTTCATCAACACTCGCTAACACTTCGTTATTAAATTCTACTTCAACTAAAAATTCATCATCACTATTAGTTTTCACTGTATCACTCTTAAATAGCTCGTTTTCAACTATTTTACCGCTACTACTTATTAACTCATTTTTATAACTATCACTTACCTTGTTAATTATTTCTTCATTATTTTTCATAATTATCTCCCCATTATAATTAACAACATTATTACCACTTACCTGTTTTAATTCGACTTCTGTATTCTCTTTTAATTTACGTCTATCTCCTTCCCACTTCTCGTCTCGTTTATTCATCTGTTCTTTCAATTCATTAACATTACTGCTTAATTTATCAAATTTATTATTCATTCTGCACAATGTGCTACACAAATATTTCATCATATCATTCTTATTATATGCTACCTGATCGTCTTCATTCTTGTTAAATTGGTCTGTCTCTCTACCCTTTTCTACCACCACTACACTATAATCATTATCATTAGGCCTATTCACTGTCTTATTCTCTACCCCTATCACTTCAACTATTTTACCTTTATTATTTGTCATCTCACTACCAATAATAGTATCATCACTATGCTTTTTAATTTCAGCGAATATTCCCTCTTCTTGTTCTTCCATTCGTCTAAAATTATTATCCAGTTTACCCACAATCCCTCTGAATTCGACTTCCCATTCGTCCCACACAAAATCTATTTCGTTTACTTGTGCCTTAGCCATGTTAAACAAAATTATTTAGATAATAACTCTTTATATAATACCCACTATAACCCTGTTACTCAATAATTATTCAATTTAACTCAAAATACCCCACATAAAACAGTTAGCAATACGTAAAAGTAAACACACAATAGCACTACCAAAACACTACCTTATTCAATGTACATATTATACGCTAATTTCACAACTTATGCCGTTACCCAAACCCTATTTTCTGTGCCTCAAAACAGGTCTACCTTGTATAATATTTATATACTAGGATCCTGGCAGGGTCACCAATTGTGAAGATACAACCAAATTTATATATTTAAAATAAAAATAATACTGCCAGAACCTTACCTTGCGATCTTTCTCTCGCTGACTTACCTTTTAGAAACACCAACAGAAGTTCAGGGTCGCCACCAATATCTTTGAAGGACAGATATGGAGACCTTTATACTTTACCTTAATTAAAATACTGGACAATTTTGCAATCTGACTTCCCCCAATTCAGAAAATTCAACGGACACGTTTAGACGAGTTTTTCAGCACAGAATACTAGGAAATGGTAACGGCGAAATAACTACGCTAACACATGGTTATGCAATTTACACAAAATATTTTATTTTTTGTCAAATTTACTCTTTCTCTTCCTTTGTATGTTATTTCCACTAATCTCTATTATTTAAAGTTTTCTTATACTAATTTCTATTTACAGACCAGT
This sequence comes from Magicicada septendecula, assembly GCA_034769895.1. NCBI lineage: Eukaryota > Metazoa > Arthropoda > Insecta > Hemiptera > Cicadidae > Magicicada > Magicicada septendecula. Next base: position 1,437,544,678 of record CM068367.1, on the reverse strand, counting down.
AGGTTACTCTCTTTTACTCTTTATTTCTCCCCTTTTCCCTCACACACACTCTCACTCTTTTTTCCCCCCGTTTTATTAACTGAGCTCTTTAGTAATTCAAATGTTTTACCTTACATAAACTTTTGGCCAAAAAGAAATATTGTACTTAATTGAATTCAGTATCCGTGACCGTTACGCCACATGTCGGTTTACACTTTCCTACAAAACTATCACAAACTCCTTTTATAAATGTTACTTCTGTTGAACTCCACTGTTTTCTGTTGCATTACATCACAACACACTCTTTGGTAGACCTACTTTTACATTTTCGGTCTACCAAAGTTTTTTTCCGAGGCTACCGTGAAATTACGTTTGTACTGTTTAAGTAATGGTGTCCAACTGGCCGGCGACTACTGTCGACTGTGTGCGCGCGGTTGCCTACCCGCCAAGCGTAAGGCGTTGCCGTCAACTCGTACTCTGTGATGCGTTGTTTTCATCGCATGATCGGCTATGGAATTTTTTGTACGTGACTTTCACGTTGTGAACCGGCTGCACACTCGCGCGCTTGTACACATTCCCAGATGCTAGCAGCTTTTGTGCCTCGTACGGCTTGGTATTGCACTGACTACAAGGTGTTCAAAAAGTCAAGATTTCGTGATCACGACTGTTGCCTAGCATGGTTGGTTACAAAATTTTTACAGTTATTAGGAAATTAAAATAAATCTCTTGGTTTGTCCCGTTACAATTGGAAATATACAAACACACGAGAACCTATAAAAACGACATCGTAAACGAACAGACACAATTCAAATCACACACATTATTCAAACATATCACACCCCACACACACCACATTGATCTTTGAAAAGTCGATACCATTGCCAAGAACAAAATGGACAGTCCTCCCAATGGCAGCCTCTGAAGAAGCTTTTTAAAAGCGAATACCAGTTCAGGTTATAAGGTAAAACTTTTACGATTTTACCTATAAAAATCGCTGTGTTCCGAGTTGGTAGTGAATTACGAGGGACGATCAGAAAGTAAGAATACAACACTTGTTAAAAATCGAAAAATGAATATATTTTAATGAAATTTACAGGGTATGTGCCAAAATATGTTATCATTTCTCCACATAATCGTCGTTGAGGTCAATGCACTTTTGAAGCCTGGGCACCAGCTTTTGTATACCCTCGTTGTATACCTTCCGCTCCACCTCCTTAAGCCACTTTTTCACAGTCTCCATGACCTTCTCATCGTCCGAAAATCGCTGTCCACCCAAGAACTCCTTCAATTTGGTGAAAAGATGGTAATCCAAGGGTGCCAGGTCTGGGGAGTAGGGCGGGTGAGTCACAATGTCCCATCCAAACGACACGAGCAGGTCCTGAGTGAGCCGGGCGGTATGGGGCCTGGCGTTGTCATGAAGGAGTGACACACCACGAGTCAGCATTCCCCTCCTTTTGTCTTTGATTTTTTGTTTCAACTTCTTTAGGGTCTCACAATATGCAGCAGCATTGATGGTGGTCCCTTTGGGCATTAAATCGACCAACAAGATCCCGTTCCGGTCCCAAAAGACGGATGCCATGATTTTCCTCTGTGAAGACTGAACTTTGAATTTTTTGGATGTTGGCGAATGGGTATGGCGCCACTGCAGAGACTGTCTTTTTGACTCAGGAGTATAGTGACACACCATGTTTCGTCCCCAGTCACAATTGAGTCGAGAAAGGATTCACCCTCAGCTGAGCGAATCTCACACCTGCGGTACGTGGAGCAAACGGGGGATGAACTGGTTGACGTGTTAAGCTGGTGCGACGACATTTCGTAACAGACTGAGGCGCTCGATGTCTCATTTTGACCGTTAAGAACCCGTCTACATGTCACAGGTGCCAACTTTGAAAAAAAAAATTCCCTATGTCCTACACAGCCCTTGTATTCTTACTTTCTGGACGTCCCTCATAATTATATTTAGTTAAGTAACGGACACGTCATGGACAACGAAATCCAAGAAAGAAAAAGTATCTCAGATAATTGGGGTACTCTTCTGTATATTGTTCATTCTAGACAATGCTTTTGGTTTTTACAGCATTATAAAGTCACTTTGAACATCAGTCCAACACCATTACTTTATATAGGCAATTTCTCCCCCCCCCCCCCCGTAGGCTTACTGTCTACTCCAGTGGTCAAGTGGAATTATCCACACCCACATTGAAAAGTCCAAATATTACATTATTATAGTAAAACCTGACCTAATGGCTACTTTTATTCAGCGGTCACCTTTATGAGTGGCCACTTTTTTGAGGAACAGATTTTATTTTTCGTAACAATATAAATTTTTGCCTCCATTAAATGGTCACCTGCTCCCTCGCCCAGTGGTCAGCCCGTAACAGGTTCCTTCACTTGCTTAACCGGTCAGCGATGTTCAGTCATCTTGAATAGAATACACAAGATAAAATAGTTTCAAAGTAGAGATTTCTACGAATACTCAAGTAGTGTTTATATCTAACCAATTGAAACTACCTAGCCTTATGTAACTGCATACTTTTAAATTTACGAATTGTTATTTGGACAACCATAAGTTTGTTAATCCTTTGGAAGACTACGAAATTGTTATTTGTAAACAATACACTGTTGAAGTTTCATAATATTGAAACAGTAGTACATGCAAACGTTCCAAACTGTTGAAACCATTATAACATTGAATTGGCGTAAACAATCTACGTGTGCTTGAGAAGTGTTTTGTAATTTTTATTGTAATTTAACAGTGACATTACATTAAACAGTCATTACATGAATTTCACAAGAACATGTGACGATATCAAAGGCATTGGGAAAATTGACTTCAGGAAGATTATAAAGGTAGAGCAGAAAAATATCTGTATTTACAATCAAAACTTTTTGAAATGGTCATTTAAAATCTCTTCTATTCCAGAATGTGTACTTTTACAATACAGAAATGTTTCTGCCCTTTGCAGAAACAGGTGATAATGACGTACAGAGTGAAAAAGAAGAAGAAATTAAAGAAATGGGGATGTGTTTAAAAGAATTGTTACAATCTCTTAGGCGGATCAAAGATATTTGCATTACTCTTGATAAGGAATATGAGGAGAATGCTGTGGAACAATGTAGTAAACTTTACTGTTTCACCAAAAATTACAGAATTTACAAGAAAACTGCTACCTCAAAACAGACCACTTTAAAAGAATATTTCTTTAAAGTATAATCTTTACCAATGTGTTGTAATGTAATTATTTCTACTGAAAACGTACTGTAAATAGGAATAAAATGATATATAATAAAATGATATAGCTGATCATCCCTATTTAATACTCTGTATTGTTACTATACTCTCAGAATCCCCAAAAGCTACTACAACTCCGTACATTTTCTTGTCTAAGTTCTACGAAAAACTTGATAAATACACAGAGTACACTCATGTGTTCACGGTTGGTTCTTGCACAGACGAAAACAATGGATGTGCAGTAATATTATCTGGACATGAATACTTATTCAGGTTGGACGGGGTCTGCTCGGTTTTTATCTGCGAAGCATATGCAATTCGTTCAGCAATGGAAATAATAAAAGATTCCATGGGCTCCAATTATATTATCTTCTCAGATTCTCGAAGTGTATTAGATAGTCTGCAGCAGGAGGACAGCAAAGAACCCATTATTCAAGACACAAGTAACATAACCCTTGATATCTCAACTAGACAGTGCAAGGAAATTATTTTCAGTTGGATACCATCGCACATCGGAATTAAGGGCAATGAGATGGCTGATAGGGCTGAGAAAACTGCTACATCGAGTCAGTATCATCCTCACAAACTATCCCACAATGACCTTAAGAAATATCTGCATTTAAAACTTCTGGAGCACTGGAATGATGAATGGCTTAAGTCACCACCCGCCAAGCTATTCCGAGTGAGGAAAAATATTTACGAGCAGCACTTACTTGCTACAGACTCCAGGAGAAATCAAGTGGTCATAACAAGACTCCGCATCGTCCAGACGCTACTGACTCATGAGTACATTTTCACAAGAGAGGCTCCTGCAAGATGTATCGCTGTGGCATGGTTTTGTCAGCTTTCCATCTTGTTTCAGAGTGCCCTGCTCTTCAACATCTACAAAGCAAATTTAATATTCCTGCAGATGTGTGAAAAAGTTTAAATGACAAGACTGCAGCCGCCAACATACTTCTCTTAAAGGAGATTCAGTTGTTAAGAGCAGTATAAGTACGAACTAAGAAAATTATAAGAACATTAAAAATTGTGTAATTAAGTTAATGGATTGATATGTTATTATGACTTATTGTTATATTTTGTTATTTAGTGTTATATTTATTATATGTATATTTAGTTATATTTATTTATGTGCATGATGTGTATTTATATTGTTTGTGTTGTGGGGGGTTAATATTTCTCATTTTATTTTCCATCAGTTAAACTAATACTGTTATTTGTTAAATATTTTTATCTATCTCATTTGTTTACACTATTTGGTATTTAAACAAATATTTACTATATGTTAATACTGTACATCTGTTTTAGAATCTGTACAAATTCATTTTTGTTGTCGCTAATGACCGTTGCTGTTGCAGCGACTTTAAAAAAATAAATAAAATAAAACTATTGTTACTATCCCCACCAACCCGTTTATTTAACGGCCACCTCTCTGAGCAGCCACATTTTACGGAGATCCAAGGGTGGCCGCTAAAGACAGGTGTTACTGTACTATGATCACACACGTTCCAAATGTATACCTTAGACATGCCAAACTTATTTCATATACAAAATGTATACCTCCCCTTGTGCAAATGCAGGTTACCTAACTTGACTGTTAGTTTGATTTAGTTGCTTGGGTGAGGTCCCTTCCGTTCAATTTGTCCTGTTAACCAAGTCCTGTTTTTCCATTCTCAACACTATTAGAGTATTTGAGGGCTAGGTATCTTTTATTTTCCTCACTAGTTTCTCCTTCTTCCACATAATAAATAAATTTATACATTATAAGCAATGATTAAAATGTTTGGAAATACTAACCCAGGTGACAGTCCAGCTGTGTTGGAAAATCTGCTTTCTTCAGAAGCAAGCCCCATGGATTCTGGGACAACAATTGCTTCTTACCAAGAAACAATTATATTGTTACAGTGGTCTACTTTGATCGTCATATGGTACAGTGGAAAACAAAATACAAGACACCAATGAAGTCACTAAAAACCAGCTTTAATTATCACAAATAACAGTTTATAATCAACTCGTAGAATAATTCCAGTTAGATTTGTCCACATGCAATAATAATGTCAAATATAAAGAATTCCATGGTATAATCACTTTTCACTAATACACCACTTGGAGCACACTGTGTCAATCGCCCGACATAACACTGAAGTCTAAGTGGCAGGTATGGGCTATTTATAGTCTGCAGGGTTCCATACTATGCGTCTTTAACAAACACGTGAAAATTCTAGAGAATACTTCAATGTGGCCATGGGAGACACACACCGTTGGGCTAGTCCAGAAGCATCTAGAACAACACCATTGAATGCACAAGACGTTCCACATTACGTACTACTGCCTTGCATGTCAAGCATCATGTATGCATTACAGCTGCGGGAATAGCCAGGAAAAGAGTAGAACAATGTTCTCCAATGTATTAGAACGTTCCATAATGGCATAAAATTTGTTCCGCATTATGTAACACTATAGATCCCTATCAAAGTAGCTTGCTGGTGGAACAAACTCAACCCTCAGCCAAAAACTTGGTGGCTAGTATGGGGGAAGAAAGTAAACCAATATCTGAAGAAGTGAGAACGATAAGTAAGTCGTCAGATGGAGCCAAGGATGCACCTCCTACCCAACAGATCTCCTCCAAAAGGAAGACCATTGCAGAAGTGAGACCTGCTAAAATGTAGATCTATCTGTAGTAAGATATTAAAGGCAACAAAAAAAACAGCACAACGTTAGCATGACCATCAAGAATGGGTTAATTGAGGTGGAGGATACGATGAGTGTGACAGTCTCCCACAGAAACAACTGGAAGACCACTGAAAAGGAGAAATAGGAGAAACAATAAAAAAACCAGCAAGGAGGGCTCAAACAAAGACAAACAGGCTGGCAGACAGAAGAAGCTCAGGAAAAGTTGCGATAAACTATGACCTGAAGCACTTCTTATCAAAGTGATAGAAGGCCACTCTTGTGCAGAAGTTTTTAAAGAAATCTGCAGAAAGTGAAGCTGGAAGACACAGGGACTATGGCTAAAACAGGTGAGGGGGATCGTATTGGAACTTGGTGGTAGGACCAAAAATAAGGTAAGTTTTTGTGGGAGCCTTCCTTATTAAAAAACTCATTGTAAAATGTGCAAAGACATTTTAGGAACAAATGCTACTGTAGCAAGCCTTGAGGCCAAAGGCACCCTGAAGGTTAGGAATCTGGACAGCCTCGTGATTTGTGAATAATTGGATGAGACCATCGAGAAGAAGATTGAGGACCTAACTGGTCAGGTGAAGATCTCTGTAATGAAAACCAACAGCAGGGGACAAAAGAGGGCCTTTGTTCAGATGAGACCAAACAAGATGCAATGGAACTTCTCAAGCATCACCACATAAGCTGCAGGTTGAGACACGGAATGGTTGTTACACATTGCTTCAGATGCTTCAGTTATAACCACCAGCAGGTGGATTGGAAATTATTAGATAGGAAGGGTCAAGGTTTATGTACTTAGTGTGATGAGATGGACCGTAGAAAAAAACTGAACACAGGGCTATGCCAAAGTGCTTCCTTTTCCGCATAAATTAATGTTGCAGCCAAGCCATATTTGTGGATTGGGGGACTGAATAGTCTTTAGGCAGGCATTGAAGAAGATGAAAAATAAACTTCATTTATGAAGATTCTGCAAGGACTTTATCTTCTGTGATGATTCTGTGAATCTTCATTTATGAATATTCCTCAGAAGTAGAATGGTGGACAATATCCTCTACCAGCTTATATTGGATCTGCAAACTGACCTGATTTTGTACACAAGTAGTATTGGGACAAAATTGAGCTGGGTCGTTTTGCCAACACTCAGCAAAGCAGTCAAAAGGGCTGTACACCTGAGACAAAAAAGTGGTTAGACCATTGCCTAGCACGCGGAAGCTTTTAATGGCAGTTACACATGCCATACTTTTACAGGGCTGTGATGTACTGAAAGCAAGTGGCCTAAGTACAACAAAGAGGTTCCCTTGGAGTGGTATGCTTTTACCGAACCGTGTCAGAGCCAGCAGACCTGATCATCCGTATCAGTCTGATTGTTCAGGTATATAAACTAAAAGTGGATACATTGAGGAGGAGATGTATTGAAAGTTGAAAAGACAAGGATATAACCATTTGTCAGTGGTAGGATGACAGAGGGAAATGAACTGTTAGACTGATAAGGAGTTTGAGACAATGGTTGGACAACCCATTTAGTCAGATCAACTATTATCTCACACATCCTCTGACTGGGCTCAGGTATTTCTGCAACTACTTGTTCCAAACCTAGGTGCTTGGCATGTTTCTGAGGTGACTCGGATCTGGCAAATGTGCACCACACTGATAAACCATGATCTGAAGCACTTCTTATCAAAGTGATAGAAGGCCACTCTTGTGCAGAAGTTGTGAATGAAGAGGCCCTAAGGTGGTCACCGGTTTTTTTTATTTATTGAGACTGTGCTAAGTCCACTATCAGTTTACATATCAATCATAGCAATTTACAAGGTGTAGGATAGGCATCCTATGGTACACTCCCTTAAAAACTAACCACTTTCTTCTTGTGATGCCTGTGACTTGACACATTACATTAAATCAAATGGCTTCATTCTATTTATCCTTCGCAGAAGTTCACTATTGTCGAGAAGTTGCAGAATCTCGATATTCTGCTGTTTATGCAGATGTTTCTGGGTTTATGCATTTCTTGGCGAATCGCTGAACTTCATCTTCAACTGAGGCAATCTTCAGATCCGTGTGGATGTCCTCATTTCATATGTAGTGCGTGGAACAAGCACCATATAACCTAAAAATATTTCACTTCCGGATACCAGCACCAAACTTTGAGGGTTGACTAAATACATATCAAAGACAGTAAATCAGCCGGGAGACAACCTTAGAAATGATTACGTCACGAGCAGTGATGTCATCAATATGGCTGCTCAGCCGATTTTATAAAGTCGCATATCTCAGAAACCACTGATCAGATTTTGATCACATTGGTCTCATTTTAAAGAACAGCTATTTATCTAAAATAAATGTTATTACATATATTGCTGTAAATGCAATAGTTTTTGAGTATTCTTTCATTTATTACATTTTTAGCGAATTTCCCAAAATTCAGCTATTACAGTAGGTCGTGATGTGCGACTTTCACCCGGAACCATGATAGAAATTTGTTTTAAGGTCCCTAGAGTACAAAAATCATAGTGGCGAAAAATTTTATATATATGTATTTTAAAATTGTATATGTGTGTGTGTGTGTGTGTGTGTGTGTGTGTGTGTCTGATAGCACGATAACTTTTGAAGGAGTGTCCAATCTGAATGAAACTTGGTGGAAAAATCAATCATGTGAGTTTATATTTCAAAATATAATTTATTCTTAACAAATAACTTTTTCTTAGCAATTTTACTCAGTTACAATGGTTTTAATAAGAATTTCTCATTTTTCAAGATTAATTATTCCTGTAAAAATATATACATACAAACAACACATAAAACAATTACTTGAGTTGTACAACGCTGTGCATTCATGTAAACATAACCAGCTCATTATTCGTCTATTCTTGAGCAATGACCTTCGCAAGCACACAAAAGAGTGCACCGAAGTCCAATTTTTACACAGCGGCACTGAGTACATCGTTCCTTACACTTACACGACACCAGTTCTTGACAATGTTTGGTTACGTCTGGAATTGTTGTCCAGAGAGGTTTGAACGTGGTGCCATCGTCTGTTTTCCAACCCCGCTGGCGTGGATCGTTAACTGAAGGTCTTTTTGTCAACCAGTTTCTCCAAATGTTACATTGAAACATAGCACGTTTTAAGTGCTGTAATAGGGCATCCGCCGTTGGCGGGATATGTTCTATGTTTCTATTCATCTGAGTAAACAGTATTGTGCGTGCTTGGTTTACATGTTCTGCTGTACTTGTGGCATGGTACATTAATACCACAAAACGCTCAAGTACAGAAAATGCAATGCTGTCGGCCATAACTGTTGTTGCTGAAATAGAAAATTCTTGGAAGGCAAAATCAACATCACGAAATGACATCCATGTTTTCCAAGCACTTTTTTCCCAATGCCAGAAAACGACGACACCGTGTCACACCCAGTGAATGAATGGAAGAATGGAATCAGCTCGGATACTCCAGTGGGAGCTTTGAATATAATTCATGAATAGGCAAATATTGTAAATTTTTCCCTGATCCATACTCAATCCACAGTTCTTCGGCTTCTGCAATGCGTAGAAATGCAAATAAAGCTATGCAAATCACATCCGAATCCACTGTTTTAATAACAACTTTGCTGTGTCCATGCATAGGATTTTATCTTGTTCAGCAAATGATGCTTCCTCTCTGGTTATCGGTTTCCTGTAGATATTCCTTCTAATACCATTCTAAAAAACAGTATTGATTTTTTAGGAACACAGTTTACGCTAGTGAATGATCCTTTAAAAGACCCATTAAACTTAGGATAATCGGCAAACATATCTTCACAAAGAATATTAGCAGCACGTGAAAGGCACATTCCATCACTTAAAGAATTGTAACTACACGCATCAACTATAGCGCTATGAACATCTCCTTCAAAGGTAAGGAAAACTTCTCGACCAACTCTGTCTTCACAAAGACCCGGTACAAATGCAATGAGTTGATCTTTTAAGCGAGTGCGATTCACAACGAAATCAGGAAATTCCAATTGTTGGAGTCGTTCATCAACCAGCTTCACAAGATTGGCCAATCGGAAAACGGGAACTGTAGCATTGTACACGTACATATCTTGCAGGTAAGTCACTAGTTCGCTGAGAACTTGTGGTATCACACTCTTCTCACACACATTTAATTTTATATATTTACTGATATAGAGTAAAACACATGTACTTACCATAACACTTTCGGTATGAGCACGTGGTTCATTCCCAACATAAATTTCCTCTTTAAGGGGCCAGGGTTTACTCTCAGCGAGATTCAGACACATAGAGGTAATCGAAATAACAACTCTGGTTACCATTTGAATATAATCAACTTGTTTTTAATTTTCAGAATTAGATTTATATACTGAATCATAACCCAAAGATGGCGTCACATACAAATACCAAAACAAAATGGCGTCTACATTTTCTTACGCCCTATTTATTAATTATTACTTTACATTACGGTGAAGCTTGGTCCTATTTTAAATTTGCTTCTAGCTGCAGCTCTAATAGCATGTGATTAATTTAATGTTTGTATATTCCACAAACCAATGCCCTATTTATTCTATTGTCATGGCCATTAGTTCACTCACTCATGCTCTCACTCACACACACACTATCACAGATACATTTTATTAGATTTATTTTCTTATTGAGCTCATTTAAATATAAAAATATGGTAATTCTTTTGACTTCTCTGTATGTGGACTCTGGTAGCTCCGCCGCTGGTGTTAGATCTTACTTATTGGAATGGCAGGTGGTCGCTGCATGTCTCTCGTCTATTTGTTTTGCTAGCACTGAGTTTACATTTGATATTTAAATAATAACTGGTTGTTTCGAGTCTTTAAAACTCCACTGTTACATTTTGATGATGAATAGTAATTTGTCTAAAACTTCTGATTAAAACTAAGTCAACAGCGATACATCGCTGTTGACCCTTTGGTGTGCTGTGTGGAACTGAGAACTGGTAATATACAAAAATTGCGTACGTATTAGTGCATTTGACGTCACTGTCTTTTGTTCTCTTGGCCACCGCCTTGTTTCACACGCTTTTGTTTCTGCGTCATTGTCGTTTATTAATGACGACACAGCCTTGTGAACCAATAAAATTTGTTCGTCATCACATACACCGCCATCATCTCTGCTCGTTTTCACCCGTCCACCGGTGACCTTGGAATTATGCTCCTCTTACTGAATATGCGTTGTTTGTTCCTACACAGGGACAATGGACCTAACCATACTTTATTAAACTTTGATACAATAAAACATTATAAAACATCCTCAAACCCCATAATCAAGATAATGGGCCTTTATGTACTGTTACAAACTGTGTAACTCTCTACTTTTATTGTTTAATTAGTTACATTTATTTTGTGTGTACTATTAACAATTACTTTCACTTTTAAAATCGGACGCCATGTTGTCAGATTGGGCAACTTCATACAAGCTTAGATTTAGGGCCAGAATTCAGGTAACACGAACCAGGGTTGTGGAATATATTACCTGAAATAATTGTACTCAAGATAAAATGTACCAGTGACCTTTTATTTTTAAGATGACTCTAAATACATATTGAAAAACTGACTCTAGCTGTACCAAACACGTACATATTACGCCATGGGGCGTTCAGCAAACATCAAACCCTTAGAACATTTTAACCCTCCAAAATAAACAGTTGTTACCATTATTACTACATATATGAACATGATAAACAATACAATAAATAATATCTGCACAACCCAGCACTTGTTAAATGATTTTGTTCACGCTCTCTCTCTCTCTCTCTCTCTCTCTCTCTCTCTCTCTCTCTCTCTCTCTCTCTCTCTCTCTCATTCTCTGGTACAAATTTTTAGTTGTTGTACGAGCTCGTTTTGTGAATTTAAATGCAAAATTTGGTCATTTTAAAATTTTGTAATTATGAATTTACTGTAAGGTATAAATATCGATCAGCTGATACTCAGCTGGCGGTTTTTTGGGTAGGTCTCACCGTACTGCTTAGAGCAGTTCACCGTGCCAAAATCGGTTGTTTTACATCGTCTTCGGGCCCACACAGTAGTGTCCCCCCTCGGATGACACTTTGGCCAATTTAGCCGCACGTAAATGCCGATCCCTTGGCCGATGACACCTACTCAATGATCTGGTTACCGCACCAACATTTCCGATATTTTGAAATAGTTAGTTAACCACTTTTGGTGGTGTAAAAGTTAAAATTCACACTTGGTGAACCTTTTGCCGGCCGGCTGCGTTCACAATCCAAAAGGAAATGACCCAGAGTCTTTGTTTAGCATTGCGTAGGTGGGGCGAAAACTACGTCATCAGGCTTTTCTTCTTTGTTTACAGCTTCGACTTGTTTACAGAAAATGTGCATTCCTTCCACTGACGTCATCAGGGCTAGTCACTTATCGCTATATGTTACATATGATTTTTTGCCGTGTTTGTCGTTTTGCAATGAAAATGGTCGGAATCCTGTCAATTCACATCTGCGTTTTATAAAATAGTTATATAGTCCACTCACCAAAACTTAACAGGGATTATGAAATATTTAAATAATTATTATCAAATACAATAATTATGGTCTTTTGTACCATATTTTTATAAATTTAGTATTGTACCAGAATTGTACCATCACAAAACCCCCTCAATGAAAGATTTTGTGCCGAAGCATAAAAACTTTCATTGACCCATTCGCACTTCCTAAAGGGATCAGCCAGGATATGTCGCCACAACCCCCTTACAATTTATATAAAAGAAAAACAATAACTCACCCGTGGTCTGATGACAATGACAGAACATGCATGACCTTACTGGACTTCTCCTTCGAGATCCCAACACCATAAGGCCAATCAGGCGCGTAACGCTCCTGCTCTGACGCGCTGGCCAGCTCAGGACCGCTGTCATAACATCACCAAACACTGAAACAATAACTTAAAATATCAAAATAGTGGCTTGGTAAATTACTCTATCCTTAACTGATCTGGTTCCCCTTAGCTATGTGCTGGTTTGTGTTAATAAGCACTGGTTGCTTGAACTACTAAAAATATAAATACAAAAAATGTAACATACAAGAATTACATAGAATTGCCATTCTCCTCATGGACTACCCTGAATTGTAAAAATTGTTTCGATTCCCATCGATAATAATTAACTCTTTCTGTTTCATAATTAATGTAATTATAAAAGAAACAAATATTTATATGAAAAAGAATTTAATTTAATTATAAAAGAAACATGGAAATCCCCATATAAATCCCCAATATTACTCAAACATGGAGAAAAACAAATTATAGAAAAAAAAATTAATAAAATCTTATTGAAATTAATATTATTATTATTATTATTAACAGTTAATAACTGGCGCTGTGAATAATATTTACCCCTCTTTCTCCTCCACACACACTATTTCTTATACATCATATAATTTAATTTCATAACATAATACATAATACATTAATACAGTTAATACATTGAAATAGTTAATTCATATTCCATCTTAATCAGAATTTACACATTCTATCTATTTAAATTTGCGTTTAAATTATAAAAATTACAATTTCAATTAATTGATTAATCAATTCTAATCTTGCATTAATTAGCCATCAATTATTTATTATACTTATAAAATTTATTTCATATTATTATTAATATTCATATTACGTTATTATTATTTCATTTCATTTATTACCTCTCTACTCTGAATTTTCTACCTATTTAACTACCTAACCTTTCACCTTCTAATCCTTAGTCTGGGTGACTCCTTAGGATTTGTCTGTGACGGATGCTCTTCTACACTTATATCATCAAGGCGTGGTTTCTTCCTCAGCCGTTCAATCTTCTGACTGTTATATTGAGTTCTACAGTTTTTGTGATACTTAGCACTGTTTCCAAAAAACGTCTGGTGAATATTTTCCAGCTGTAAGTGTGATGGAAGGGGTTCATATTGTAACACAACAAAATGTTACATAACCTAGACATTCACCAGAAGGGTAAATAAGTACACTGAAATAATAAAAGTGAATCATTTATGATGAAAGTAGCAAAGAAGAGAAGGACCAACAAAGAAGAAAGAAGAAGAAGGATCCCAAGAAGCAGTGATGAATACAGTGCATGACACTACAACAAATACTATGACCGACTCTAACTAATGGACATGCCAAGTTCACAATAAGCTGTCAAACAAGCCAGTCAATGACATGAAGGTAATGTCATGTGTAAATAAAACTAATTAAATAATAACTAAGATAATGTAATATCAGTAACAGCATTTTGGCTGAAAGTAAATGAACCATGACCAGTAAATGACAAAGCCTATGACTGGATTAGCTATGGCCACAATGTAAATTAAAACTAGCATTACAAACCCAGATGTAATATTAGTAAGTAAGAATACCGTACTTATAAAAGGAAACCTCATATGGATGAGTAACTTCCTTATTATACAAAATGTAACTAGTAACAATTATTAAGGCATAAACCGATGCTAAAAATGTGTCTAGCCCATGCCTAAACAAACGTTTGTCAGTAAATTAATAAGGAAAAAGGACTCCTAGTGAACATAAAATTTACTGAACAATCAATATAACTAAATGTAATGTGAAATATCACCACTCAATTGTTAATGATTAACGTTAAATTGAGTAGGCCAAACAAAATGTAATTAGAAATAAGGATTTTCGATAATAATGTATCGCATTAATTATGTTAAGATTTAATATTGTACAGTTATAAATAGCTATTAAGTATAATCACAGATGTGTTAGTGTTCAAACAAAGACGTTATAAAGAAAATGCAATGTGAAACACTAAATGTCAAAAGATAGGGAATAATCGTATTATGCATCGCTAGCCGACGACAGTGAGAAACCATGTTTCTAAACATTATTTATGAACATTGTCAAAGAAAACGAGGTTAAAACCAGTGATAAGCCACATCAAATTAAAGCCCATAAACTAAACTTTAATTTGGTGGTAATAACCTCGTGATCGAAACAATAATAAGTGCATAGTGCGCGTTAGCATCATTTATTATTAAAAATAAGAAAATTGTTTGAGTAAAACCAACAACAACGACAGTTGTCAACAACGTTCGCAGACGGCCGTTATAAAAAACAATACGTCATTTGTAACGGTTATCATAGCCAATCAGAAAAGAGTTTATTAAACGATTTTACCGCCTAAGCCCTATGAAGCGAGGGGGTGTATAATCAAAAACGGAGAGAATTCGTTACACTTTTTGTCATCATCTCGAGCGAGACAGTTGTCGCTCGTCGCCGCAACATTTTTAATAACTTAACATAGTATGTAAACAGTGAATCCTTTTAAAAATTTCTTCAAGACAGATAACCATACAACAATTGATTACCAGGAAGTGCTTCGAAAGTAAAGTGAATATTTTAATTTGTGCGTGATTTTAGAACGAGAGAGAGTTTAATAATCAGTAATTAACATAGCCCAGATTTAGTGAGAAGAGGGCCGACTCTCCGTTCATAGTTCGTGTGAAGTGTAATTGACCGGTGATCATTATAATCCGATCACTGGAGTGTTTTAAAAAATTTTAATCTATATGATTAAAAGAAATAAGGTAACACTGTGACAATTTATTTTATTTATTCTGCTTGCACTGCTCATCATTTACCACAAAATTGTACTGACGCAAGAACAACAAAACTTTCAATTGTATACACAGTTTCAATTTACTTAGCGGATTTATCAATCCAATGTAAGATATTTGTATTAGGACTAAGTGTTAAAAATATATGTTAGTAGATAAGGAAGCGTAGCAAACGCTAACCAGTAAACGTAATTACGAGTTTTAAAAAGAGGCCAAATTATTAATTATTATTATTAACGTCTGTCAAGGCATAAGATAGTTCTTTATTGTATTTCAAAGAGCCTACCCGTGAGGTATATTATATAATTAAAAAGTAAATTTGTTAATAGATATAAGAGTTTATTGTTCTAACTGAGCTAGACCGTATTGTAAACGGACCAAGTAACATCAAGTTTATATTAACGTATCAATTGTATTTTAATTGTTGAGTTTATTTTCAAAGGGTAAAATAAACCCCGTTTTTATTCAGCATAAACCTTGATCATATTTATTTCAAATAGTGAATTAATAATTAACATTGAGTACAGAGAGACAACTCTGAGTAGAGACTCTACTATATTAGATTTGAATTGTAGTGAATGCACCAAGCATTTAAACAAAGTTTAAAGTGAATTTATCAAATACTAAATTTTATTAATAGTTTTTTCATGGGAATTTTCCTAAAATAAACCCATGTGGCGCCCTTATTGCACACAAGGAGTGATATAACCTTGTTGATAAAGCAAGCTGGTATTAAGCGCATCTTGACAGCTTATTTTTTGGTAATTGAACTTCAGAACTTCCAGTATCACGAACAGGTACGTGAAAGTATATATTATTATAAATTATTTTTCCAGACGAGACTTAACATTACGTACACTGACGACACATAACCGAGAAGAGGAGTTCCGCTGCAAGATCGACGCTACGGCTACATTCATCCACCGACCAGCGATTAACATATTATTCACTATAATTATCAAACTTTACTAAATAAACAATATTTATCAATTATTACTAAAGATTATTACTGCAAATATTTTAAAAGGAGTTCATTTCGAGTTGTAACACGAGATTCATTATAATCAACTTTTAACTTAACTTTAAATTAGACCAATACATTCAGTCTTTAACAACGAGGGATCTCGTTTATTTACAAATTGGCGCTCACAACAGTGGAGCATTTTCAACGATAATCTCGTTTATTTACAAATTGGCGACCAACAGAGTGTGGCTTTAAAAATATTAAACGAATAAATTTTTAATATTAAAATTAAGCCCGGCAAATACAAGAGAACAATCATGCCTCATACACACAGACACGACACTAGATACAAGGCCAGCCAAAGAGAAGCGAAATTTTTGGAGATGATGATGGAACAATTTGGACAACTTAATAATAATCTCAAGAAAATGAATGAAAAATTAGACGATAATAATAAAAAGCTTGAGTCATGGATTGAGGATAACAGGAAGTGGAGAGAAGAAATAAAAAATGAGGACAAACCGGCAATAGAAGAAGTACCAAATGATGAAACCATGGAAGAATTAAGTCTACAATCTGAAGACGATGGTAAACAAGCGGGAAATGAACAAGATGCAGAGACATTATCATCTGAAAACAAGCTCGACAGAAACAAAGAAAATATTCAGTACGTGGAGATCGACGCCGAAAGTGTAGAGAACCACCTGATTAAGAAAAAGGAAGAAAGAAGAATGATACGTCCCAAGAAAGTGAGAATTACACGGGAAATATTAGAGATGACTAGGAGTGGCTTAATTAACTTTGTGGACAACCCAACTATTCGTCGTAGAGCAAGAATCAATGGTAAGAAAGATGAAAGGAACTTCATAAAGATATTAAAAGTGAATCACCATACCGTGAATAAAAACTTCAATAAAGATATAATTAAATTAAATATACCAACAAGTGAAATACACCAGACAAGGTCAATTGATTCCTTAATGAATAACCGACCATTAAACTATTTAATTAATAATCCAGATGACGGAACGATTAAGACAATGTTACATACCAGTGACTATGTTATGACGGAGAAGGTTATAAACAATGAGGTATTTAAAGTGAATACTCCTAGAAGAAAGATGCTTCACAAGAAGAAGGAAAATTACCAGAAACAGATGGACCGGATCATTGAAGGATACGCCCAAGCGATAAGAAAATTGCGGAAGGAAAAGAACCAGTCGACGGAGAACTCCAGCCAGAAGACAGGAGACAACAAACCAGAGTTAGAAGAGACACCAGAAGTTAATTATAACGAAAACCAGGAGAACACCAGACACCTGGGTAACAAAGATAATGAGGAGAAGAAAACGAAAGGACATAAGGTAGCTGAAGATTTGGTCACAACGAAATGGAAGAGCCGAATGATAGTGAGGTACGCGACCCGGGCAGAAAGAA
Source organism: Magicicada septendecula (assembly GCA_034769895.1). Classification (NCBI taxonomy): domain Eukaryota; kingdom Metazoa; phylum Arthropoda; class Insecta; order Hemiptera; family Cicadidae; genus Magicicada; species Magicicada septendecula. Next base: position 1,437,526,786 of record CM068367.1, on the reverse strand, counting down.
GCCTGAACATAAAGATGATCCAAACGACAAACACGCCCAATACGAGTGACCATGGCTAAACATTAGAAACCATCAACCACTGAAGAAAAGGGACAGATATCAAAGATAACCGAGAGAAGCTACCAAAAGTTAAAGAGAATAGAAAACAATCCAAACTATGTGATTCTGTTTAAAGAACAAAAAAGTATTATGTATAAGGAGATTTATTATAAAATGTAAAATATCATAATGTGTACAAACTAAGATGTGTAATATTATGAACAGCAATAAAAAATGGATCCATGAAAACGTAATTGACCCATAATGAACCCAATAGAATGGTGAAGCACAAAGAACCCCGTATATATACTGTTGAATGAACTTATTATAATATAAGAGTGAACTATTTTGTCATATTGTGAATACAACAAGAGTGTTTATTATATTAAATATACTAAAGGTATCTACCATGAAAATGTTAAATAAGTGATAAAGAAAAATATTTGTCATATTAAATGTATTTAAAATGTCTAATTGCGTATAACAAAAATAATTGTCATATATAGTATCTAACAAAGATGTTTACCAAATAATACGGCTATGTTGCTCTGTTCCATCAAGATTAATTTCAATAAATGAAATAATACATCCAGAATAAAGGTTAACAATCGAACCTTTGAAGGAGCAGAGAAGAAAAACAACAAAGTGTCGAATATTGAAAAGAGATGGATTAAACAAGGAATGAGAAGGATTAGTAAATGATAAGAACAATACTTATCATATTAAATAAAAAAGAAAAATGTGTATCGTATAGCATATACCAAGACTGTTTATCATGTTAAGTAAGTGATAAATGAGAATGATTATCATATTGTATAAAAAAGAAAAATGTCTATTTATGTATGACCAAAATGTTTATCATATATTATGTATATAACAAAATGTTTACCAAATGATACTACTATTATTAAGGAACAAGAATGTTTATTATATGAATATTGTAAACCCCTGATAATCAGAGACTATAATGAACCAAGTGTTAAAAAACCCAATGTATAAACAACATTAAGAGTGAAGTATAGTGAACTCAAGAAGAATTTAAGGACCAACTGCATAATGTTATGGTGATAAATCTAAGTGTGTTATTTAAGAATATTGAGATAAACAAAATAACTTACAAACTAGTATCGAAAAATAGCAACAAGGCTAATAAATAACATAGCCAATATGTCAAGTTAGAGATAAAATAATGACCTGTGAAGAGAAGTATAGTAGCTAAAGTGATTAAGCATGAAAAGTGATAACAATGAAACCTCTAATACCTTGAATGTTATATTGAATATGTTATCTTATTGAAAAAATGAATGATATGTTATATTTTATGTGTTGTGATAGTGCAACTGTTGCTACATGCAATTTTTATTTTGTCCCAGACAGAGATGAGGATTCCTCTGATTCTGAGGATGTGTAGATGAGGAACGGCGGAGTATGGAAGCCAAATAGAGCCCCTCTGATTCCGAACCCATTATAAATGTTAGGGAATTAAATGGTAATATGTCAAGGATTATAAATCAGACACTGTGAGGTCAAAATGAAAGAACAATAGAGTTTATCACAAGAATCAAGATGTGTTTAATGATAAAGAAAAATGTATTATTGTAAAACAGGAAATTGTTAATTTAAGAAATAAGACATGCTATAACTAAATGACTAAGAATATAAGAAACTTGAAAAATACTAGTAAGCTAAAAAATAATACTAGCCAAGAACTCAATCTAGTGCAACACACCAACAAACTATTAAACTCAATGCAGAAAGAAGCAGTAGTAGTATGATAAAACCAAACTAAATGATAATTTCTTCAAATGTAAAATTTCTCTCAAATTATCAATTTTGAGAGGGGAGTATATGTAACACAACAAAATGTTACATAACCTAGACATTCACCAGAAGGGTAAATAAGTACACTGAAATAATAAAAGTGAATCATTTATGATGAAAGTAGCAAAGAAGAGAAGGACCAACAAAGAAGAAAGAAGAAGAAGGATCCCAAGAAGCAGTGATGAATACAGTGCATGACACTACAACAAATACTATGACCGACTCTAACTAATGGACATGCCAAGTTCACAATAAGCTGTCAAACAAGCCAGTCAATGACATGAAGGTAATGTCATGTGTAAATAAAACTAATTAAATAATGACTAAGATAATGTAATATCAGTAACAGCATTTTGGCTGAAAGTAAATGAACCATGACCAGTAAATGACAAAGCCTATGACTGGATTAGCTATGGCCACAATGTAAATTAAAACTAGCATTACAAACCCAGATGTAATATTAGTAAGTAAGAATACTTATAAAAGGAAACCTCATATGGATGAGTAACTTCCTTATTATACAAAATGTAACTAGTAACAATTATTAAGGCATAAACCGATGCTAAAAATGTGTCTAGCCCATGCCTAAACAAACGTTTGTCAGTAAATTAATAAGGAAAAAGGACTCCTAGTGAACATAAAATTTACTGAACAATCAATATAACTAAATGTAATGTGAAATATCACCACTCAATTGTTAATGATTAACGTTAAATTGAGTAGGCCAAACGAAATGTAATTAGAAATAAGGATTTTCGATAATAATGTATCGCATTAATTATGTTAAGATTTAATATTGTACAGTTATAAATAGCTATTAAGTATAATCACAGATGTGTTAGTGTTCAAACAAAGACGTTATAAAGAAAACGCAATGTGAAACACTAAATGTCAAAAGATAGGGAATAATCGTATTATGCATCGCTAGCAGACGACAGTGAGAAACCATGTTTCTAAACATTATTTATAAACATTGTCAAAGAAAACGAGGTTAAAACCAGTGATAAGCCACATCAAATTAAAGCCCATAAACTAAACTTTAATTTGGTGGTAATAACCTTGTGATCGAAACAATAATAAGTGCATAGTGCGCGTTACCATCATTTATTATTAAAAATAAGAAAATTGGTTGAGTAAAACCAACAACAACGACAGTTGTCAACAACGTTCGCAGACGGCCGTTATAAAAAATAATACGTCATTTGTAACGGTTGTCATAGCCAATCAGAAAAGAGTTTATTAAACGATTTTACCGCCTAAGCCCTATGAAGCGAGGGGGTGTATAATCAAAAACGGAGAGAATTCGTTACACTTTTTGTCATCATCTCGAGCGAGACAGTTGTCGCTCGTCGCCGCAACATTTTTAATAACTTAACATAGTATGTAAACAGTGAATCCTTTTAAAAATTTCTTCAAGACAGATAACCATACAACAATGATTACCAGGTAGTGCTTCGAAAGTAAAGTGAATATTTTAATTTGTGTGTGATTTTAGAACGAGAGAGAGAGTTTAATAATCAGTAATTAACATAGCCCAGATTTAGTGAGAAGAGGGCCGACTCTCAGTTCATAGTTCGTGTGAAGTGCAATTGACCGGTGATCATTATAATCCGATCACTGGAGTGTTTTAAAAAATTTTAATCTATATGATTAAAAGAAATAAGGTAACACTGTGACAATTTATTTTATTTATTCTGCTTGCACTGCTCATCATTTACCACAAAATTGTACTGACGCAAGAACAACAAAACTTTCAATTGTATACACAGTTTCAATTTACTTAGCGGATTTATCAATCCAATGTAAGATATTTGTATTAGGACTAAGTGTTAAAAATATATGTTAGTAGATAAGGAAGTGTAGCAAACGCTAACCAGTAAACGTAATTACGAGTTTTAAAAAGAGGCCAAATTATTAATTATTATTATTAACGTCTGTCAAGGCATAAGATAGTTCTTTATTGTATTTCAAAGAGCCTACTCGTGAGGTATATTATATAATTAAAAAGTAAATTTGTTAATAGATATAAGAGTTTATTGTTCTAACTGAGCTAGACCGTATTGTAAACGGACCAAGTAACATCAAGTTTATATTAACGTATCAATTGTATTTTAATTGTTGAGTTTATTTTCAAAGGGTAAAATAAACCCCGTTTTTATTCAGCATAAACCTTGATCATATTTATTTCAAATAGTGAATTAATAATTAACATTGAGTACAGAGAGACAACTCTGAGTAGAGACTCTACTATATTAGATTTGAATTGTAGTGAATGCATCAAGCACTTAAACAAAGTTTAAAGTGAATTTATCAAATACTAAATTTTATTAATTGGTTTTTCATGGGAATTTTCCTAAAATAAACCCATGTGGCGCCCTTATTGCACACAAGGAGTGATATAACCTTGTTGATAAAGCAAGCTGGTATTAAGCGCATCTTGACAGCTTATTTTTTGGTAAGTGAACTTCAGAACTTCCAGTATCACGAACAGGTACGTGAAAGTATATATTATTATAAATTATTTGTCCAGACGAGACTTAACGTTATGTACACTGACGACACATAACCGAGAAGAGGAGTTCCGCTGCAAGATAGACGCTACGGCTACATTCATCCACCGACCAGCGATTAACATATTATTCACTATAATTATCAAACTTTACTAAATAAACAATATTTATCAATTATTACTAAAGATTATTACTGCAAATATTTTAAAAGGAGTTCATTTCGAGTTGTAACACGAGATTCATTATAATCAACTTTTAACTTAACTTTAAATTAGACCAATACATTCAGTCTTTAACAACGAGGGATCTCGTTTATTTACAATATTCAGCATACGCATTTAAATATTCACTTAATGAATTATAGCCACTTTCTGTTGGTACAATGAGAGGCTGCTTGTTATCAATTTGGCAAAGAATGCATTTCTCCCATGATACGACTGGTTTGCTGAAGCTTGCGTCCAACAACAGTAACTTTCGCCTTTCTTGTTTAGCCATGTTGGTTCTGGTTATTTACATCTGAAACACAACAAAGAAAAATTTTGTGAAATTTGTAACAGTTACTATATACATACAATAAAACACGGTGCAGTCATTTTTTATCGCATCGGTACTTTTAATCGGTGCAAATAGTTTCTATGTCACTATTTACCTCATCAAGTAGAGCAGTTATATCATCAGCTTTTAATTACGAAGAATTTTAAATTCACATTTAAAACTGATTTAAAAAAAGGTAAAAATCTATATTTTTAGGTTATATGATGCTTGTTCCACGTTTTATATATATATATATATATATATATATATATATACATATATATATATATATAAGATTTTTCGCCACTATGATTTTTGTACTCTAGGGACCTTAAAACAAATTTCTATCATGGTTCCGGGTGAAAGTCGCACATCACGACCTACTGTAATAGCTGAATTTCGGGAAATTCACTAAAAATGTAATAATTGAAAGAATACTCAAGAACTATTGCATTTACAGCAATATATGTAATAACATTTGTTTTAGATAAACAGCTGTTCTTTAAAATGAGACCAATGCGATCAAAATCTGATCAGTGGTTTCTGAGATATGCGACTTTATAAAATCGGCTGAGCGGCCATATTGATGACATCACTGCTCGTGACGTAATCATTTCTAAGGTTGTCTCCCGGCTGATTTACAGTCTTCGGTATGTATTTAGTTAGCCCTCAAAGTTTGGTGCTGGTATCCAGAAGTGAAATATTTTTCCGCTTGTTCCACAGACTAATGTACAATGGGGCATTAACAATACACCTCAGTACTTTATTTTGAAATATCAGGATACGTTTTCTGTTACTTTTCTTTGTGCATCCTCAGAGTTGTACACCATATATCCAGACAGGTTTAAGGACTTGTTTATATACCAAGAGTTTATTATGTACAGACAACTCAGAATGTTGCCCAAGGAGCCAGTAAATTTTTCTGAATTTTTGGTCAAGTTCAGATCTTTTCTTTTTTAAATGTTCCTTCTAGCGTAACTTGGCATCCAATTGCGGGGTTTTTAGTGCCTGGGTTCCCACCCACTGGAAAGCTGTGTCCTCTGGTGCATAATGCATTTCCCCCCTCTTTTAAAATAAGTTTTCCTTCATAATATGTTCTTGAAATTATGATAAAATATTTCCAATCAAACTGCAATATAATCATCTCCCTCTCTTTACTTTTTTGAATTTACTGGTCTCCGGTCATCTATCCAGGCTTCAGTACTCATGCATGTGATGTTTAACTTAGTAGCTGGAGCCACAATGCTATATCCACACTATTGACAACCAGATTTTGTTTTCATTATCAAAATATTTTTTAATATCAATTAATTTTTCACCATTTGTTTTTCATCATTACTGTAATTAATTTTTTATTATTGACTGTGTTGTCAAAACTAAACTAATAATATATAGCAAAAATATTTTTCATAAGCGTTTTTGTTATTAGTTTGAATAAAGTTGTTTGTATCATATGAAGTTGAAGTGGTAAATACTGAGGCACTCAAAGCTTACGTATTTTTGTTAGCACACAATTGTTATTAATTAAAACTTTATGGACACTCAACATTGTTAGTAATGATCGAGTTACTACGTTTTGATACCAACATTTTCATCTCCAATAACCTGTGTTGTCATCTTCAGATGACCTATTAACCTAATAAAATAAAATTACATAGTTAGTATGGAGTTGTTGGGGGGGGGGGGGGCTAGCCATGTTTACACTGCGGTCACTGTAGGACAATAGCATTCACTATAGAAGAAGCAGTTGGAAACCCTGCACCCGCGGGCACAAGTACGCCCATTGATAAGGTTTGACGTGGGCGCGAACCAGTTTGTAATTTTCTTTTCTTTTGAACGAAGGAACGCACATGCATTGTACTTGCTTGGAAGTATTTTATTCTAAAATAGTACAAGCCATTTACCGAACTGCGCTGTGTCTTGCCCAATACGATTGTCGAGCTTGTTGTCCAGAGCCTGTAAACACATTTCTCCCCAAAGTGATTTTTTCAAGTTTTACATTTCTGTCCACTTTATAAAAATAAATATTATTATTGTGGTAAGTTCTTTAATTTATTTTTATTAAAATGTGTTTCTGTTTAACCATTTTTTGTTTGTTTAAAGTTTTGTTAGTTTTAAAGTGCTGTACAGTTTTAAACAAATTGATATTTAATTTAATGCAACCTAAGGGATTTTAATTTACACTTAAACACTTTCTAAATAATTTCTTCGGGCGCCATCTTTTTACCAACTGTAAGAAGAAAATTACCAAGGTTCGAATCAGCGAACCAGGAAGTGCAGAACTGGTTATTTAAGAAAGTACAACTGAATTACCATCACACCCATTTTAATTCATTTTTTACATTACAAAAGACAACGTGAAAATATAGCCCTTAACATAATTCAAAATTTTATAGAGACAAATATTCCCCTTACTTTGTTACGATCTTGTAAAAAAGAATAATAACGTTTAATATGCATGATTTTCTTCTTTAGAATAGAAATATACAATAAACCTAAGATTAATTTTAGAACGGAAACCAGCACTTCGTGATATATATATATAATTAAGTAAAACCCCTCACACACTCTCACATTCAATCCATTTTAAAATTTTCCCCTTAGACTCCCATTTTATTTAATTTGCCCCATGTGTTTTGAATTTCTGAAAAATATAATAAATTTTGATAATGTTGTGTATATCCTAGTAAGACTTATCTGCCTCGAGTCCGAATTTTAGTCCAGACGACGTCACATCGCTTTCTGTGCGCACTTTCACCTTAATTCATGATATATTGTTATATGGTTTATGAAAACTGTTAATCACATTTTAATATGAATTTTGAATGTTTAGCCACATTTTGAAATATATTATTCACATTTTGTTGTTTTGCGGGCCCGCACTTACGTTTCGAAACTTTTACATGTAACTCGCGCGAGTGATGAGATGAGACTGGGGGAGAACTACAGGCGCTAATTTGTGAAGCGGCTGTTGTAGGATGATCAATTTCCTTTGTTTTTTAAAGTTTATATCACTCCGCCAGCAGACTACTTTCGTTACATGACCGAATTCCAACACAGGATCGGCTCTGACGTATATTCTTACGTCAGATGGTCTGACATGGTTATATAACTTGTTTACAGTTGTGTTGTGTCCTTGAACTGACTTTGGCACAGTTAGTCGGTTATTGAATCTGTTCTCTCGTTTATAAAATATTATTAAATAATTCTGCATACAATGCCTCAAGCAGTGCTGACACCGTCGCGATCGCTCCAAACAGTAAATTTACCTAAATTTGTTCCCTATCATCAAACAAAGTTATTTATTATCAAAAAAAAAAAATACAAATTGTGTTATTGCCCCAAAATAGGCCCGTTACAGTGCGTGTGGAGGATGACAAATTGTTGATGACCTACTCCTAATATGAAAAATTTTCACAAATTTGTTTGAAAAATACTGCAAAGCTTTTTTTGATTCAGTGTTTCACGTCGCTAAATATAAGCACAACTGTATTATAAACCAACAGTTAATGTTTGTAATGTCCAGCTCCACACATTTCTATTTATCATTGATGAGGTGGGGAGGGGTGCACCCATAGAACTGGTCTTCAGTTATGTGTGCGCCCCTGTAAATTTAAAGGTTACCTATGAATCCACTACAGGGTGGACAGAGCCTACTGCAATTCACACTTATTTTCTGAAATGTTTCCGTTTACACACGTTCCTATGCCAGAGTTGGAGGAGTAGGTTCCACCCACCCTGAAGTGAATGCCGCTGTCCCATACAACATAAACATAGGCAGCCCCCCCCCCCCAATAGGTGAGCCTAAATAAGGAGGAGACATGGCCAGCTGGTGTTCCAGTTTTAGTGAAACAATGCTCTTGGCCTTAATGGAATCCCTTATACTCAGACAAATGTCTTGGAAAGGGAAGAACATGTATACTTTAATCATTTTTAATTTGAAATTGAAATTTTAGTATATTATTGAATATAATAATTTTAGTATAATAATATATAATATCTGTATGAAATAAAAGGCAATGTTCGTATGTGTGTGCCCTATAGACTCAAAAACTACTTGACCAATTTTGCTGAAAATTTCACAGTTTGTTCTTATTAGTGCCAGGAGCGTTTAGAGAGTGGTTTGAATGAAATCCGATAGGTAGCGCTGTTGTTTTTACAGTGTTAATTTAGTGCCAGGAGTGTTTAGTTGTTGCATAACAATGCCACCAAAACGACAAAATATTGGTCGTCGCACAAATAGAGCCAAGAGAATGAGAGAAGAAAGAAGAAATGAAACAGAAGAAGAAACAGCACAACGAAATGAACGAAATAGAGTACATATGTCACAGTCACGTGCTACTGAATCATCACAACAACACGAAGCACGAAATGAAGCAAGTTGAGTAAGAATTAGAGAATTAAGACAAAATTTGTCATATGCTGATCGAAATGAACAACGTGAAAATGATCGATTACGCATGCAAATGAATTGATTGCATCAATTGGTAACACTTGATCGTATTGCATTTCAGTATAATTCTGAAACTGAATATAGCTTGGATCCAGTTGTTGTTGAAAGTATGAATAAAGTTTGCACACATTGCAAAGCATTAAAATTCAAAAATGAAGCACCTGGAATATGTTGTTTGAATGGTAAAGTTAAATTGCCAGTATTAAATGGACCACCTGAGCCATTGTTCTCATTGGTTGCAGGTACTACAACACAATCGAAGCATTTTTTGAATAACATACGAAATTATAACACATGCTTTCAAATGACTTCGTTGGTGCAACGAATGTAATAACTGACAATTATATGCCATCATTCAAGATTCAAGGTCAAATCTACCATAAAGCAGGCTCTTTGTTACCATTTCCGGATGCTGAACACAAATTTTTGCAAATTTATTTAATTGGAAATTCAAATGATCAAGTAAATCTACGTTGTGGAATTAACAAAGCCACAAAAAGAGAAATAGTTGAATCGTTGCAAAATTTATTTCATGAACACAACGAATTGATTAAATTCTTGGATTTCGTTGTCCATGACGTGTCCGTTACTTAACTAAATATCACTATAATATTGACAACTCGGAACACAAAGTTTTTTATAAGTAAAAACGTAAAGTTTTACCTTACAGCCTAAACCGGCTTTCACCTATAGAAGGCTTCATCAGAGGCTGTCGTTAGTAGCGCTGCTCGTCTTGTTGTTGGCGACGAGAAAGTGTTTCGAAAGATTGGAGCTGTGTGTGTGTGGTGAGATGTGTTCGAATAATGCGTGCGATTTGAATTGTGTCTGTTCGTTTAGGATGTCGTTTTTATTTGTTTTTGTGTGTTTGTATATTTCTAATTGTTCTAGAGTGTCTAGTTTTCGGCCTTTTGTGTGTACGTGTAGTATGTTCATGTTATTGTCGATGTTTTTATATGTGTGGTTTGCTTCAATGAGGTGGTTTGCGAAGGTAGATTCTGTAGTGGTGTGGAGTGCTTTTGTGTGTTCAATGTACCTCTGTTTGAAGCTACGTCCTGTCTGGCCTATGTAGAATTTACTGCAATTTGAACAATTTAGTTTATATACACCGGGTAGATCGAATTTGTTTTGTGCTTTGGGCATGCGTTTTGATAGTGTGTGTTCTGTTTTGTTAGTAGTTTTGTAAGCGATTCTGTATCCTGCTTTTTTGAATTTGTGGGCAATTTTTTCTGTTTGTTTGTTGATGTATGTTAGTGTTATGAATTTGTTGTTTTCTGTCTTTGTCTGTTGTTTGTTTTGTGTTTTGTGTAGGAGTTTACTGACTATTGTTCTGTCATAACCGTTAGATTCTGCTAGATATTTTATCGTGTTTAGTTCGTCTTTGTAGTCTATTTCATCTAAGGGGATGTTGTTAAGTCTATGTATCATGGTTCTAAAAGCAGCTAGTTTGTGTTGTATTGGGTGATTGGAGGTGTTGTGTATTAGTGTGTCAGTTGTAGTTGGTTTTCTGTATATACTGAATTTGTGCCTGTGTTCTAGTTTTGTGATGGAGAGGTCTAAGAAGTTTATGGTATTGTTGTGTTCGTATTCGGCAGTGAAGGTTATGTTTTTATGTATTTTGTTTATGTGCGTTAGTAACTGTTCACATTGTCTTTTGTTTCCCCTGTATAGTATTAGAATGTCATCAACGTATCTGTGCCAATATAGTATTTTATGTGAGTGTCTGTCATTGTTTGTGAGTATTTTTGTTTTTTCTAAGTGTTGGAGGAAGACTTCTGCTAGAATGCTGGATATGGGGGAGCCCATGGGTAGGCCATCGTTCTGTGTGTAGTATTTATTGTTATAAGTAAAGTAGTTTTGTTTTGTGATAATGTTCAGAGTTTCTGTTATTTCATTGATAAGTTCGTCTGGTGTGTTGTTCTGTTTGAGTTTGTTTTGTAGGATGGTGATTGTTTCAGAGATGGGGATGTTTGTGTACAGGTTTTTAATGTCAAAGGAGGCTAATGTGGCGTTATGGGGGATGTGTATGTCTTTTATTTTTGTTACTAGGTCAGTGTTGTTTTTTACTGCAATGTTGTTGTCTATTTGTGTGTGTTGTCTAATAATTTTGTCTAGATATTTTGCCAGTTTGTGTGCAGGGGCATTACGGTAGTTGATGATGGGGCGGATCGGAATGTCTTCTTTATGGATTTTGGGAAGCGCTTGGAGTGTAGGTGCTGATGGTCGGATTTGTTTCATGTAGGGCTTTTGTTTATGTGTCATAATGTGTTTGGCTTTGTTGACTATTTGTTTTACTGAGTTTTGGTATCTGTCGGTGGGGTCGTGTTTTAGTTCTGTGATGTTGTTCTGTTCTATGAAGTCTTGTACTTTTTTGTGTAGGTTGTCTGTAGGGATAATTACACAATAGGAGTACATAAGACACCAGACAACAACAGCCACAACTCAGAAATACACACAGCCATCAAACTTAGGGAAAAGGCACACAAACACAACATCACATTTGTAAAAGCTGACAAAGGCAACACGACTGTAATTATCCCCACAGACAACCTACACAAAAAAGTACAAGACTTCATAGAACAGAACAACATCACAGAACTAAAACACGACCCCACCGACAGATACCAAAACTCAGTAAAACAAATAGTCAACAAAGCCAAACACATTATGACACATAAACAAAAGCCCTACATGAAACAAATCCGACCATCAGCACCTACACTCCAAGCGCTTCCCAAAATCCATAAAGAAGACATTCCGATCCGCCCCATCATCAACTACCGTAATGCCCCTGCACACAAACTGGCAAAATATCTAGACAAAATTATTAGACAACACACACAAATAGACAACAACATTGCAGTAAAAAACAACACTGACCTAGTAACAAAAATAAAAGACATACACATCCCCCATAACGCCACATTAGCCTCCTTTGACATTAAAAACCTGTACACAAACATCCCCATCTCTGAAACAATCACCATCCTACAAAACAAACTCAAACAGAACAACACACCAGACGAACTTATCAATGAAATAACAGAAACTCTGAACATTATCACAAAACAAAACTACTTTACTTAATAACAATAAATACTACACACAGAACGATGGCCTACCCATGGGCCCCCCCATATCCAGCATTCTAGCAGAAGTCTGCCTCCAACACTTAGAAAAAACAAAAATACTCACAAACAATGACAGACACTCACATAAAATACTATATTGGCACAGATATGTTGATGACATTCTAATACTATACAGGGGAAACAAAAGACAATGTGAACAGTTACTAATGCACATAAACAAAATACATAAAAACATAACCTTCACTGCCGAATACGAACACAACAATACCATAAACTTCTTAGACCTCTCCATCACAAAACTAGAACACAGGCACAAATTCAGTATATACAGAAAACCAACTACAACTGACACACTAATACACAACACCTCCAATCACCCAATACAACACAAACTAGCTGCTTTTAGAACCATGATACATAGACTTAACAACATCCCCTTAGATGAAATAGACTACAAAGACGAACTAAACACGATAAAATATCTAGCAGAATCTAACGGTTATGACAGAACAATAGTCAGTAAACTCCTACACAAAACACAAAACAAACAACAGACAAAGACAGAAAACAACAAATTCATAACACTAACATACATCAACAAACAAACAGAAAAAATTGCCCACAAATTCAAAAAAGCAGGATACAGAATCGCTTACAAAACTACTAACAAAACAGAACACACACTATCAAAACGCATGCCCAAAGCACAAAACAAATTCGATCTACCCGGTGTATATAAACTAAATTGTTCAAATTGCAGTAAATTCTACATAGGCCAGACAGGACGTAGCTTCAAACAGAGGTACATTGAACACACAAAAGCACTCCACACCACTACAGAATCTACCTTCGCAAACCACCTCATTGAAGCAAACCACACATATAAAAACATCGACAATAACATGAACATACTACACGTACACACAAAAGGCCGAAAACTAGACACTCTAGAACAATTAGAAATATACAAACACACAAAAACAAATAAAAACGACATCCTAAACGAACAGACACAATTCAAATCGCACGCATTATTCGAACACATCTCACCACACACACACAGCTCCAATCTTTCGAAACACTTTCTCGTCGCCAACAACAAGACGAGCAGCGCTACTAACGACAGCCTCTGATGAAGCCTTCTATAGGTGAAAGCCGGTTTAGGCTGTAAGGTAAAACTTTACGTTTTTACTTATAAAAAACTTTGTGTTCCGAGTCGTCAATATTATAGTGATATTTAGAATTGATTAAATTGTTCAAAACAGCCATTGAACAAATGCCATCCGATAACTATAAAATTGTCAATTACTTATTTCTATAGCCATGCTGAAACTTGATGAATACACACAAAAAGTACACAACTTTATAAATGACAACAATATTACTAAGTTGACATCCGACCCCACTAAGAAGTACACTTTAGAACTGAATAAAACAATAAATAAATGCACGCAACTATTTGATAAACGGACACAATCCTCACTAAAACCAATAAATGCTAGTGCGCTTTGTTTAAGGGGTCTTCCGAAAGTACATAAACAGAACACTCCAATTAGACCATTAGTTAATTTTACAACTGCCCCCGGTTATAAAATAGCTAAAACCTTAGTAAAAATCATCAGAGAGCACACCAACTTAGAAAATAATCGGAGTGTAAAAAGCTATAAGGATTTTATCAAAAATATAAACCACGTTACAGTTCAACCAAACTACAAACTAGTATCATTCGACATAGTAGATTATACACTAATGTGCCTATTGATGAAACATTAACTTTACTCAGGCATAATTTAATGAATAAAGGTTCTTTAGAAATACTGAAAGTTAACCAACTGATGATGATACTAAAAACCATTCTTCATCAAAACTATTTTTCATTTGAAAATGCATATTATAAACAGAATGAAGGACTTGCCATGGGATCTCCACTTTCTGGCATCCTGGCGGACCTATATCTAAACCATTTAGAAAATACAAAAATTTTAAAAGATAATTATTTCGCCAGTAAAATCATCCATTACTCCAGATATGTAGATGATACCTTTATTATTTTTAACGGGAATGCCAGACAAATAGAATTATTTAAAAATTACCTAAACAAAATTCATAACAAATTAAAATTTACTATGGAGATCGAAAACAACAAAAGTATCAGTTTTTTAGACCTCACTGTATTACACAACGGGAATAATTTAAAATACAAAATCTTTAGAAAACACATTAGTACTGACACAGTAATACACTATGATTCATATCATCCCGTTACACAAAAAATGGCAGTGTTTAACAGTCTTGTCAACAGACTTTTAAATGTTCCCCTCGAAAAGGAGGACTACTTAAATGAGGTTAGCACTATCAAACAAATAGCAATAAATAACGGGTATAAATCTACAATAGTTGACAAAATAATAAATAGGCATAGGAAACGTGTAGAAAATAAAAATTCAAACTCTATAAAAGCAAGTAACAAAAATTATAAATATCTTTCGGCTAATTTCACAGGTATTATGCCAAATATTTTAAGACCCGTTCTAAAAGATAATAACTATATTTTATCATTTAAAACAAATAATAATTTAGGAAATTATTTCAAAAACAAAAACAAATTACCATTAAAAAAGAAATGTGGTGTATATAAAATAAAATGTGATGATTGTGATGCGTTCTATATCGGTCAATCTGGCAGATGTTTTTATAAAAGATTTTTAGAACATATTCCTAAGCCAAGTAATACTAAGTCCAACTTTGCACAACATTTAATATCAAGCGGACATAAATATACGAGTTTCGAAGAAAATTTAACAGCGTTGCATGTTTGTAAAAAGGGTAGACGGATGGATAGTCTGGAGGAATTTGAAATTTATAAAGCTTTAAAAGATAGTAACACCAAAAACAGTTTATTAAATGACCAGGTAAATTTTGTGTCAAATTACCTTTTCGACACTGCAATCAGTTTGTCTTAATCTTTGACCAGTCGCGTGACAATCGCGGTTGTGGGTGAACGCATGCGGGAGCTCCAGCCGTGGTTAGCAAAGCTTATTACATGCGATTTGTAATTTATTTTATTTTATTTATTTTTGACTTGACCAGTATCATGGTCGTGATTTTAATATTTTAGTTTATTAATTAAATGTATCTGAGGATGGGACTTAGTCCCGAAACGCGTCATCAGTGACGAAACTGTGTATCACTAAAGTGGATATTAAGGTAATTATATATCATATAAAATTGTGATTCAAGCTGACAAAACACCTGTTAGGCAACACGCAAGAAGATTTAATGCTCCAACAATCGATGAAGTGGCAATAGTCATTGTTGGAGAACAATTTGAATCACGCGACATTGTACTTCATCGTCGGAATGATTGTCTTTAACGTGTTGCAGAAACTCACCGCTCCTACAATGCATTACAATATCCAATATTGTTCTGGGAAGGAGAAGATGGATATCATTTTAATATCAAAATGATAAATCCAGCAAATGGTAATAAATAAATGTAATTAATTAATAATAAATTAATTAAGGTTAGGTTAGGTTAGGGTAGGTGAATAATTAGTTAATCACTTTTTTAATTCCAGGTGAAGAAACAAACAAAAAAGTCAGTGCTATGAATTACTATTCATACAGATTGATGATTCGTGAACATGAAGAAAATCACATTTTAAAATGTCGTCAATTATTTCATCAATACATTGTTGACATGTATGCAAAGACTGAAACTGAACGTTTGTTATATATTCGCATGAATAAGAAAAAACTACATTCTGAAGAATACATACATTTGCGTGATGCAATAAACAATGATGGCAATGTCAATGATATTGGGAGAATTACAATATTACCAGCAACATATACAAGCAGTCCACGACACATGCATCAATACGCACAAGATGCAATGTCATATGTTCGTCAATACGGTCATCCAGATTTGTTCATTACATTCACGTGTAATCCGACATGGACTGAGATCAAAGAACATCTATTGCCCGGTCAATCGTCAGCAGATCGTCATGACATTACTGCACGTGTATTCAAGCAAAAATTGAAATCATTAATGGATTTCATTGTTAAATATCATGTGTTTGGAGAGACACGTTGCTGGATGTATTCCATTGAATGGCAAAAACGAGGATTACCGCATGCCCACATTTTGATTTGGTTGATCAATAAAATTACACCCGACGAGATTGATAACGTGATTTCAGCTGAAATTCCCGATTCAACTGTCGATCCTGAATTGTTTGAAATTGTCACAAAAAATATGATTCATGGTCCATATGGTGTTCACAACATGAATTCACCATGTATGGCTGATGGAAAATGCACAAAACGTTATCCAAGAGCATTGCTTCCAGAAACTATTACTGGCAATGATGGTTATCCACAATATCGTCGTCGATCAACCGATCAAAATGGTAAATCGATAATTTTAAAAGTCAGAAATGAAGACATTGAAGCTGATAATTGTTGGGTTGTACCATATTCACCACTACTATCAAAAACGTTCAAAGTACACATCAATGTTGAATATTGCAATTCTGTAAAATCCATCAAATACATTTGCAAATATGTCAATGAAGGAAGTGATATGGCTGTTTTTGGAGTATCAAGTGAGAATGGATCTGTTGATGAAATCAATCAGTATCAAATGGGACGGTATATTAGTAGCAATGAAGCAGTGTGGTGTATTTTGTCATTTTCAATACATGAACGACAACCAACAGTTGTTCATTTGGCAGTTCATCTCGAAAATGGGCAACGTGTTTATTTTACAACAGAAAATGTACGAGAAAGAGCAGCAAGACCACCACCAACAACATTAACTGCATTTTTTTCATTATGCCAAACTGATACATTTGCCAAAACATTGTTATATTCTGAAATACCAACATATTTTACTTGGAGTGCATCAAAAAAAGAATTTCAACGACGCAAACAAGGAAAAGCAGTTGAAGGTCAACAAGATTTATTTTCAACAGATGCTTTGGGAAGATTATATACTGTTCATCCAAATCATTCAGAATGTTATTATTTGTGTTTGTTATTGGTTAACGTTCGTGGACCAACATCATTTCAAAATTTAAGAACAGTTGATGGTCGTTTGTGTGCAACATATCGAGAAGCATGTCAAAAATTGTATTTACTTGAAAACGATGCACATTGGGATAGTTCACTTGCTGATGCGTCAATTTCTGCTCATCCAAATCAAATACGTACGTTATTTGCAATCATATTATCTACATGTTTACCATCAAATCCAAAGGAATTATGAGAAAAATATAAAGACTTTATGACTGATGATATTCTGCATCGTCTACGTATAAGATGTTTAAACTGCGACATGCAATTCACACTGGAAATGTATAATGAAGCATTGATTTTGATTGAAGACAAATGTTTGGCAATCGTTAATACAGCATTAGCACACTGAGAATGACATCACCTAATCAATTGGTAAATGACATATTTGATAATGAATTATAACGCGAACAATGCTTCGACATCAGTGAATTGAATATATTTGTACAATTAAATATTCAAAAATTACTTCAACAACAAAAACAAGTTTATGATACGATAATGCGAGCAATAAAAGATCAAAGTGGTGGAATTTATTTCTTGGATGCACCAGGTGGCACAGGAAAAACATTTCTCATTTCATTGATATTGGCAACTGGACGTTCACAAAATAATATTGCATTGGCAATCGCATCATCTGGAATTGCGGCAACTCTATTGGATGGTGGTCGAACAGCACATTCAGCACTTAAATTGCCATTGAATATGCAATACATTGAAACACCAACATGCAACATTTCAAAAACATCAGGAATGGGTAAAGTACTGCAACAATGCAAGTTAATTGTATGGGATGAATGCACAATGGCACATAAAAAATCGTTGGAAGCATTGGATCGAACATTGCAAGATTTACGTGGAAATGAACAGCCATTCAGTGGTGCGCTAATATTATTAGCAGGTGATTTTTGTCAGACATTACCTGTTATACCACGTTCAACACCAGCTAACCTAACTGAATGTGTGTTTAAAAGCATCAAATTTGTTGTGGAGACACGTGAATAAATTTACATTGACGACAAACATGGGTCTTCAATTGCAAAACGATGCTTCTGCAGAACGTTTTGCAAAACAATTATTGGATATTGGAAATGGCAAAATTACAATTGATGAATCATAAGGCTGCATTAAATTACCAACCGATTTTTATAGTATCACACACTCAAAAGAAGAATATATTCAATGCGTATTTCAAGATATCACACAACATTACAAAAGTCATCAATGGTTAAGTGAACTGCACGTATTGCACATATTAGCTGCAAAAAACGTGGATGTAAATGTTATTAACATCATCATTCAACATGTTTTACCAGGCAAAACATATACTTATAAATCAGTAGATACTGTTATGAATCAAGATGAAGCAGTAAATTATCCAAGTGAATTCTTGCTTGATTTAGCTGGATTGCCACCACACATCATAAATTTGAAGATTGGTGTTCCTATCATTCTTCTTAGAAACATTGATGTTCCTATCATTCTTCTTAGAAACATTGATGTTCCTATCATTCTTCTTAGAAACATTGATCCACCCCGTCTTTGCAATGGTACCAGATTAGCAGTCAAGAAATTGTTAAAAAATGTCATCGAAGCAACAATTTTAACTGGCAAATTCAAAGGAGAAGACGTGCTGCTACCACGCATACCAATGATTCCAACAGATATGCCATTCCAATTCAAACGATTGCAATTTCCAATTAAACTGGCTGTTGCAATAATGATAAACAGATCACAAGGTCAATCGTTGCAAGTATGTGGATTGAATTTGGAGAATCTATGTTTTTCTCATGGTCAATTATACATTGCATGTTCCCGTATAGGAAAACCAAGCGATTTGTTTGTATATGCGCCAAATGGAATCACCAAAAACATCGTATATCCAAGAGCATTGCAATGATCTTGAAGGTAAATAATTCATTAATTTCAATTTATTTAATTCAAATAAAATTAATATGGAATTGATATTGTACATTTTATTGTTTTCGTAAAATATCCAGATGGCGCTAAAGCGAAAGAAGAAGAAAAAAAACAATATCAAAAACAAAACAGCAATGAAACAGAAAAAAAAAATTATCACAAACAATTCAATTCATGTCATTTTAATTGAATAAATGAATTGATATCGAACTTAAATTGTATTTATTTAATTCATATATATACTAAAATTTAGCAATAGCGAAGCATTGCCGGGTCCGCTAGTTATTATATAATTTGTGATGTTATTCATTTTATTTCTTCTGCAAGTAGTATAATTTCGTATATTCTTTTTAACACCTGACACATGTTTCACTGAAAAGTATCAGTATCATCAGAGGTTTGACTTACAAACCTCTGATGATGCTGATATTTTTCAATGAAACGTGCGTCAGGTGTTAAAAAGAATATACAGAATTATACTAGGTACTTGCAGAAGAGAAACAAATTGAATAACGTCACAAATTATATAATTACTGCAAGAAACATTAAGTTACTTATATAGAAAATGGTGAATATTATTATAATATTAGTATAAATAAATACTGAATATTTACAATATTTACTAAATAAATATGAATAGTGCAATAAATATTAGTATAATATAATAATATTATTCAAATTTTTGAATTTTTAATTTAATAATATACTTTTGAAATAATTTTTAATTTAATTTTGTATATTTAATAATGTTATAATTCATTTTATATTTTAAGCTAATTTACGATTTGTCATATGGTCATTTTAAGTTAATGGTTTTTTATGATACCTTGGGTTCTAATAGTTTTTTCTGTTATTTAATTTTCTTGTTTTTGAAATTGATCACCCTAAAAATATTCCATTGAGTCAAAATTATGAAAACATTGCAAAATCCCATTATGAGGTATCAAATTAAAGGGAATTTAAACCACAATCTGAAGATAGTATAAGTTACTTCATTTTGAAGGATAAGGCACCTTGGTAATTACATATAATGAAACTATTACTCAAAGAAAGTGTAAATATCAAAAATGGGATTGTTATGTTGGTTGGTGGGGGGGGGGTAGTTTACTTGCATTGTTTTGTTTTAACAAGAGTAAAGTACTTAATTTTGGTAAATAACTGCTCTTAAAACAAAGTCTTGTTAATCCACTGTAAAATGGTAAATCAGATATCGATAAATGGAGAGGGTAGTTGAAGGGGGGGGGCGATTTTAAAAAAAATTAATTTGCTGATATCAAGTAAAGTACGAGTATTTAATTTTTAAGGATAAGATACCTTAGAAATTACATATGATAAAACTATTACTCTATGAAAGTGTAAATATCATTTAATGGTGGGGATAGGTTGAGGAGGAGGGATGATTATCTGCATAGTTCAATTTCATTATAAGAATAAAGTACCTAATTTTTATAGATAAAGTGACTTGAAATAAAACTTATATTAAACCTCTACACCATAATAACAAAACTATCCATAAATAGTGAAAATAGTTTAAGGCTGGGAATATTTTTTTAGAAATTATCGAGCCGAATTCAAGTAAATTATTTTAAATATAAATCTTAAAACATGGAAGTCATGGTTCTCCATACTAATTTTTTATTAGATTATTTAAAGGCAATCATTGATAGTTAATGTTAAAAGTTGTGATTATTAGACTATTATCAATGGCAAGTGTCCATAACATTATAATTAATATTAGTACTCAGGTAATGGCGTCTGTTTATTATAGTTGTTTTGTGTTTTCAGAGAAATTCTTGCAATAGTGAAACAAACACTTGATCCACATGGAAACAAAACGTTCATATCAAAAGAGTATTTTATACAGTGTGTGTCAGAATGGACTGATAGTAAGCAGCAACAACAAGCTGCTGGTGATGATGATGGCAGTGATGATATGTTTTTGCCACCGCCTGTTGCAGACTTGTAAGTTACAGTTTTTACAATACATATATAATCTGTATATACGAAGACAGTCTGAAAAGTTCTCAGCGTCGACCATAGGCGGCAGCACTATCGCAAATATTTTTTCTTATGTTGGTACTATATCTATTGTTAGCATGTGAGCAATTTCTGTTGTTCTACCAAATAATTTGCATTATACAGCCATGTGAAACAAAAGCGTTTTCTGTATTCCTTAAAATGGAGAAAATTGAGTACCAATTCATGCGGTCATGAAGTTCTTTGTGAAAAAAGATTTAACACCAAGCAAAATATAGTCAGGATCCATGTTTTTCGGTATCCAAGCCACTTGTAGTATATAATTAGTAAAATAGTTTACCTTTTTCTTGTCCGTCTGGTGGCCTTTTCTCTATATTAAATATTTAGAATTTATAGAATTAAATATAGAGAAAAGGCCACCAGACGGACAAGAAAAAGGTAAACTATTTTACTAATTATATAGTCAGGGTTTGTTAAAGTGTATGGGGGACTCTTCTCCTTCATTTTCAACAGTTACAAAATTGGCTGCTGAGTTTAAACATGGTCATACCAGCCTGAAAGACAATCTACGTGAAGGACGTCCAAAAATGTCAACTCCGGAAACTGTAAAAAAAAGTGCATAATATGGTTTTGGATGATCGTCTAATTAAAGTGTATGGAATAACAGACTATAGGCATTGTGAAAGAATGCATAGGACATATTTTACATGAGGAATTGCAAATGAAAAAGCTTTGTGCTAGATGAATGCCGTGCTTGCTCACAGCAGACCTTTGTGTGTCAATGTATTATGATGGATGAAACTTGGATCCACCACTACACACCAGAGTTCAAACAACAGTCAACGGAGTGGACAGAAACTGGTTGTTCAGTGCTAAAGAAGGCAAAGTCATTTCCATCAACAGGAAAAATCATGGCGTCATTGTTTTGGGATGTTAAGGTGTTGTATACATCAGTTACTTTAGAAAGGGTACAACAATAACCGGAGGAATATTATTCCAGCCTTTTATCGAACTAGACAAAGAATTCGTGAAAAAAGCCCGGTTTGCAGAAGGAAAAAAACACTTTTCACCAAGACAATGGACATGCCCACACAAGTGTTTTGGCAATGGAAAAATTTAGAGGTCTCCACTATGAATTGTTGGAACATCCTCCCTACTCCCCAGATTTGGCTTCCTCAGGCTTCCGTCTTTTCCCAAACCTTGAACTCTTTCTCACTGGTATATGATTTTTGTGTGTGAATGGGTTAGTATCTAGAGTATCTAGGGTGTAGCATCACATACCAAAATGATAAGGAGGTTGAAAGCAAAATTAGTCTAATTAAATTTTTACCTTAATCCGTCTATGTGACCGCTTGGTTTCTGTCTTCTTACGCATTTCGGATTAATTTAATCCATCATCAGAGAGTAAAAATTCGTCGGTTATGACTTCGTTAAAACATTAAAAGTGACACTAAAATACATTTATGTATATGTTCTACAAACACAGTACATCGTCATAGGCAGTACGTCGTCAACCGGTGTCGAGTGCGCACTCAGATCCGCGTACGTCGCTGTGTTTGTAGAACATATACATAAATGTATTTTAGTGTCACTTTTAATGTTTTAACGAAGTCATAACCAACGAATTTTTACTCTCTGATGATGGATTAAATTAATCCGTAACGCGTAAGAAGACAGAAACCAAGCGGTCACATAACGGATTAAGGTAAAAATTTTTTAAAAATGTTTAAAAATTTAATTATAATAATTGTGACGCGGATACCAGTACAATGACTTCAAAATTAGTCTCTTCCAGTCACACTGTGGCTGTATCATTAAACACTTAACAAAGAAAACAAGGAAAGAGACACAATTAAAATATTATAACATAATGGCCATACCTCAACTACTGTATGGTAGTGAGACTTGGATTAGAAAGGCCAAAGGTATGTCTAGAATACAAGGAGCGGAAATGAGTTTCTTGATGGCTGTAAAGGATTGTACCAGGAGAGGTCTTATCAGAAATGATCATGTTAGTATGGAGCTAATACGCATATGTGTGTGTATATCTTTCATTATGTGTATTGTCATACGTACTGTATTTTTATATAAGGAGGTTGAAAGCAAAATTTGTCTCTTCCAGTCGCTTTGTGGCTGTATCATTAAACACTTAAAAAAAGAAAACAAGGAAAGAGACGCAATTGAAATATTATAATGTAATGGCCATACCTCAACTACTGTATGGTAGTGAGACGACTTGAATTAGAAAGGCATAGCTGAAAGCTTAAATGAGAAAATCTCTTGGTACAAAAATGGAGTGGCGGTTACATGTAGAGAGAATGGATACAACTAGATTTTCAAGAAGAGCCCTTGACTATCATCCAAGGGGGAAGATAAGTGTGGGAAGACCCCGTAAATGATGGTTGGATGCCTTTCATTGAGACTGGAACAGGCTACTAGCCTAAGCCATAAAGGATGACGACAACATATATGGTTAGACAACATATACTGTACTTCTTTCTGATTATACTCGTCTTAGTTTGCGGAAATCTTCAAAGTGATACATATACACTCATATGTTATGATTAATTAAATTATGTTAACTAGACTATAATGTGTAATTAACACTGCACACAAAGATTTTACCTGCAATGATCATTAATGTTTCAGAAGCAAAAATGAAAGGAGGTGTAGTTTTGACGTGGGAATAATTAATGGACATAACGTTCATCATTCCACTCCGATTATAAGGAAACCAAAGTGTCTTCGTAGAGGCAGTAAGTATGGGCTCATGCAGAAAGTAAATTTCTACCTTTTGTATGTATTTAGTACATATGTATGTATTTCATATATGTGATATTAGTTTGTATATACTTTAGTACATATACGTGTGAAGCAGTATCTAATTATCATCATCACCATCTTCTTTGCAAGTATAAGGCTCAAAGCCTACTGCATTGTCCATCGTTACAACTGATCTTTCCATACATTCATCAGACTTCTACCTTTAGGCATATATTTTGCAGTCTTTTGTCCTAGTCTTGATGGGTCCATATGTTCTACATTATCAACCCATTTCTGTCAGTCACTGGCACCCCTCACCATGTCACTCACTGGCCGGACAGATAACTCATGACAGATGTCCTCATTCCTTTTCCTATCTAACCTGGTATACTCAGGGAGGTTATAACCAGGTTAACATTCATTAACATATTAGACTATTCAGTTAGCTGTGAGTCTAGGTTTATAAACGTGTGTTGTCTGTGACTGTTGTATTCATAATTTTCTTCCACATTGGGAAGATTGGGATTTTGTTTTGGCGTAGCCAGCCATAAACTCGCAAATCATGTCTAGTTATGACTTCTTTGAGGAAGTCTAGGCCACTGTTCCCACATCTTGTCCAAGCAAATCTTGTCCAATTTCAGCACATCTTGTCCAAAGAAATCTTGCTCTTCCAATAGCAGCCGTGGTACAAATCTTGCTGTCACATGTTTCAGTCCAAGATCTTCCATGAAAATCACCAAAACCCAAGTCACTGGAATCCCCAGATTTTTTTAATATCCCGTTTATGACAGATGTAGATGTTTGTTTATTGAAGTCTACACGTGTTTGATATTTTCAGGTGCTTTTCTAGTTAAAGGCCTACAAGAATGTGGATTACTTTTAACCATTTCCTGAGCACCTTGAAGACATTAGTACTATAATTTTATATGTGTATTACACGTCGAGTTCTCTTTCAAACTCTGCTTAATTTTTCTTATAGTTTCCACAGACAAAGTTCAAGTTTTACATGAAATTTAACACAAGTTCACTAATCTACTCATTCACCCATTATGAATGTGATAGTCACAAACAACACATATTTAAGAGACAGTGGAGTCCCATAGCTGACTTAATAGTCTGATATGTTAATGAGTTTTCATGCATACATCAAATGGTCCTGTTTGATTGACTACAGAGTCCCAGTGGAGTGTAAACTTACTTTCCTCCGTCCGTCTAGTAGAGGTAGCACCTGTAGTGTACTCACCTGCTTACCTTCAGAAGTGCCCAGAGTCGCCAGAGTGTTTATGGATGACACTCAACCAAAATTATGCATCTGACTTTTCAAAATCTCCCCTCAAAAGTTCCACGGTTCGTTTATGCGAAACTTTGGCTACAGTGATTAAGAAAGCAATAGGCGTGTGCGAGCAAACAAATTGTACAACACCTTTTGGTTATGGAAAAATTGGTTTTAATGCACGATTTTCTTCTGAAACATCGTTTATCATCTTTCTAATACATTATTGTTCAGTCAAGTGTTACTTAAAATATTACTTAACTAAAAATGAACTTTTTTCATGTGAAAACTTACTAATTTTATTGGACGCGTTTCGGCTTAGTATCCGCCTTCTTCAGCTTTGGTAACAGACTGCCAGCATTTTGTAACGGTTTTGTGGAAGGTGAAGTGGGGGTGGTGTGTGGAGGAAGGGGATTGGCGCGGGGATTCAACTTACTGTTTGTTTTCTGTATAATTGTGTCAAAAAGTGTATGTGATGTATATTGTAATTGATCGTTGAGTATGTTGTTTGGTTGTGTTGTGTGGTGTTTATATATTTCGTATTGTTCAGTTGTGTTGAGTTTTTGACCTTTGGGTATGTAATGTAAATTTCAAGATTAGTGTCTGTGTTGGTGTAACTGTGGTTTTCTGTGTGTATGTGTGTGGCAAATGCAGAGTGTATATTGTTGTTGGTTAAAGCTTTTAAGTGTTCAGAATAACGGGATGAAAAAGATCTTCCCGTCTGGCCTATGTAGAAACTATTGCAGTCATTACAATTTAATTTGTAAACACCTGTTTTGTTATATTTGTCTATGTCTGTGTTTGTATTACTGATGTGTTTTTTGATGGTATTGGTTGTTCTGAATGCTATTTTGTATTTGTGTTTTCTGAATGTATTGGCAATTTTGTGTGTGTATGAGTTGTGGTATGTGAGTGTGATGTACTTATTGTGTTGTGTGTTGATGGTATTTAGTGTTTTGTTGTTTTTGTTTTTGATGCGTTTGTGTAGTATGTTTATTAAATTGGGGTTATAACCATTTTTTATTGCTATGTATTTTATTGTGTTGAGTTCGTCGGTGTAATCTTGTTTATTTAAGGGTATTTTAGTTAGTCTATGGAGCATATGGTTGAAGGCCGCATGTTTATGTTGTGTTGGGTGGTTTGATGTGTTGTGTATAACCATGTCGGTTGTGGTTGGTTTCCTGTATATTTTGTACGTGTGTGTATTGTTAGTTTTGTTAATTGTTAGGTCTAGAAAATTTATACTATTGTTTTGTTCAGTTTCCAGTGTAAATTTTAATTTGTGGTGTATAGTGTTCATGTATTTGTGGAAGTTTTCAACTTGTCTTGTGTTGCCTTTGAATAAAAGTAATATATCATTTACATACCTGTGCCAGTATATAATTTTGTTAGTGTATTTGTTGTTGTTTATTATGTGGTTCTGTTCAATGTTGTGTATATATATTTCTGCTAGTATTCCTGATATGGGGGATCCCATCGGGAGTCCTTCTGTTTGTGTGTATATTTTGTTATTGTATGTAAAGTAATTTTGTTCAGTTATTATTTTGGTAAGTGTGATGATTTTCTGTATGTGTGTTTCAGGTGTGTTGTTTTGTCTGAGTAGTTGTTCTAGTGTTTGTATGGTTTCTTTGATGGGGACATTAGTGTATAAATTGGTTATATCAAAAGATGCCAGAGTTGAGTTATGTGGGATGTGTCTGTGTTCAGTTTTCCTGACTAGGTCAATGTTGTTTTTGATAGAGGTGTTGTTGCTGAGTTTTATGTTTTCTCTGATTATTTTGTCTAGTTGTTTTGCTATTTTGTGGGAGCGGACCTGTGTGTTGTTTATTAATGGTCTGATTGGAATGTTAGGTTTATGTATTTTTGGTAATGCATTTAGTTTAGGGGGGTTAGGTTTTATTTGTTTAAGGTATTTGGCGTTTTCTGGTTTGATTATATGTTTGGTGTTGTTTATAAATTTATTAATCTGTTTATGAAATTTTAGTGTGGGGTCTTTATTTATTTCCGTTATATTATTTTCGTTGAAGAAACTTTCGATTTTAGTGTTTAATTGGTGTTTGTCCATTATGACGCTAATGTTACCTTTGTCGGCTTTTAGGATTGTTGTGTTGTGTTCGAGTAACTTGTGTTTTACACTATTGAGTGTTTTTATTTCATTGTTGTGTATTTTTGGTTTTGTATGTGTGTTTTGAAGTTTTCTTTTTATGTCGTGACGTATCGGGTCTTGGTCGTTGAGGTGCGTGTTTTGTATAGCCGTTTCTGCGTCTATGATGATGTCGCGTATGTGTTTATTGTGATTTTTGATGTTAGTTGTATTGGTATTCAAATTATGTTTCAGTCCTTTGTTTAATAAATCCATTTCATCTTTTGTGAAATTAATGTGTGTTGTATTAACTACGCGTGCGTGGAATATGTGTGCCGGTTCAGGGATTGATTCAGTTGTGTGTGTTGTAAGGTTAGTTATTTTTTTGTTGTGTCGATGTTGTATTGTCAATTTGAGTTTTTCTATGTTGTCTTGTGTGTGTTGTATTACATTTTCAAGTTCTGTGTGGTGTAATATTTGTGTGAGTTTCATGTGTAAGTTATATGCCTGTTTGTTGAGTGTGTCTTTTTTATGGTATAAATAATTGATTATGTTGTTTAGGTTTATTTGTTCTAATTTCCGTTTGGTTTGTAGTGCTGTATGTGTGTTTTGTTTTATTGTAACTTGTGCGTGTGTTGGTATGATGTTGTGTTTTCGACAAGTTTTATTGAATGCTGTGTGTAAGGAAGTTTTTGTTACTTGTTGCTTGGCGTTTCTGTACTTATTGATGAAATACGCTTTATCTGCGGTATTATAGTTGTCTTGATTATTCATCTCCTTTCACAGCACTAACACTTCACTTTAAAATATTACTTCACTCACTCATTCAAATGATTCACCAGTACCACGTGCATTCCTTTACTTTCACTCACTCACAAATTAAATAATTGTAATTACATTTCTTTAGCGCTTCATCATTCAGGGGCAATTTTTATTAGTGGTATTTAAAACAGGTACCTGTATATTTTTCAAACACTTAACAGAATGTGCACATGATGGCTGCCTTCAACTATGCCGTGTGTCCATGGAGTCTCGTTGTTTTCCAATTTCTAGGCCAAAAAGTGTCCCCGCGTCGTATCCGTTGTTCTCACTGGCTCTGGTGGTTATCCTCTGCCATCCTGCTAGTAAAACATAGGTGATTTCCGACCTTCGATGAACTAAAGGTTAAAACCGCACCACCAGACTTTTGTTACGTCTGGTTGCGGCGAAGTCCGTGTTGTAAGAGCAGCGAGATGCCGGATGCAAGCCCACGGCTAACCAATTATTCGCTGCTCTTGGCCATTTGAATTTTCATCGTCGTAACATAATTGTCTCAAACGTATGCATTATTTACTGTTCTTTATCACGCATCATCCTGTTTTGTGTGTGTGGTTCACGTCATTGTTGAGTGACGTGCATAAATATAATATGATGTTTTCTGCCGTATATGGTCACAAAATAATGTTAGATATGCGATTGGTTGTTGACATCGTCACACAGTTACTGTCTTAGGCCAGAATAAATATGAATCACCGTTGCTGCAGATCGCCCTTTCACTGGTTACATTCACGTTTGCAACACTTTATATATTTATTTCACAATATTATCGAATAAAATAACACCCACTCAGGATTGCCTCATTACAAAACCCCCTCAAAGAAAGGTTTCATGCCAAAGCATGAAAACTTTCTTTGACACAATCATTCCTAAAGGATCAGTCGGTATAAGGCGCCGTGACCCCCCTGAGATTTAGTAAAATGTGGGTACTTACCCCCTGCTCTGACGATCGTGACTGCACCTGAATGAACTTACTGGACTTTCTCGCAAGAATCCCAACACCACAAGAACACTCAGGTGCTAGACGCTCCTGCCCTGACGCACCAGCCAGCACAGGACCGCCGCCACAACTCATCAGATTCTGAAACATCAAAATTAAAAATTATAATATGGCCTTACATCTTTCCCCATACTGAACTGATATGTTCCCTTTTTATTTCGTACTGGTTCCTCTATTTGTAGTACTGGCTTTTATGAATCTATTACTCTATCACACTTTTACAAATTCTTAATATAACACAAATGGCTTAATCTAACTTCTTTTCTCTTTTCATTATACTTTTATCCTCAATTCCAATTGGAAATAAAATATATGAGACTTCTTGTCTCTTAATTAAATCACTCTTTTACATTTATTAAGTAAACCTCTTGAATTTTTTCTTAACACTAGCGCAGTATCTTTCTGCCTCCTTTACTTTGAACATAAACAACAGATTTAATCACTATTAAAATTTCAGTGACAACACGGTCACCCTCCTCTTTCTATATACCTCCTCCACTCTACATCAACTTATACTAATCCCCCCAACTTAAACTAATTTCCCTTTCTACAGTTACTTAAAACTGGATAACTAAATGTGTTTAATTTATTGTGGTTATAAAATTCAGCCTTCACTCAACTCGGATGCCATCTTGCATTCGTACCAATCCTAAATAAAAATTTTTTGTTACTCACCAGGGTTCTGATCAGCGAACTGGAAGAACAAAATTGGTTATTTGAAATAAATAAAGAATCTAGCCCAGTTTTAGTTTAACATTGTCATACTTTTATTAATTAATGACGACACCAGAAATCAAATTAATTTCATTTGTTCCAAAGCACTACATTTCGCTTAATTGCCCACATAAAAGAAACAAATATTTTTCCTCTTTCCCTTATACATGTGCGTTAATAATACTACATTATGTTGGTTAACAGACAGATATTGAGATCTAAACTTAACTTTAACTATTGCAAACCAGCGCTTATTTGTATAACATAATTTTCATACACACGCACACATGCACACGCACACGCTCGCACCCCATGCCCTTAGAGATCTCAGTTTAATGATAAAATCAAAAGAATGATATTAAATTTGTCAACCCTGGTTAATTTTGCTTTACCCCCCCCCCCCATGCTACTTAGCTGTTTATATGTCCGAAAGAGTTCAACATCCTGGCGTATTTTGCATCACTCCGCACATTTCCTTTTACTTTCACTTTTATTCACCGTTTATTCTGAAACTGTTAGTTCATTTAAACTATCTTTAAAACTGATTTCTTCATATTTACATTTTACGTTACTGTATAGTTATATTATTTATACGGGCGAGACGAAAATTGTGCTCAGCCGGCGGACGCGCGAACGGGTCGTGTCCGTATTATTTAGATGTTCATGGCCGACTGCCTTTGTAAACCAAGCGTTGAAAAACTGCTGGCGTCGACACACCTAAATTCCAAAGTGACATATTGGGCTGACGTCATATAGCGTGACTTGATTTCAATGCATAATTTACAAAGGTCAAAGTTCGTTGACTAAATGTAACTGTTTTTTCTTGTGTCTGGATGTTGACCTTGATACAAATTCACTCGTTAGCCTGCTACGTCGTTATAATTTATGAATAATATTTTATGTTGTTTCCCCCAAATATTAGGTGGGCTGAAATGTACCGTTACAATACCCCCTCAATGAGAGGTTTTATGCCGAAGCATAAAAACTCTCATTGACACTCTCATACTTCCTAAAGGGATCAGTCAGGATATGTCGCCACAACCCCCTTTACGTTTATTAAAAATCATGGTTCACTTACCCCCTGGTCCAGTTGCTGTGACCGCACTGAATGACCTTACTGGACTTCTCTCTCGAGATCCCAACACCGCAAGGCCAGAGAGGCACTTGACGCTCCTGCTCTGACGCGCAGGCCAGCTCAGGACCGCCGCCACAGCATCACCAGACACTGAAACATCAAATCAAAAATATCAAATAGTGGCTTAGTATAATACCATATCCCTAACTGATCTGGTTCCCCTTAGCTGTGCGCTGGTTTGCGTTAATAAGCACTGGGGTTTTTTTATAACTTCTAACATATACATGAATACATATTTAACATAACATAATATAAAACATTTTTTAAACTTCGATACTAACATTCTGAACCCTTCTCTTGTTGATTCTTATTCCCAAAATTCAAAATATTTCTCTGATTCTATCAGAATTTAAATAAACATTTCCCATTACAACATTAAAAATACCTTCCCTTATATAATTCATATTTCAAAATAATTAAATTCATTAATAAAATTCTTATATAGAATAAAACACATATAAATCAACTACACCATAATACTCCTCAAATCAATACAAATCATTTAGTTACCTCATTAAATCAACTACACCTTCTACATCATCAACATAATTCAATTTCATATTCAATAATTCGTTACTAATAATTTAGTAACCTCCTTCTCCATCAATATCTAATATCCTCCCTTTAGCCAGTTACAATTGTGCAAGTTACCTCTAAACCCTCGCCGGTTTCGGTATTAACACGGTTGCATAAACATTTCATTTTATGCCCCTGGCTTGTAACGGCCAGCTCCTTTTCCACACACACTATTGTTTACTGATGTTGGACTGTAGCGCCCATTTGCGTCCACAAGAACTGAATTTTATTAGGGTGCAAACGCTGCTTACACCGTTCTTGCTTCGGCGTTATATAAAAATTTGGCCTTACTGATGTCCGAGGACACCAGTAATCCTACTATAATGATTTATACGCCCTTAATACGGCACTATCACCCCCTTTGGTGGTAGCCGCTGTAACATAGTTAAGTGTATTCCCCTAATGAAAACCCCCTGTTAATTTCTAAAGTGTACCAATTTCAAAGGCAACCAACCATGGTGAGGTTACAATGAGTCTGCCCACAACTGGTTGTCATCCAAAACCACGGTCTGGACTGGTAAGGCCGGGACTGCCCGAAAGAGGGGAATCTATTTAAAAAACATACAATTCATGTTTAAGATTCCTACACACTAACATAATACATAATAATGTACAACATAATACACTCGTAACTAACATTGAGATTATTACATCAAAATAAACAGTTCACCTTTAAATTTGCATATAAAATTATAAACATTACACTTTAATTTCAATTGAACTTTTTACTAATCAACCATCAATTATTTATCATTTATTACACCTTTAAATTCTCAAAATTTCAACTTTATTATACAACATTTCATTTACTATCTCCTTTCAAATTGTTTCAACTATTTCATCAAACACATTTAATTACTTTAACAAAATTCACAAAGTTGTGTATACTTCACCTTGCTACATCATTACATTTAACATCAACACAAAAGTATATACAATCTACCTTATTATTCGTTATAGTTTATCACAAATCATTTCCTAATAGAGTCCATAATTAAATGTTCATACATAATAAGTGTTTAACCACCATCATCGAATAATAATCTGGTCTTACGTCTACACAGTTCATTTTTTATTAAATGCATTATATTATCTCTGTCAATATAAGGACTATTTAAATTCTCATACTTTTCCACAATATCAACAGGATTATTCCATATTATTACATCATATAACTTGTCACCATCGAGTATAGTCAAGTCGCCTTTAGTACGATTTGTCACAATTAGGTAAATTATAAATTCATCATTATTATCATCTGCTGCTATACCAGTTTCACCACAAGGTAAGTACTCAATATCATCATTATCAACTCTCTCTCTCTCTCTCTCTCTCTCTCTCTCTCTCTCTCTCTCTCTCATCATAACGCCATTTCACACTTTCTCTATCATCCCATGCAGAGGGTACTGCAACATAAAAACACCTCCTGGCTCTTCCAGGAGCAACACTAAAATTCAGGGAACAACTTGAAGACACCATGTCTTCCACCAAGGGACATTCGCCCTTCAACAACAACATTTGTAAACACCATGGTTCACAATAAACCTTGGGAAAATTCACCCTCTGCCTCATATCCACAAAATAATTCTCTTCATACTCTCTCTCTAACTCATCAACACTCTCTACCACTCCATTATTAAATTATACTTCCACTAAAACTTCATCAGCACTCTCAATATTCACAACCTTACTCTCTAACACCACATTTTTAATTATATCATCATTTTTCTCACCCCTACTTACTATATCATATGTTACCTGATCGTCTTTATTTTCGTTTAATTGATCGGTTTCTTCACCACTTTCTACCCCCACTATCCTCTCATAATTAACATCATTACAACCACTTACCTTATTATATGTACCATTTTCTAACCCCTCCTTTCTCTTCATATTTCGTTTACTTCGTCTTGTACTTGTTTCACAATAATGCTAAAATGTTCACTAACTTCTTCTAAACTTTTATTAATATAGACATTTTGTTGTTTTATTTCATTTCTTATCTCATTAATTTGATCCTTCATTTTCGTGTTTACTTCATCAAATTTAGCATTAAAATTACTCTTTAGCTCCTTAATTTCATTCTTTTGTTTATCCATGTTAATATCATTGACATCAAAACGACTATTTATTACATTAAATTGCTTCTGTAAAAAACTCATTATATCATTGTCGAATTGACTTTTACATTTTGTTGAGGTTGGAGTTGATTGAGTACTCGAGTCATCTATAGCTGATTCAGTTAAGCTGTTTTCTTTGAACCGATTTACTGGAGTTGAATGAACCCCTGGTTCCCCCACACCAGCCAACTCGCTCATTTCAACTTCGATCTCTTTAGTATCCATTTGTTTTAAATTGTTTGAATTGTATAATTCTGTCAAAATAATTACTATACACACTACATATAACTACCACATAACAAAATATTAACCTCCCCAACACTTTACGTTACTCCCACAACAGCATACGTACATTTATTTATACATTATTTTGTTATCTCAAATAGCCATTCCGTTCTCCCAAGTAGGCCTGTATTTATATAAAATTTATGTATATAAACGTCCCTGTTCGGGCGCCACTTGTACAATTACTTAAAACTGGATAACTACAATTTGTTTAATTTATTGTGGTTATAAAATTCAGCCTTCACTCAACTCGGCCGCCATCTTGCATTCGTACCAATCCTAAATAAAAATTTGTTGTTACTCACCAGGGTTCTGATCAGTGAACTGGAAGAACAAAATTGGTTATTTGAAATAAATAAAGAATCTAGCCCAGTTTTAGTTTAACATTGTCATACTTTTATTAATTAATGACATCAGATATCAAATTAATTTCATTTGTTCCAAAGCACTACATTTCGTTTAATTGCCCTCATAAAAGAAACAAATATTTTTCCTCTTTCCTTTATACATGTGCTTTAATAATACTACATTATGTTGGTTAACAGACAGATATTGAGATATAAACTTAACTTTAACTACAGTAGAGTCTCAGTAATTCGAGTTAATTGGGGCTGAGGCAACCTCGAATTTGGAAAAACTCGGATTATACGGATGAAGAAAAAAACAAAGAGTAATGTATAAACAAACGTTTATTGCTTATGGATAAGAAAACACAAACAATGTAGTACATACCTGAACTAGTTTAAACTCAAAAGATAAAAGGCATACAAATTTATTTTTTAAAGAAATTGTCCAGAGTCTTTTGTTTTAAAATAGAGCCTCATTTTTTAACAGCAATGTCACGCCATCTTCTAAGCAGCATCGTGTCGGTCGGTGTAGCTTCTGCTTGCTGTTCAACATAACGCAATGCAGTGTCTAGCGCTGCCAACCCCTCAGCGTGAGTCATCACGGGTACAGTCTCTGCAGTCACGTCTTCATCACTATTTTCTTCTGCCGCTTCATTCAGCATTTCAACGATTGAATCATCGGTCACTTCAAACTGTTCATCACTATTCAACCATTCTGAAACATCATTTTCATTTGACTGTTCACAACTAGGAAGTTTTTTTATCAGTCGTGCTAAGACCAAGTCATGTTCGTCTGTGCTGTTGCAACTGTTATTTTCTTCTTTTAAAATCTTGTTCCAAGACTTCTTTAGTGTTTCTGTCTTTATGTCATCCCATGATTCCGCCACCCAGTAAACTACGTCTTTCATTGTAGTATTCTTTAGAAATTCCACTATGGTTCCCTCGCCTTCTGTAGTTTGTAGGAGCCTCTGCAGCAGACGACGACGATATTTCTTTTTCAAGCACTCAAAAACGCCTTGGTCCACTGGCTGTATTAAACTCGTCACATTTGGGGGTAAGAACAATGCTCTAATTTCGCCACATTTCAGTTCTTCTTCGTCAGGGTGTGATCCAGCGTTGTCAAGGGTTAATATTGCTTTGGGAGGCAAGTTCTTTTCCTTTAGGTACTTTTTGGTCTCAGGAACAAAACTTTCAAAAAACCACTTCTTAAAAATATTTTTATCCATCCAAGCAGATTTCTGGTTAATGTATGTAACAGGAAGCGCAGACGGAGTGATGTTTTTTAAATCTGTAGGCTTTGCCGACTTGCCTATTAACATTAGCTTCAGTTTATGTTCTCCACTTGCATTCGATGCAGCAAGAACTGTCACCCTTTCTTTAGATTTTTTGTGGCCTGGCGCAGCATTTTCTTCCCTTGAAGCTAAAGTTTTAGTAGGCAGCATTTTAAAGTTTAGTCCTGTCTCATCACAGTTGTACAACTGATCAAGAGTAAGTTTTTCTTCTTCTATAATTTTTTTAAATCTCTCACAGAACTGTGTGACAGCCTCAGAATCTGCAGATAGCTTTTCACCACACATTTCAAGCTGCCTTACGCCGTATTGTTTTTTCCATCTATCCAACCATCCTGAACTTGCTGTAAAATCATCCTCACCTTCCTTAAACTGGTTCCTGAAAAACATTGCTTTTTCTTGCAACATTGGGCCTGAAATAGGACTTCCTTTTTGCCTCTGTTGACTAAACCAAGTGAACAAAGCTGCACTCGTTTTTTCATAATCAGATTTCTTCATCGATTTGTGTTCACAGGTTAAAATCCCCATACACTTTTTAGAAGAATAGTTTTCAATCTTGTCTCTGTTCCTACGCCAGTCACCAACAGTACTTCGCCGACTCCATAATCAGCAGCAAGTTTTTTTAGCGTTTCACCTCTGTCTAATCTTTTTAAGGCTTCCAATTTAACACTTAGCGGCACACACTTCTTCTTAGGCCTACTCTTGTAACTCATTATATACAGTATAAATAACAATTTACTGTAGTGAAAAACTAAACGTTGAATATACTGTACAGTAAAATAACTAAAACAACAAGCAAACACTAGTAATGAAGCTTAGTAGTAACGCACAGGTACAACACTTGTATCAGCTGAGGCGGTCAGTCCGCTACTGATTTATTTACGTATTTATTTTTAGTGTTTCATGCTGTAGACACTTGGTCTGGCATGAGTCACGATATGGCGGGAATGTTGTTTACATTTACTGACTGTATTTATTATTTTTTTCCAGCTCGAATTACACGGAACCTCGAAATACCGGGGCTCGAATTACCGAGACTCTACTGTATTGCAAACCAGCGCTTATTTGTATAACATAATTCACACACACACACACACATACACACACACACACACACACACACACACACACACACACACACACACACACACACACATGCCCGCACCCCATGCCCTTAGAGATCTCAGTTTCATGATAAAATCAAAAGAATGATATTAAATTTGTCAACCCTGGTTAATTTTGCTTTACCCCCCCCCCATGCTACTTAGCTGTTTATATGTCCGAAAGAGTTCAACATCCTGGCGTATTTTGCATCACTCTGCACATTTCCTTTTACTTTCACTTTTATTCACCATTTATTCTGAAACTGTTACTTCATTTAAACTATCTTTAAAACTGATTTCTTCATATTTACATTTTACGTTACTATATATTTATATTATTTATACGGGCGAGACGAAAATTGTGCTCAGCCGGCGGACGCGCGAACGGCTCGCGTCCGTGTTATTTAGATGTTCATGGCCGACTGCCTTTGTAAACCAAGCGTTGAAAAACTGCTTGTGTCGACACACCTAAATTCCAAAGTGACATATTGGGCTGACGTCATATAGCGTGACTTGATTTCAATGCATAATTTACAAAGGTCAAAGTTCATTGACTAAATGTAACTGTTTTTTCTTGTGTCTGGATGTTGACCTTGACACAAATTCACTCATTAGCCTGCTACGTCATTATAATTTATGAATAATATTTTATGTTGTTTCCCCCAAATATTAGGTGGGCTGAAATGTACCGTTACACCTTAATCCCTGATACCCCGCGTTACACAATTGTCAGTGACCTCAAGGACTTTCACCTATTTTAGTATAACACTATTACTCGGTCAATGAGGGCTACGTCCCCAAAGGCAGAGTCGCACCCTCGCAGCATGTAACATTGCCACCGGCCATCCATCTCTCTATGTCCCCCCATGACTGGACTGTTGCGTCCAGTTGCTTCCACAAGGACTGAAGCGTTAAGGAGGAATTTTGTCATCTCCTGTCCTTGCTTCGGCGTTACAAATAAAAATTTGGATTATCTGACCACTAGGGTTTACAGTATCTTACTAATCTTATATATTATACTGTGCCCTTAAGACAGTCTATCCCCATTTTTATGTTCCCACGCGAACGGGTGATAGCCGCTGTTCCATAGTTCTAGTTTGATTTCCCCTGAATCACCCCCCTGTTAATTTCTATGTCACACCAATTTTCACAAAGGCAACCAACCATGGTCAGTTTACAATGTCTGCCCACAGCTGGTTGTCAGCCAAAACCACAGTCTGGGCTGGTAAGGCCGGGACCGCCCGAAAGTGGGGAGTCTATTTAAAACACACAATTACATGTTTAAGATCCCTACACTTACATAATACAACATAATAAAAAATACACTCATAATTAACATTGCGATTATTACATCAAAATAAACAATTCATAGTTGTCTTGTTTGTTCATCATCTTCTTTCACAGCACTACACTTTATATAATATTGAAACTTTCTCATGTGAAAACTTACTTGTCTTTTTCGTCGAACGCGTTTCGGCATTGTATTCGCCTTCGTCAGCTTAGAACAGACTGCCAGAACTTAGTAACGGTTGTTGCTTGGAAGGTATAGTGGGGGTGGTGTGTAGAGGAAGGGGATTGGTGCGGGGATCCGAATTATTGTTTGTTTTATGTATAATTGTGTCGAAAAGTGTATGTGATTTATATTGTAATTGGTCGTTTTGTATGTTGTTTGGTTGTGTTGTGTGGTGTTTGTATATTTCATACTGTTCAGCTGTGTTGAGTTTTCGACCTTTGGGTAAGAGGTGTAATATTTCAAGATTAGTATCTATGTTGGTGTAGCTATGGTTATGTGTGTGTATGTGTGTGGCAAACGCAGAATGTATATTGTTGTTGGAGAGGGCCTTTAAGTGTTCAGAGTAACGGGATGAAAAAGATCTTCCCGTCTGGCCTATGTAGAAACTATTGCAGTTATTACAATTTAATTTGTATACACCTCTTCTATTGTATTTGTCTATGTCCGTGTTTGTATCGTTGATGTTTTTTTTTGATGGTATTGTTAGTTCTGAATACTGTTTTGTACTTGTGTTTTCTGAATGTGTTGGCAAGTTTGTGTGTGTTGGAGTTATGGTATGTGAGTGTGATGTATTTATTGTGTTGTGTGTTGTTGGTATTTTGTTTTTGTTATTTTTGTTTTTGATGCGTTTGTGTAGTTTTTTTATTAAGTTGGGGTTGTAACCATTTTTCATTGCTATGTATTTGATTGTGTTGAGTTCGTCAGTTAGTCTATGGAGCATATGGTTGAAGGCCGCATGTTTATGTTGTGTTAGGTGGTTTGATGTGTTGTGTATAACCATGTCAGTTGTGGTAGGTTTTCTGTATATTTTATACGTGTGTGTATTGTTAGTTTTGTTAATTGTTAGGTCTAGAAAATTTATACTGTTGTTTTGTTCAATTTCCAGTGTAAATTTTAATTTGTGGTGTATTGTGTTTATGTATTTGTGGAAGTTTTCAACTTGTCTTGTGTTGCCTTTGAATAAAAGTAATATGTCATCTGCATACCTGTGCCAGTAAATGATTTTGTTGGTGTATTTGTTGTTGTTTATTATGTGGTTCTGTTCTATGTTGTGTATATATATTCCTGCCAGTATTCCTGATATGGGGGATCCCATCGGGAGACCGTCTGTTTGTGTGTATATCTTGTTATTGTATGTAAAGTAATTTTGCTCAGTTATTATTTTGGTAAGTGTGATGATCTCTTGTATGTGTGTTTCAGGTGTGTTGTTTTGTTTGAGTAATTGTTCTAGTGTTTGTATGGTTTCTTGTACTGGGACATTGGTGTATAAATTGGTGATATCAAAAGATGCTAATGTTGAGTTGTGTGGGATGTGGATGTGTTCAGTTTTCTTGACTAGGTCGATGTTGTTTTTGATAGATGTGTTGTTACTGAGATTAATGTTTTCTCTGATTATTTTGTCTAAGTGTTTGGCGATTTTGTGGGAGGGAGCTTGTGTGTTATTTATGAATGGTCTAACCCCCCTATACTAAATGCATTACCAAAAATACACAAACCTAACATTCCCATCAGACCATAAAACTCTAGATTTCTTGAACGCTTAAGAAGCTATTGACATTAATCCAACGCTTAAATTTCAAAGAGAGGTTAAAAAGGCTATCAAGGATTGTTCATTTTTTAATGTTTCTGATTTACATTTTTTATCTGTAATGAACCCTCAACCTCCTAAACTTTATTCTTTAATTAAATTGCACAAAGATAACCATCCTATTAGACCAGTCATGTTATATGTAAATGCACCTAATGTTAAATTATCCAAAAAACTAATTAAAATTATCCAGACCCAATGCAAATTTATATCCACACACAGTATTAAAAATTCATTAGATCTAGTCAATAAAATTCAGGAATTGTATATACCAGATAAAGCGATTTTATTATCTTTTGACGTTAAAAATCTGTTCCCTAGTATTCCACCGGCTGATGTTGTTGACATTGTGGAAAAATTGTTGGAAAAGAATTGTAATAATCCTAGGATGAGAGAGGATATTTTAAATTTATCGAAGGTTTGTTTGAATCAAAATTATTGTGAATTTGATGGGAAAATTTATGTGGGTAAAGAAGGGCTTGCTATGGGTAACCCCCTCAGCCCCTTGGTTTCTGAAATATTTATGGATTATTTAGAAACCAAAATAAGAGCTCATCCGTATTTTAAATTGTTCATGTTTTGGTACAGATATGTGGATGATGTGTTGGCAATCTTTCTTGGTACGCGTAGGCAATTACAGAATTTTCTTAATTTTATTAACGATCTACATAGAAACATAAGCTTTACAATAGAAATTGAAGAAAATGATAGTATTAACTTTTTAGATCTTTCAATTACAAAACAAAATAATAAACTCAATTTTAGCATTTTCCATAAACCTACGCATACGGATATGGTTATACACAACACGTCTGCACATCCATACTCACACAAGTTAGCAGCTTTTCATAGTTATATTCATAGACTTATTAGTATCCCACTTTTAGATTCAGATTTTCAAAAAGAACTTAACATTATAAAACAAATAGCAGTTAACAACGGTTATCAGTCAAGTCTAATAGATCAGTTGTTGAATAAAAAACTATATTTACAAACATTAAGATTGGTGTATCCTATTCCAACACATAAGGAAAAGTTCCACACACTTAATTACACAGGTACTGTATCGGATAAAATTGGTAAATACTTTACTCAAAAACATGTAAATATAGCTTTTAGGACGAAATCTTCTCTTGGTAGATATATTAAGAATAATAAGAGTAAAGTAGAGAAACTCCAAAAGTCAGGAGTATATGAGTTATTGTGTGGGTCTTGTGACAAAATTTATATTGCCCAGTCTGGAAGGTCGTTTTCAAAAAGAATGTACAATCACAATTACAGTTTGAGATATCAGGATGGTAAATCTAATTATGCGAATCATTTGTCGGAAAAAGATCATAATTTTAATGATAACTTTAAAATTTTACATGTATTGGAAAAAGGTAAAAAACTTGATTTACTTGAAGCGCTCGAAATTAATAAGCGTAAAGATTTAGGTTTGCTTTTGAACAACCAAACTGATTTAAATAGCTCTCCGCTTTTAAATTTGAAATTATATAAGTAAATGTACGTTCCTTTCTAATTTGTATATAGTTGTCTATATGTAATGTGTATTGTTTATTGTTCGAACTTAAGTCGATTATCGTTCTCATAGCACTGGCTTTATATGATATTTTATTGTACGTAACTAGTCAGCTCTTACCATCTGAAGAAGGCACTGTGTGCCGAAACAGCTGTTGTGGTGTATTATTTTTTAAATAAATGACGAGTGAAAATCACAAAAACAAGTTTTTAGTTTTCTTTAATTCTTTAAAATTATAATGGATTTTCATCAAGTAAAGGCCTCCAGTATCTTATTGAAATTCTCATACTTTTCCACAATACCATAATAATCAACAGGATTATTCCATATTATTACATCATATAACTTGTCACCATCGAGTATAGTCAAGTCGCCCTTAGTTTGGTTTGTCACAGTTAGGTAAATTATAATTTCATCATTATTATCAACCAGTTTCATCACAAGGTAAGTACTCAATATCATCAACCTTATCATCATTTGCTGCACTAATTTCGTCACAAGGTAAGTATTCAATATAATCATCAGCTCTCTCTCTCTTCACTCTCTCTCTTAATTCTTTATAACTCCTACTAACCTCAAATAACTCTATCTTCCTATCAAAATACCTCTCTCTCTCTCTCAAAATACTTCTCATCATAACGCCATTTCACACATTTTCTATCATTCCATGCAGAGGGTACTACTACATTAAAAC
The DNA here is from genome assembly GCA_034769895.1 of Magicicada septendecula. Taxonomy (NCBI): domain Eukaryota; kingdom Metazoa; phylum Arthropoda; class Insecta; order Hemiptera; family Cicadidae; genus Magicicada; species Magicicada septendecula. Next base: position 1,437,484,543 of record CM068367.1, on the reverse strand, counting down.
ACCTCCTGGCTTTTCCAGGAACACCACAAAAAATTAAGGGACTACTTGAAGACACCTCGTCTTCCACATAACCTCTGGAGGAAACTCTGTCCTCGTAAAACACCTGTGAAAACCCTATTTCACAATATACCCGGGGAAAATTTACCCTCTGCCCATATCCACAAAATAACTCCCTTCATACTCTCTCTCTAACTTATAACCACTGATTTCTACTCTCTCACTACCCCCTACTCCCATTATTCTCTCACTCTCTCTTAGTATCTCTATATTCTCATCGTCACTATTAATTTTCACTGTATCACCCTTAAATAGCTCGTTTTCAACTATCTTACCACTACTACTTGTTAACTCATTTTTATAACTATCACTTACCTCATTAATTATTTCTTCATTATTATTCGTTATCATATCATCGTCATTATTTTTGATACCATTACAACCACTTACCTTATTATATGTACCATTTTCTACCCCCTGTTTTCTCTTTCTACTTTCGTTTACTTTGTCTTGTAAGTGTTCTGTCCAATTTTTAAAATTCATTTAATTTTTTGTATTTTGTTCTTCGAATTTAACATTTAGATCACTCTGAAAACTGTCAAACTTACTATGGGTCTCAATTTTTTGTTCTTCTAATTTATTATCGATCTTTAATAGCAACTGCATCATTGCCATTATGTCTTTATTTTCATCTGTTTTACTTTCGTGTCTGGTTGAGATGGGGGTTGACTGGACTGGTGAGCCATTTATGTCAACTGACTCGGTGGAACTTCCCTCGAGCTGGCTCACTGGAGTCGAGCGGACTCCCATCTCACTCATAAACGTCTCGTCAGTTAAACTGACTTCGTTATTTTTATCTGCCATTTTTAATTATTGATTTTCAAGAGGTTTGTTATTTTGACACAAAATTCTTATTTCAACTACGTGTTGTTAATTATGCAACCCACACTCATTCCCAATCACTGCAACCTCCGTTGAGCATATTTCGCATAATTAAACACCCACAAAAATCCTGGCAGGTTCGCCAATTGTAAACTTACTTTCCTCCGTCCGTCTAGTAGAGGTAGCACCTGTAATGTACTCACCTGCTTACCTTCAGAAGTGCCCAGAGTCGCTAGAGTGTTTGTGGATGACACTCAACCCAAATTACGCATCTGAGTTTTCAAAATCTCCCCTCAGAAGTTCCACGGTTCGTTTATGCGAAACTTTGGCTACAGTGATTAAGAAAGCAATAGGCGCGCACGAGCAGACAAATTGCACAACACCTTTTGGTTATGGAAAAATTTGTTTTAATGCACGATTTTCTTCTGAAACATTGTTTATCATCTTTCTAATACATTATTGTTCAGTCAAGTGTGACTTAAAATATTACTTCACTCACTCATTCAAATGATTCACCAGTACCACGTGCATTCCTTTACTTTCACTCACTCACAAATTAAATAATTGTAATTACATTTCTTTAGCACTTTATCATTCAGGGGCAATTTTTATTAGTGGTATTTAAAACAGGTACCTGTATATTTTTCAAACACTTAACAGAATGTGCACATTATGGCTGCCTTCAACTACGCCATGTGTCCATGGAGTCTCGTTGTTTTCCAATTTCTAGGCCGAAAAGTGTCCCCACGACGTATTCGTTGTTCTCACTGGCTCTGGTGGTTATCCTCTGCCATCCTGCTAGTAAAACAGGTGATTTCCGACCTTCGATGAACTAAAGGTTAAAACCGCACCACCAGACTTTTGTTACGTCTGGGTGCGGCGAAGTCCGTTTTGTAAGAGCAGCGAGATGCCGGATGCAAGCCCACGGCTAACCAATTATTTGCCGCTCTTGGCCATTTGAATTTTCATCGTCGTAACATAATTGTCTCAAACGTATGCATTATTTACTGTTTTTTATGACGCATCATCCTGTTTTGTGTGTGTGGTTCACGTCATTGTTGAGTGACGTGCATAAATATAATATGACGTTTTCTGCCGTATATGGTCACAATATGATGTTAGATATGCGATTGGTTGTTGACATCGTCACACAGTTACTGTCTTAGGCCAGAATAAATATGAATCACCGTTGCTGCAGATCGCCCTTTCACTGGTTACATTCACGTTTGCAACACTTTATATATTTATTTCACAATATTATCGAATAAAATAACACCCACTCAGGATTGCCTCATTACAGGAGTTGCAGAACCGGTTCCCGTAATATTCAAAATGGTGGATATTTTCCAGTCAGACCTAAAGCCACGCTTTGTAAGACATTTGTAAGGCCTGTACTGACATATGGGTCTGAGTGCTGGGTACTCAAGATAATTGATGAACAGAGGCTGGCGGTGTTTGAAAGGAAGATACTGAGAAGGATTTATGGGCCAGTTCAACAGGATGGAGTCTGGAGAAAGAGAAATAATTCATTATATGCTAAGTACAATGACATTACAGTTGTCTGATGTGCCAAAATTAATAGATTAAGATGGGCAGGACACGTTCATAGAATGGATGACGAATGTGTGGCAGAAAGAATTATGAAACATAAACGAATAAGAAAAAGGAAGATTGAAAGACCAAAAAAACAAATGGTTGGACCAGGTTGGCAGGGATGAGAGCATTAGCTGGGCTCAGTGAATTGGTAGCGGATGGCCGAGTACAGGAATAAGTGGAGACAATTTCTTGTGGAGACCAAAGCTCGGTCTGGGCTGTAGAGCCAAGGATGTATGTACTGTATATATATTTCGAGTACTGTAAAAGGTCTCAACAGTTATACTTTGTATCAGAAGTTTAATTAAGAAAGTTGTGTTAGTGGTTATAATCACAAACAGAAATATCACTGTTGCACACCACTATAGAAAAATTATTCCGATTAGCACTTTCAAGCTTCTCAGCTCTTTGTCAGATCAGAAATAACAACAAGAGAATAAAACCAAACTCTCCCCACCCCCACCCACCCCACTGTCCACACACACACACACCCCCACAAACAAGCTATAAGTCAAATGTCCCTTCCCAACCTCCGAGCCCTGCCACCCCCTCTGTACAGTTACATATTTTTCTAGCACATTCCTTGTGTTGTGTGTGTGCATGTGTGTGTGTGTGTGTGTGTGTGTGTGTGTGTGTGTGTGTGTGTGTGTGTGTGTGTGTGTACATTCTTTTTAAACCCTAACGTAAAGCCTTTCTCATTCCCACTTGTGGGCGGGGTCACTCACCCTTATTTCAAAAACATCCATATATGCAATTTAATGCTTAATGTTATCCATTCTCTATCTTTTACTTCTTAATTATATTATAAAATATTTCTTCAGTATCAAATTTAGTTTTAGTATTCATTAAATTGTCTAACCATTTTTCTCTTTCTTTCAGTGTTTCTAACTCCCCCTAAGCTTCCTTTCAACTGTGTTATTTACTACTTTTAAAATTTCATAGTCTTCCAAAGGATTAACAAACTTATGGTTGTCTTCTATGAAATGTCTTGCATATAACGAATTCGTTGTTCTATTACCTTCTCCACATTTGTGGTCAGACAACCTGCATACGAATTTCCATCCTGTCTCACTTTGTTGCATTCTTTACATTTTAATTTATAAATTCTGCTTTTCTGTAATACTGGAATTTTTTCTACATTTTTATTCCTTGTCTTATCAAATACTGTTTCACATTTTTTAATAGCTATTTTTTAATCTACTCCGTATTTATTAAAACATTTTATAATTTTTCTGGTATGTGATCGTATGTATGTCAATGACCCTGCATAATTCTTTTGTTCTGGTTCTATTTTAGCGTTTTGTATGTTAATACTTTTCATAACTTTATCCCCTATGTTGGTGTTATAGTTATTATTTCTTACAATTCCCTTTATCGTTTTTATCTCCCTATAGGCTCGTTTACACTGTTCAAGTTTACTGGCTTCAAATACTTGAAGTCTTGACATCTGAATTCTGTCTACACGGGGAAAGTGGAAGCGTCAAGTACTTGACGCCACCTACATTCATTTTTGTTTGAAATATCGTATAGAAAGGTGCGTCGTATTGCAGTTAAACTGTTGGTGAACTCATTGTGCAAAAATCTACTGGATGATACAACGGAAAATGTCAACAGACAGAGAAAGCGAACTCGGAGGTGGGTGAGAACATGGATAGCTAGAAGGAAAATGTATGGTGCCTCTTCAACACTGTTACGCGAGTCGGCAGATGAAGATCCTTCGTCTTACAAAACTCATCTAAGGATGACAGTACAGAAATTTAAGGAGCTATTAGGAAACGTTCAAGCAAAAATAAGTAGAACAAATACTACCATGAGAAATGCAATTCCCTCAAGAACAAAGCTGGAAATCAACTGCGTCTGCTGCTTTAAACCAACTTAATTTTGGTTTATATATTTCATTAGTGGCCGCCCCACTCTTTTTGGAGTTTACGATTTTTGCAAGTTCTTGGCAATAAACCGTTCTTATGGTTTTAATTAATAGTTCAGTAGTAGTTGTGACGTCTAAACCTATTTCTTTAACTTCACTGACAAGTTTTTGAAAAGATACATCCCTTACATTTTTGTTTAGAATAGTCACTTCACTTAATATTCCACAAAATGTCATATTTTTCTGTATATAGCAAGAAACTTGTGTATATCATTTGCATTCCACTTACTCATGTTAATATTGCTACGACAGCACAGAACAATCTACGCGTTTATCGAATGTGCCAGAAAGATCTCGATGTAAGCGTGTGGTGTACGTGCTACTAGACGCATTTTGCGAGAATCTTCTCGACTGGGCCGGGCTTCGCTCCGGCGCTCGGACTGTGTCAAGGCCGTAGTAATTACGTAGTTCACAAGAGATAAGACGCAGTTTGGAAGCTTCTGGTGTGTGAGCGTGACTATAAATACATCGGGTAGCGGCCTTAGTTTTCAGTTCCATGCGAGATATTGGTTAGTGCGGTTCGAGAGTATTAGTGCGATATATTTCCAGAGCGGTTCGAGTTATTACTGTGTACGTTCAAGTAGTTATTATTGAAGTGTTGCATTTTATAATCAGACGGTATAATTGTAATACAATTGAGTTTTAATATTTGTGGACATTTTATTACGTGTGTACAATTTTCATTTGATTTGTTGTAGAGACTGTGTTGTTAATTACGAACTATTTTTACTGTAACAATTAAAGGTGTGATTAGTGACTTAATTGGTGTCTTGGATACTTTGTACAAGACGAGTGTGATTCGTAATTAATCGGTAAACATGGATCCCAGTCAGATGATGGAAGCTTTACAAACACTGCTGCGGCAGACACAGGAAGAAGCAGAAAGACGACAAAAGGAAGAACGAAGACAGGAAAGAGAAGAGGCTGAGGAACGTCAGAAAGCACTAATGCTAGAAACAGAAGAAAGATAAAAAGATAAAACGGAAGCTCTCTTTGAAACTATGCAGAAACAGTTGCAAGAACATAGTACCGCAGAATTGGGTCTCCTACGAGGTGAGCTTAATAAACAAGTTACTAAAATATCGGAGGTACAAGAATCAATGACAATAAAAATAGCTGAAGTAGAAAAATCTGTCTCGAGTGTTGAAGAATCGATGTCTACAAAAATATCTGAAGTAGAAAAATCTGTCTTGACTGTGGAAGAAACTATGTCAACAAAAATATCTGCAGTAGAAGACTCGATTACAAATATAAAAGAGCAGATTAAAAATGAAGTCGAGCAGTGTCTGAAATTACAACCATACCAATGATAAAGACAGAAAAAGACGCAGAAAATAAGTCAATAGAGAAAGTAACTTTGCCTTCAGTAGGGACAGTTCATGTCAAAGCTCCAAACTTTGACGGAAGCAGTCACTGGGCAACGTACCTCCGCCAATTTGAAGCTGCTGCATGCGCAAATAATTGGACAGAGAAAGACAAGGCAGTCTCACTCGTTCTCGCATTAAAAGGACCCGCGGCAGAATTACTACAGAAAGTGCCACCTGACAGCCAGAACATCTATGCCGAGTTGATAAAAGCTCTAGAATTACGGTATGGTGATAAAAACATTTGCGAGATGTGTACTGCACCCAGTTGAGAGCAAGGCGACAGCATTCCGGGGAGAGTCTTCAAGAGTTTGAAGCAAGTATCGACAGACTAATTAGACTGGCCTATCCTGAAGCGCCAGAAGATTTTCGAACGCGTTTTGCGGTGCAGACATTTACTGCCGGTGTCCGAGATAACGAACTACTGCAAGTGTTACGAATGGCAAGACACCAGAACAGTGCGGACGCCCTGGTACATGCTTTGCAATTTGAGGCCGCCAAATCAGCGTCTGGTTGGACAAGTCATAAAGTGCGCGCGCTAAAAGATCGCTACGGCACAGACGATGAGGAAGAAGAACGGGGAACAGAGACTCGACGGTCGGCGCCACAGAATAAAATAAGAAAGGATGGAAGACCGAAGTGTTATAGATGTTGGAAACCTGGGCATCTACAACGAGATTGTCGGGTTAGAATTCAGCAGCAGGGAAACGAGCAGTAGTCGGTACAACGGGGCGTGTGCTGACTAACTGGAGGAACGAAGCCCCTAGACAATACGCAATTTCTACACTTCAGAAAAACAGCGGGAGCTTGGTAGTTACCGGATTTGTTCAAGAAAGGCCAACCTCGAGTACAGTTGACACAGGCGCAACAGTTTCTATTGTGCGCCCCGACGTAGTGTAGATCTCAAGCCAATCTGGTGCTCTTGCAGCTTGCTAACAGCTACTGGACGGCCTGTAAAAGTGTATGGAAAAGTGGAGATACACCTACGCCTCGGTAGACTTGAGTTTAATCATCAAGTACTTGTTGCAGACATTGTGGATGAAGCAATTCTTGGTGTGGACGTTATGAACGCATACGGATTTATAGTCGACTTCAAAAACAATGTCTTGAGAATCGGAGGCGAAGAGGTAATGCTATCAACAATGACGACAGCAGAAAAATCGATGGACGTCATAAACCAAGTGGCCGTAACTGTTCCGCCAAACTCCGAAAAGATCATCATGGTTAGAACTGCGGTAGATACTAGGGGTAATTAGTGCTCTATATTCGAACCCCAGATAGTCAGCACACCGGGCATACTAATTGCCAGAAGTTTAGTAAAACCTGACGAAACCGGAAACGTACCTATTAGAGTGGCGAATATTTTGGATCAAGCTATCACTTTACAAAGCAATACGCTCCTAGGCAAATTGACTCCTGTGGCCTGGGTAGCCGGAATAACGCAACGAAGATCCAGTTCTTCGGATACTTCTAAATTACCAGAGGAACTGCAAGAATTATTGAACAGATCTTCTAACGACCTCTCAAGTGGTGAGGTAAAAGAACTCGGACAGTTTTTACACGAATTCAAAGATTGTTTTGCAGTTCGGGGACAGTCACTGGGAAGAACCTCTCTTGTGCAACATCGCATCAATACCGGGGACACAACACCGATACGCCAACCTCCTCGAAGGCCTCCATTATCTAAACAAGAGGAGATGTCTCGGTTAGTACAGGACATGTTGACAGAGGGAGTAATCGAACCTTCATCAAGTGCTTGGTCTTCCCCTGTAGTGCTGGTAGCCAAGAAGGATGGTGGATTGCGTTTCTGCGTAGACTACCGGAGGTTAAATGACGTTACAAAGAAAGAATGCTATCCATTACCTCGCGTTGACGATACACTCGACATGTCCGGAGCACAGTGGTTTTCCACATTGGACCTGAAGAGTGGATATCGGCAAGTGGGTCTTCATCAAGAAGACAAGGAAAAGACCGCTTTCTCGACCCCAAGTGGCTTATTCCAATTTAACGTCATGACATTTGGACTCTGTAATGCACCGGCAACATTTGAGAGATTGATGGACCTGATACTCCGAGGCCTGATGTGGAAAACTTGCCTTGTTTACTTAGACGATGTCATAGTGATCGGGAAGACTTTTGAAGATCATTTGGAAAACCTTACGGAAGTTCTAACTAGAATTCACGGTGCACAACTGAAGCTGAGCCCGAAGAAGTGTTCTCTATTCCAGAAGGAAGTACAGTATTTGGGCCATCTGGTTTCGGCAGCGGGCGTTAGCATGGATCCTAATAAAGTATACACCGTAAGAGACTGGCCAGTTCCGAAGAATAAACACGAAGTTCGGAGTTTCCTGGGGTTATGCTCATATTACCGACGTTTTGTGAAAGGCTTCGCTACTATTGCTAAACCACTACATGAGCTAACAGAAAATAAACGAAACTTCCAATGGTCGAGAGAGTGTGAACAAGCATTTAGAACGTTGAAGATTGCATTATGTTCGCAGCCAATTCTCGCTTTTCCAGCTTCCGAAGGGAAGTACATCGTAGACACAGACGCAAGCAATACTGGTCTGGGAGCAGTTTTGTCTCAAGTGCAGAACGGTGAAGAACGAGTAATAGCGTATTACAGCAAGACGCTTTCTAAACTAGAGAGAAATTATTGTGTTACAAGGACAGAGTTGTTGACAATTGTCAGAGCTTTGCAGCACTTCCATAAATACCTCATGGGAGGGAGTTTTCACTACGTACCGACCAGGGCAAACTCGAACTCGGCAACTCTAAGTAGCAAAAAATAAGGTTGGGGAAAAGGGTCAGTTAATCCCACGCACGAACTCGGCAACTCTCTTCTCAGGTAGCAGAAGCAAGGGGGTGGGGGTCATCTAAGGCCGATTCTCTGAGGCGACTTGAGGAAGGGATGGTTGAGAGATTCAACAGGACACTTGAGCAGCATCTTTCGAAAGTTGTTGACGAGAACCATACAGACTGGGACCAACGTATACCACTATTCCTTATGGCGTATAGGTCATCAGTACATGACACCACCGGCATGACTCCAGCAAACTTGGTGTTTGGGCGGGAGATTCGTCTTCCTGGGGACTTGATGTTTGGATCACCTGAGATTCAGTCCCAAGAGCCAAAGAACTATTCCTCGCAATTAGAAAACCAACTGCGAGAAATGAATCGCTTGGTAGGAGGACGGCTGAAGATTGACAGTGATAAAATGAAAACTCGGTATGACATTCGCAGCAATAGTGTGGGTTTCCAAGAAGGAGATCAGGTGTGGTTGTTCAATCCAAAGCGCCGTCGTGGTCGCTCACCTAAGCTTCAGTCTAACTGGGAAGGACCCTACACTGTAAAAAAAAGGATTAACGATGTTTATCGGATTCAACAGGAAGGACAGCGAAAGTTCAAGGTCGTCCACCTAGATCGCCTGGCTAAATACAAATTTAGAGACGCTTTGCCAGTTCGGGACGAACAGGCTTAAGGAGGGGGCAGTGCTACGACAGCACAGAACAATCTACGCGTTTATCGAATGTGCCAGAAAGATCTCGATGTAAGCGTGTGGTGTACGTGCTACTAGACGCATTTTGCGAGAATCTTCTCGACTGTGCCGGGCTTCGCTCCGGCACTCGGACTGTGTCAAGGCCATAGTAATTACGTAGTTCACGAGAGATAAGACGCAGTTTGGAAGCTTCTGGTGTGTGAGCGTGACTATAAATACATCGGGTAGCGGCCTTAGTTTTCAGTTCCATGCGAGATATTGGTTAGTGCGGTTCGAGAGTATTAGTGCGATATATTTCCAGAGCGGTTCGAGTTATTACTGTGTACGTTCAAGTAGTTATTATTGAAGTGTTGCGTTTTGTAATCAGACGGTATAATTGTAATACAATTGATTTTTAATATTTTGGACATTTTATTACGTGTGTACAATTATCATTTGATTTGTTGTAGAGACTGTGTTGTTAATTACGAACTATTTTTACTGTAACAATTAAAGATGTGATTAGTGACTTAATTGGTGTCTTGTACTTATTTTGTTTCCACTGTACCTACGACGATCGAGTAGACTGTCGTAACAATATTAAAATTAATGACTTTAAAATATTTTAACGAGAACTGCTGAATCACCTCACAGAGAAAACAATACACTAAAAGCCGACTGCGCACTGAAGACGTAAGACCGATTCCCTTGACTGCTTGAAGGCAAGTAGTCAAGAAGCCATCTAGATGGAGACAGTAGGGCAGGAAAGTGAGTCACGTGACTTTCAAGTGGCAACAAAACTTGATGGTAGGCCAACTCTACTTTCCACTGTCCAGACAGAGGAAAGTTACTTTCCACAACCGTTTACACAGGGATAGTACACAGTCCGCCAGTGAAGCGGGAAATTTTGAAAGTCCAATAGTTCAATTTCTGCTCACGAGAGGGCGTGGAGGTTTTCGATTGTTGTTTTACATTTAATGCCATTTGTTAAACATGGAGCAGTGGTCCGGTGCACAGCGTGCTTTCTGCGTAAAATCGTTTTATAAGAATGGTGACTGTGTGACTTCAGTACAACGATGTTTCGTAATCATTTCAATATTCCACGACATGGAAGAGTGCCGTCCGCTCATGCAATTATGTCATGGGTGAAAAAGTTTGAAGAAACTGGTTCCACATTAAACTTAAAGCATAGAGGAGCAACAAGGTCTGTAAGAACAGAGGAAAACATTGAAAGAGTTCGAGTAGCATTGACGCGTAGTCCACAACGTTCTGCAATGAAACATGCATCCGCACTAAACATTAGTGACACATCGTTACGACGAATTTTGCATAAAGACTTATCTTTTCATCCTTACAAAATTCAAGTAATCCAGGAGTTGAAAGATGGTGATATGCTGGCTCGCAGGATTTTCAGCGAAGAAATATTGCGACGTGTAAATGATGATGAAAACTTTATTCACCGCATGTTTATGTCAGATGAAGCACATTTTCATTTGAATGGATATGTAAACAAACAAAATAGTCGATATTGGAATGATGAAAACCCAGGTGAGTTGCATGAAAAGCCATTACATAGTACGAAAGTAATGGTGTGGTGTGCAGTTTCATCATCTGGCATTATTGGGCCATATTTTTTCCAAGATGATAGAGGAAACACCACAACTGTCAATGCAGACCGCTACACACACATGGTCAGAACATTTTTGATGCAACAGCTCCCTAGGTTTCCGGAAATTAATTTTTTCCAGTAGGATGGGGCCACAAGTCATACTGCTCGTGTGTCCATGGCTTTAAGAGAACTCTTCCCTGACAGACTGATATCCAGATATGGCGACATCTTGTGGCCTGCAAGATCCCCAGATTTGTCCGCATGCGACTTTTTTCTTTGGGGATTTCTGAAGAGCAGGGTGTACATTGATAGACCGCACACCATACCGGAATTAAAAACGAATATCAGACAAGAAATTGCATGGATTCAACCTGACCTGCTTCGTCGAGTGATGGAAAATTTTCGGTCAAGATTAGAAGAATGTTTGCACAGAAATGGCTCTCACTTGAGCGGCGTTATTTTTAAAAAGTAAAATAATGGCATACTTTACTCAACTCAAATCTGTAAAAAAAATTCTGATAATAAATGTTTCATGAAAAAATTGGGTACTTTTAATTTTCCTGCTTCACTGGCGGACCCTGTATAAGGAAAGTAGCTTGACTTCAAGTGCTTGAAGCCAGTAAACTTGAACCGTGTAAACGAGCCTTATCTTTTGTTTCTGTCTCTTTTAACACTTCTTAGCTCTATAACAAAATGAATTGATTGCCTCCATTTTATATCTCTAAGGGTGGTAAGACTCTCTCGGTATAATTCTATTAGAATACAATTCTTTCCTAAATATACCAAATTGTAGCTTTTCATTATTTTTAATTTCTATGTTTAAATCTAAGTAATTTATTTTCTTACCTCCTATCTCTTCTTTAAACTGTAAGTTTTTATCCTTATTATTGACCTTATTTATAAACGCATGAACTTCTTCTATGCTTCCTTTCCAAATTACAGTACTAATACATCGTCAAGATATCTAATTTGGGAAGGAAGCATAGAAGAAGTAAGGGTGAATGGCCGCGCCCACAAGTGGGAATGAGAAAGACTTTACAACGTTAGGTTTTAAAAAGAATGTACACACACACACACACACAGACATACACAAGAAATGTGCTAGAAAAGTATGTAATTGTACAGAGGGGGGTGACGAGGCTCGGAGGTTGGGAAGGGACATTTGACTTATAGCTTGTTTGGGGTGTGTGTGTGTGGACAGTGGGGCGGGTGGGGGTGGGAAAAGTTTGGTTTTATTCTGTTGTTGTTATTTCCGATCTGACGATGAGCTAAGAAGCCTGAAAGTGCTAATCAGAATAAATTTTCTATAGTGGTGTGCAACAGTGATAATTCTGTTAGTTATACTTTGATCTTATCTGAATCCCATATGCTCTTCTCCTTTTATATTCTACAATACCTTTTGTTACATATTGTTAAAATTTTTTTCATAAATTTTCTAGCCTGTATAAAATAGGATAATCCTTGTATAACTGAATAGCTAACTGAAAATCTGCTGGTAGTGTCATGTTTGTTCATCTATGCAATCTATTACAACCTTTCACCTTTGACAAGAAGTCATTTCTGCTCATCTTTCTTGTTTGTTGGTTAATGGCTAATCACAAACCTATGCAGCAAAGCTGTCTTATAAAATTTCAGTTTTGTGTGCCTGTTCTTTCTTTTTTATTGTTCTTTAAGATTTGAAGTTTACTTTGATTTTGACATCTCTGTTGACAAACATACTTCTTACCTCAAAACAAAAAACCTGTATAATGAGGTAAGAAGTATAAATAGAAGTTACCAACCAAAGCTAAATATCTGCAAAGACAAAGATGGAAAACTAATAGCAGAAGACAGGCTGATCCTGAACAGATGGGCTGAATATTTTGAAGAAATATTAAATAAGCCTGACACAGTGGAGACTGTAGAAGAGAATGTAAGAATAGGTCCAGAACCATATGGAAAAATTCCCTCAGTTGAGGAAGTGAGAAGAGCAATTAATCGACTAAAGAATGGGAAAGCGCCTGGCGAAGATCAGCTTAGCCCTGAACTGATCAAAAAAGGCGGTGGAGCACTAACTGCACAAATTCATGATATAGTATGTAGTGTATGGGAGGAAGAGACAATGCCAAATGACTGGAAGACTGGAGTAATATGCCCAGTTTTTAAAAAAGGAGATAAAACTGTATGCAGTAATTATAGGGACATAACACTGCTAAGCTGTGTCTATAAGATATTTTCCATGATTCTCCTTGATAGGCTAAATGTTTATGCAGAGGAAATCCTAGGTGGACATCAAAGTGGATTTAGAGCCGACCGGAACACAGTCGATCAAATTTTCGTCATGAGGCAGTCACTCGAAAGATGTTTCGAATATGGTATTGACCTCCATATACTGTTATAGATTTCAGGCAAGCCTTCGATAGTGTAAATCGAAAAATGTTGCGAATAGCATTGGAAGAATTGGGAGTACCTTAAAAGATTGTGAGACTGGTACTGCTCAGTCTGAAAGATTTCAAAGGAAAAGTAGTTCTGGGAAGAAACAAAAGCTGAGACTTACGGTTGGTACTGGAGTAAAGCAGGGTGATGCACTATCTGCAACCCTCTTCAACTTGGTACTACATTATGCTATAAACAAGATAGACTTCAGAGGACACATCTTCAAAAGGACGAGGCAACTAGGAGCATATGCGGATGATATTGTGCTGGTAGCCAGGAACAAAAATGTATTAAAAGATACCTTTATTGAAATGGAGAGGGAAGTAAGCAAAATTGGTTTTGAAGTCAATGAGGCTAAAACAAAATATATGAAAGTGTCTGCGAAGGAAAATAGAGAACTGCTAGACCTTCACACAGGCCATTACTGTTTCCAAGGAGTTACAGAATTTAAGTACCTAGGTGTTATTCTGAATAATGAAAACCGAGTGAGCAGTGAAATAGTAAATAGAATCATAACCGGCAATAGAGCCTACTATGCAAACCAATCATTACTGAAATCAAAGCTTCTAACTCCAAGAACCAAACTGATGTTGTATAAAACACTGATCAGACCTGTTGTTGCTTATGCATCCGAGACATGGACTCTCGTAAATAAGGATATAAGCGCTCTAAGAATTTTTGAAAGAAGAATATTGAGACAGATATTTGGACCGGTGAAGGAAGGGAATATGTATAGGATCCGAAATAACAGTGAGATAAATGAGTTGATTGGTGGACAAGACCTGGTGAGGCACATAAAATCAGCTAGAATTAGATGGCTGGGACACGTATCCCGTATGAATGTTACGAGGATGCCCAAAACTATATTAAGTGGAACGATATTGGGCAAAAGAAGAAGAGGCAGGCCTCAAAGAAGATGGCAGCAGGATGTGGAAGAAGATCTGAGAAAGATGGGCATTAGGAACTGGAGACTGAGGGCAATGGACAGAGATGAGTGGAGACGGGTCGTAGCGGAAGCCAGGGCTCACCATGGGCTGTAGTGCTGGAGAGTAGTAGTAACACAATTCAACAATTAAAAAAAATACAATAATTACTTTAACATGAACTTGATGTTAATTTGCCGGTTTACAATACGGTCTAGCTCAGTTTAGAACATTAAACTCTTATATCTATTAATAAATTTGACTTTTAATTATATAATATATCTCACGGGTAGGCTCTTGTAAGGTTTTGCAGATCATTGCTTACAACACAATCACTTCATAGACACAAAAAACATAACACTACTCCACAACATACAAAAAGGTAAAAAAATGGATTTGTTAGAAATTTTAGAAATTAAAAAAGCAATAAAAAATAACAAAAATTTAACCAATGAACAGACTGAATTTTGTGTATCCCCTTTATTAAAATCTGTTATTTAGTTTAGTTTATTTTATATTATTTTGAATGTTCATCATTATTTTAAATTTTGCATTCGGTTTATATTTAGTTCAGTTAATTTTACATTTTGCATTCATGATTGTATTTAGTTTTTAAAGACACCAGACCTTCCCTTGTCTCATGCACACACTCCCCACCCCTCGCCATCACAACACAGATGTTCCAGATACGCCCTAAACAGATGTTTACCACCTACACTACTCTAACATCCTGTGTTCAGTAATTTCATTCACTCGCTCTTTGACAATGGCGTAAGTTAGTCGAAACAGCTGTCAGAGTTAATTAAAAAATTTGTGAAACGTACCAAGTGTTTTTATATATTTTACAAAACCTTTCACTAGTTTAACTTCCATTTACTTCTCACTATTTTATTCTCTTTCTCTACACATATTATATATAATTATTAATATCATGTATTTCTTTATTAACAACTTACATGTATTCCTAACTCTTTGGCTAGTGTATTTTTTGCTATTGTTTTTTATTACTGACTATTTACAGTTGTCATTCAATCACTACTAACATTCATTAATTGTTTTGGTTCTTAACCGGTTTCATTTTCTTTATTATTTTGTATTACATTATTTCTCCCTTCTCTATTTTTTATTCCTTGTCTGGGTTTTCTTGATGTGTTTCATTTTGTTTTCTTCATCGTGGGTTTGTTCTCTCTTTGTTTCCATTTTTCTTCTCCTTCACTCGTCTAGTTTACTTTATTGTGTTTTTTAACTGGCCAATCTCTGGAGTTGGGTCAATGTCGTTTGTCTGTCAGTCTAGTAGTTGAGTTTCTTTATTAATCACTTTTGGGGTATTACTCTTTCTCCTTCTGTCTTTATTACCTTTTATATAGTTTTTACTCTCCACATTATTTATTTATTAAAATATAGTATTATTTAGCATTTTTTATACATACTTATTGTTATCAAAACTGATCTGAATTTGGCGATGTTATATAATGCCCTTCCACCAAAATTGATCATTTTATAAAACGTGATTCTAAGTTTGATGAAATTATCAATTGTATTGTATCATTTTCTTCTTAAATTCTCCTGCTTCTCATTCATTCTTTATGCTTAATCCTGTATCTTTTATTTCCTTTCTTCTGAATCTTTTCTTCATTATTTACTCTTATTACGAACTGGCTTATTGATTTTTTATTATAAATTATTCCCTATAAATCTTATTTTCCCTAACTATCCCTACTTTGTAGCTGCAATCGATCGGATGGGCTCTATTGGCTTACCTAACTCCGTCGTTCAAAACTACTCTTATTCTGAGATCAGGGGAACATCATCCCTGCTCAGTAAAATGATTGCTGGACTTATTCAACAGTCAATCTCAATTAATGAATCTTCAATACGGTCATCTCGTGACTCAAAATAATAATAGTAATCATAACATTTGTTGGGAATCTTTTACTTTAGTATTTCATTATTGCTCAGTTCGAGTCATATATTTTTTCATCTTTCTTTATAGATACTACTTAATAATACTTGAAGCATTGCTTTTCATTGATATAATTCACATTTTTATTCATTTTTAATTAGTCTTTGTTTCATCTCATTTCATATTATAACTCTTAGAATGTTTATTTTATTTATTTCGTTTTTTGATCATTGGTTTGTTTGATTTTATTTCTCATTTTTTCTAAATAGTTGTGGAAGTTGATCATTTTGATTGATACTTTTTTTCATAATTTTTTAAATATCGTAGTAAGTTAGTGCTTCTTACTAGTTAGGAATTTTTGTAGCTTATTCCTTTACAGTATGTTTTGCTTTTTTTTTATGCCTCATATTTTGGCTAAAGATTATTGTAACTTAATCTTATTTTGTTAGGAATGTTCGGTAACTTCACTCCCTTATTATTATTTTTTATTCAAATATTATAGTAAGTTTGTGTTTCTTACTTTATGTGGATTCTTGGTAACTTTATTTCTCCATTTTATAATGGGTCTAAAATATTCTCGAAATATTTGTGTAAGCTGTCCTTACATAACTTTTTTGGATTTTGATATTCATTTTTTATATCTTTCTTTATTACTTGTTAGCAAACTTATTTGTTTGTATTATTATTTCTTTTTATTCAAAGTAACCTGGTTGGTTTTTCAATCTTAAGTTTTTTCAGTCATGTTTGGCTGTCATAATATTTTTTAATTGATGCCTGATTGTATACCCCTTTTATTTTCTTAGTGATGGGGTTGGTGATTTCATATGTGTTATTGCCCTTGTCTTTTGTGATAGTGTACGGTCCTACATATAACAATAGTAACTTTTTTGTAATGCCTTCTATTGAGCTGGGTAATTCTCTGTTCTTTATCAGCACACTCTCTCCTATCTGGTACTTGATCATATTTTGATGGTTCTTAGAGTATTTATTTTTCTGCTGCTCTACCTTCTCTGCGATTCTGTTATAAACTCTTCTTTTTTCAAATTG
Organism: Magicicada septendecula; assembly: GCA_034769895.1. Lineage (NCBI taxonomy): Eukaryota > Metazoa > Arthropoda > Insecta > Hemiptera > Cicadidae > Magicicada > Magicicada septendecula. The sequence goes on along the minus strand of CM068367.1, from coordinate 1,437,467,405 downwards.
GTATTCGGTATTGGTGGGAAATTTAATTAGATCGTTTATCTCTCTAGGTGGTGGTCGCTCAAACATCATTGAGTATGGTGTGGTTTCAGTGAAGTTGTGGTAAGCCAGGTTTATAAATTCTTCAGTAGATTTTAGGTAATTGTGCCATTCCTTTTGCTTGTTATGGCAGTAGGTCCTTAGAATTCGACCCACTTCTCTAAGTACTCTCTCAGCTGGGTTACTGCTGGGATGATAAACGGATGTTTTGTATGTTTTAATACCATGTTCCCAGAGTTTACTTTTCCATAGATTTCCTTTAAACTGAGTCCCATGATCGGTTATGATGGCCATAGGTTTTCCCACTTCTGGTATAAAGTTGTTTAATATAATTTCAATAATTTTCTTGGTAGTAGCACGGTTAATGGAGTACAATTTAGTATATTTGGTGAAGTGATCGAATATGATTATTATGAATTTAAATCGGTGTCTTCCTCCACTGCGAGGAAATGGACCACAAATATCAAGGAATACTCTTTCTAATTTCTGACTTGATATTATGGGTATCATCATACCCTCTTTTTTAGCATTGTTGCACTTTACCATTTGACAGATGTGACATTTTTGTATGGTCTTGCTTACTTTTCGATAAATACTCTTGATATATACTTGTTCCTCTAGTGCTTTTACTACTTTCATGGCACCCATATGGCCGTACCGGATGTGGTAGTCCATGATTATTTGTTCTTCTATAATAGATGGAATTACTAGTTTCCATTCTCCAATGTTAGGGTTATTTTTAATGAATAATAAGTTGTCGCGTACTTTATAATACTGTACAATGGGTTCTTCTTTCAGTATTCTTTCTCTGATACTCACTATTTTTGGGTCCACATTTTGCTGTTTGCTTATTTCCAGCGTTATTTTTCCAGATCTGTTCTCTCCTTAATTATGTTATATACCTTGACTAGCAGTTCTTTCTCTCTCTCGAATGTTTGTTGCTGGATGTTGATACGGGATAATATGTCAGCAGCAGTGTTTTTCTTTCCAGGTATGTATTCCCAGTTAATATTGTATTCCTGCAGTAATAATATCCATCGGGTTAGTCTTCCATGACTGAGCTTGCATTGTTTAAGGAAAGATATGGATCTATGGTCACTTCTCACGGTGATGTTGTATCCTAAAATGTACGTCCTGAATTTGTTGCAGGCGAATACAACACTAAGTAGTTCCTTTTCCGTGACGTGGTAGTTCCTTTCACATGCATTTAAGGTTCTACTTGCAAAGCTTATGACCATATGTTGCCCCTTATCATCTTCTTGATATAAAACAGCACCGACACTCATGTCGCTCGCATCACAATTCATGAAGAATGGCTTTTTGAAATCTGGATGGCGTAAAATGACGGTGTCTAAAAATTTTTCTTTTATTTGTTCAACTACCTTGTCTTGGTCGGCTCCCCATGTCCATTTATTTTTAGCGGATAACTGTTTTTGATATTGTGCTGTTAGCTTGGAATAATTGTCCTGGAATTTCCAATAATAATTGCATATTCCAAGGAAAGACTGTAGCTGTTTTTTATTTTTAGGTGTATGGAATCGTTGTATGGCTTCAACCTTCTCTGACGAAGGGGTGATGCCTTCTTCTGTCAGATTAAAACCCAAAAATTGTACCTTGCTGGCTATGAATTTTGATTTATCAAGCTTAAGAGTAATATGGTTATCTGATAATTTTTTCAAGACGGTCTCCACTCTATCACAGTGTTCTTGCCAATTTGATGAGGTGATCAACAAATCATCTACATATACAGTAGTAAAATTAAGTACCTCTTGTCCCAATATCTGATCCATACACTTGACGAATACGGCAACCGAATTGATCAGTCCGAATGGCAGTCTTTTGAATTGGTAGTTTCTCCCATCGAACAGAAAAGCTAAATATTTTCTACTGTTCGGATGTAGCTGTACCTGCCAGTATCCACATACTGTATCCCATGCGCTGATGTATTTCGTACAATGGAACTTCTTTAGGATCTCTTCAGTTTCGCCTGGGGATGTTCTATCATTTATGATCATTTTATTGATTTCTCTAGTATCGAAGCATATTCTTACTTTTCCATCCTTTTTCGGTATCGCCACTATTGGACTTGTATATGGTGATTGGCTTAATTCTATTATATCATCTTCCATCATCTAGTTGATCTCTGCTCTCACTGCATTCCTTTGAGAGTAGGCGATAGGATATGACTTTTTCTTAAAATCAACGGGCTCCTTGAATAGGATTTTATATTGGTAATCTTTTACCTTGCCCGGGGCATCAGAAAAAATGTGTCGATATTTATTGTAAATGTTTATGAGATCCTCTGCCTGAACACTAATCTGTTGATCTCGTACTTCTCTTTGGAATTGTCTGATCTCCTCCAGCTTGTTTGACCATATTTCTTCATCCTTCCATTCATTTATTATTTTTCCATGTGTTTGTTGACAATAATTATTTTGTAACATGGTGCAACAGTTGGTTATTGAAGGTAAGTTATTACCCTTCACTATACTTGTTGTCCATATTCCATGTTCAGTGTTTAGTGACACTTCTCCTTGCCGTAGATCAATTATGGCAGAGTATTGGCGGAGTACATCACATCCAACAAGTATTGAGAATGGCAGGCCACTGGCAACAAGAAAAGACATAGTGAATGTTAGGCCTTTACTTTTAAGTTCCAGGGACACTTGTTTCCTGACAGTTTTGTTTTGTCTGCCGGTAGCACCAATGATTGTCACATTGTTTATTGGTAGAGTTGGTATAGGTATACTACTGTACTTTCCTGTTGTAGTCTGCTTAACTCTACTTGGTCAATTAAAGATATATTAGATCCAGTATCGATCATTAATGTTGACATGACTCCATTTATTTGGGCATTTACGTACACTATCTCACTGTTTCGGCTAGGCATCGGTTGATTACTTTCTTCAATAAACTCGTCTCTTATATTCTTTAGATAATTCGTTTGTATTATAGTGATTATATTTTTTGTCATCGTGCATTCCCCAAGAGATTGGTCCAGTGATGGGCTGTTCACAGTTTTCACTGACCTTAGGTGTTTAAATGAGGGTTGGCCTCATTGTCTCTAACTTCATTAGCGTTTAATGGTTGGTTAGTGCTTGGCTCCTGTCGATTATTCCTGTTATCTACGTCGTTCCTGGGATTTTCTTCGAATGGGTGGCTTCTTGTATCGGGTACCTGGTTGAAGTACGTTCGTCGATAGTTAGATGGGGGATAGTTTCTTCCTGGACTCCGTTGTCTTTGTCCTCTTATGTAATTTACCTGTGGTCGGTATCCTTGGTTATTGTTAGTATTACTGTTTCCAGGGCGATAATAGTTATAATGACCATTCAGTGGGTAGTTACCTCTGTAGTTGTTCCGGAAATTGTTATTATTATTCCCATTTCTGTTGAAGTTTCTGGGTATATTATTGCCCCGTTGGTTCCCTTGATAATTGTTAGGGTTGTTTAATGGTGGCTTATTATCCCCCGGTTGGTTTGGTGATGATTGTCCTTCATTTATTCTATTATTTCTGAAACTCGATACTCTATTTTTTCTGTATTGCCACTCGTGCTCATGGCTCTCCAACAAACTAGCCATGCCTTGAATGGTCTTTACCTGGCTGTACATCCGTGCTTTTTCTATGGCGTCATCGTAGTGGTAAGACAATTGTATCACAAGACACTCTTCCGGTATGCGTGGTTCCAAATTCCTTGCCATGCAGATCTTTCCCAGGAAGTAGGATGTGAGAGATTGTCCATTTTGATTCTCATACCTCCCGTTGATTAGGTTATTGCGGACCATGTTCTGAGTCGATTCAGACCAGTATTTGGCCTTGAATTGGGTCTTAAATTCTTGAATGCTTTGGATGTCTGGTCTTGTGGCTGTCCACCAGTAATCGTGGATCTCTTTGAACATTTCGTCCAGCATTCCTCTTATTGTTGTCCATCGGGTCTCTCGATTTTTGATTATTAACTCTTCCACCCTCTTCAGGAATTCAATAGGGTTCCTTTTATAATTATGGAAGTTAATCGTATCTCTGTTGTCTGCGTTCATGGCATGGTTACTGTTACATGGCCGGTCACGCCAGGCGTACACTTCTTCCCGTAATGACTCTTCTAGTCTGTGCATCTCGTCAATCCTTTGTTTGTTTTTGTCTACTTTGCTATCTATTTTATTTAAATTGCTGTACACCCCTTCCATTCTTTCTCCCAGTTCTGTCCGTACAGTTGCTATCTCCTTCTGGTTTTCTTCCCGAACTAGATGTATGTCCTGGTCCATCTGTTCACATCTTTTGGGTGTTTCTTCGTGGGATTCCTCATTTCTCCTTTTATTTTCTCCTTCGAGGTTGTTCATTTTATTGAGTACTTCCTCACGGACTTCAGAAACATTTTCGTTGGTTTTCTCTAGCTTCTCCAACGTTTCCTCTAATTTTTCATTTGTTTCAGTGATCTGTTGTTTAGTTTCTAGCCAGTATTCCATCAATTGGTGTTGCAATGTTTCTTTATTATGGTTAATGGTTTGTCTCAACTCTTCCTTAGTACTTTCATTGGTACTGATTATTTTTTCATTGATTTGTTTCAAACTCTCCTTACTCTTGTCAAATTTTTCATTAATTTGTTTTAGATTGTGACTGGTTTCTTTCTTCATGCCGTCGAATTTATTGTTCATACTGTCTATCTTTTCATTCGTCAGTTTATTATTCTCCTCATTCTTGTCGAATTTCTCCTCCTGTTTCTTAAAATTTTCATTGGTTTCTTTCATCATATTATTCATCATTTCCATTAATTTCAGTATGTTCGGGTCTCCTCTAACTTCTCCCTTGTCGCTCGCCTGTAATTCCATTTCTTTGTCTTAAGTCGGTTCTGTTGTGGTTATTGTTGTCTCCACTTCTTCAATCGGTGTTCCTTCCTCTTTTTCTCCTCTATTTTCTTCCATCTCCTTGTCCTTCGCCAACTTTTTCGATAAACCTCTTGTGTGCATCTTGATCTCCTTTCGTGACCGCCGCTAGAACTTCGTATCTTCCTTTCTTCTAGCTCCACCAGTTGGTCGCCAATTTATAACGTAACTTGTGCCGTCGTCTTACTGGTACCTCTGTAAAATGTAACAGTGTGTCTGAGTGTAACTTGTGTATGTGTGTCTTACCAATTCGTCCTCGCACGGTAATGTAACTCACGATGCTTAAGTCTGTAGCGAACGTACGGATAGCCAGGTATCGTAGTCCCCGATCTGAGGTTCACTAGTAGTGTACAATTCCCGGGTGGCGCCAAATTGTTTATTTAAAACAATTAAAATTGTCTTCTTATCAGCGATTTACTCAAACGGTGTGAAGGATTCAGTTCGTCCTGCCTTTTCTCGATTTGTGTAATCGAGCTGACAGTTACAGTATTCGCTGCTTGCGCGCTAGGTATCGCGTCAGAGACATTCGCTGTAAATTATATTTTTATGAATACACTTTCCTAATGAAAATAAACACATTTTAACATACACAGTATTGATTTATTAGCGATTTGATATTACTGTTTCATAGACACAAGCTATAATTGATTTTTTATATAATTTTGTACCGGTTATTTCTTTATGAGACGTTCTCTCTGGGTTTTACAATCGATTTTGAACGTAAGTAAACATACAGTATGGCGTTCTACCAAATAGGTCAACAAATATTTACGTTCAAATTTTGTGGGATCTTTTGATCACGTTAAAAGGCTCAGATGCAATTACAATAATAAAAATATACAACCTTACAATGTTTCTACGTAAGTATTGTAACATGTAATGATAAATGGTTTGTTGAACTGTAGTACAAGTGGTTTAAAAGTTCGTACATTAATACTAGGTTAGTTTTCTAATTTAACAAATTTTCAGTGTCTTAATATTCTTATTTAATCTTTGAAAGAGAATAAAATTGATTCAGTGGTATTTCAAAATATAGTGAGAAATATTCAAAGTGCGTTATTTTGGAAGTTGAGATAATTTAATGGCTACTTAACAGCGTTGTAGCATGTGATTACTCTGTTGGTCGGGAATAAAGGAATGTAGCTGCAATATAATTCATTTTTCATTTATTCGGGCTTCGGGCATCTTTTTCAAAGTTTTTGATTTATTTATTCACTTCGTCTTGAAATAAATGTCTTCTCCATCAGGTAATTGTGTTCAGTAGTCGTCAGACTCCTTCTCGTTCAATTTTGACAAGTTAATTTACTTTTAAAACCTTTTAAATATAAAAATAGGTTGTTCTGAATTCTGGCTTCTGTTTTCCTTGAGCGTCACTTTCTGAGTAAAGTAAATATATTCAACGGTAATTACCTCTTCAAACCGTCGTTTCCATGGTTACACCATTATTCTGATTGGGCGAGCTTGATATAAAACCATTGTTATCAAAATTTGAATTCTTTACAAATCTTCCTATATCTTTTGACTTCCTTCCTTCTCTTATCTTCCTTCTTAGTTATTAACTATTAGCACTGTCATTTGTATTTTCTCACAAAGATTATTTTGGTATCCCACAGTATTGGGTTTTTTCATGTTTTCTAAGTTTACAATTAATTTAATACTTACTAATAACATTTCTCTGTTTATATAATTCCTTATTTTAATATTTTGTTTTTAATAATATTTACCATTCATCCTTGGTTAATTAGTCACCTTGGATTTGTTAATTACTTGGCTATTTTCATACAATTAGTATTTGTTTATGTTTGACCGTTAGGCCTGTTTCAAGTCTAAGTAGCCATTACTGGTTTTTGATTGTTTCATACACATTATATCTCATTTTGTCCTAGATCATTATTTCGTTATTTATAATTAGGTTTATTATCTATGGTCGTGTTTTAATTTAGTCTTTTTGTGATTTTTTTTTGTCTTTCTGTATGTAACAACTGTGTTATTCAATATTTCTTGCTAATTATTTACTAACAGTTTTCTCTTTTATAACTCAAACATTGTTTTCTTTCCTTATTTTAAGTACTCTGCCAATGTCCATAACATGGCTATTAATTACTATTTATTTAACTAAATATCACTATAATATTGACGACTCGGAACACTAAGTTTTTTATAAGTAAAAACGTAAAGTTTTACCTTACAGTCTAAACCGGCTTTCACCTATAGAAGGCTTCATCAGAGGTGAGCCTCTGATGAAGCCTTCTATAGGTGAAAGCCGGTTTAGGCTGTAAGGTAAAACTTTACGTTTTTACTTATAAAAAACTTAGTGTTCCGAGTCGTCAATATTATAGTGATATTTAGTTAAGTAACGGACACGTCATGGACAACGAAATCCAAGAATACTATTTATTTATCATATAACATATAACATTTAGGTTTATGTTTGGGATAATTACCCTATCCATCTCCTATTCATAAACAATTGTTTATACAATTAATCAACACTTATTATTTAATATGTGTGTACAATTCATTACTTCTTATTTATTGTTCGGGTGATAAACAGTCTCACCTCTATAGAACTTATTTCATTAAACTCCCCTTATAACATGGGTATTTACTTAAGGTTATTACATACTTATTTTCTAAAGCTCTTTGCTTTCCCTTCCATGTTAACATCATCTTATTACTTTTTCTTGTGATTCTCACCTTTAAATTCTACAATACATTCTTAAGTTGTATAACAATATTATTTCATAATCATTACAGTTAATATCACTCTTTAGTGTTCATTATTACTGAATCAATGTTCTATTCTAAATATTATTCATAATAACTTTATTAAATGTTATTGTTCACTCTTAAATCTTAAACATTGGTTATTTTACTAAGTCTTTATCTTAGCCTTCTCTACTCTTACTATTTTGATTACTGACCATATTTTTATTTATTTATCACTGGCACTTTTTAAACTATTTTGTGTTCATTATAATTTACTTAGCGTTTCTTTTTGTATTATATCACTTTAGGATAATTCACTTTCACTAGTTTAACTTCCGTTTACTTCTCACTATTTTATTCTCTTTCTCTACACATATTATATATAATTATTAATATCATGTCTTTCTTTATTAACAACTTACATGTATTCCTAATTCTTTGGCTAGTGTATTTTTTGCTATTGTTTTTTATTACTGACTATTTACAATTGTCATTCAATCACTACTAACATTCATTAATTGTTTTGGTTCTTAACCGGTTTTATATTCTTTATTATTTTGTATTACATTATTTCTCCCTTCTCTATTTTTTATTCCTTGTCTAGGTTTTCTTGATGTGTTTCATTTTGTTTTCTTCATCGTGGGTTTGTTCTCTCTTTGTTTTCATTTTTCTTCTCCTTCACTCGTCTAGTTTACTTTATTGTGTTTTTTAACTGGCCAATCTCTGGAGTTGGGTCAATGTCGTTTGTCTGTCAGTCTAGTAGTTGAGTTTCTTTATTAATCACTTTTGGTTTATTACTCTTTCTCCTTCTGTCTTTATTACCTTTTATATATTTTTTACTCTCCACATTATTTATTTATTAAAATATAGTATTATTTAGCATTTTTATACATACTTATTGTTATCAAAACTGATCTGAATTTGGCGATGTTATAATATATATAGAATTTACATATTTTGATAGTGTAACCTTATTAACAAAATTATAGAAAAAGTAAAGAAGGAAAAGATAAGTCAATTTTTATGGTAAATAAAATAGTATTTGAATTATCATGAATAAGTGTTAGAGTAAGTTATTACGCCCGTTTAACTTAACCTGTCCTGTATGGAAAATGTCGCCTAAACGAACCTGCTAAGTAAGTAAAGTCAAAAAGGGGAAAATGTATTAAGGTTGCCATATTTGTCCTTTTGTTTAAAAATATTGGTGGCGACCTATAAGTAATTTGGGAATCTTCTGTTTTGATAAGTCAGGGTAAAGGGTAATAAGGGCTAGAGCGTAAAAAGATTGCACAAGGTAAGTAAAAGTCATGTGGAGGGAGGAAAAGTAATAAAACGTTACAATCTCCCCTCAGAAATTCCACGGTTCGTTTATGCTAAACTTTGGCTACAATGATCAAGAACGCAATAGGTGCGCGCGAGCAAACGGATTTCACAACATCTTTTGATTATGGAAAAATTTGTTTTAATACACTATTTTCTTCTGAAACATTATTAATCATTTCTCAAATACATTACTGTTAATTCAATTGTGACTTAAAATCTTACTTCTCTCACTCATTCACAACTTAGATTTACCAGTACCACGTGCATTCCATTACTTTCATTCTCTCCCAAATTAAATAATTATAATTCCATTTCTTTTATTTATTTTTATAGCGCTTAATCATTCAGGGGCAATCAATTTCTATTAGTGGTATTTTAACAGGTACCTGTATATTTTTACAAACACTTAGCTGAATGTGAACCTAATGGCTGCCTTCATCTACGCTGCGTGTAAATGGAATCTGTTGTTTTCCAATTGCTGGGCCGAAATATACTCCCGCGACGTATCTGTTGTTCTCACTGGCTCTGGTGATTAGCCCTGTGATCCTGCTAGTAATTAATATGTGATTTCCGACTTTCGATGAACTAAAGTTTTAAAACTGCACAACCAGACTTTTTAACGTCTGGCTGTGACACAGTCCAGGTGCTAAGAGCTGCGAGATGCTGGATGCAAGCGCCACAGCTAACCAATTCTTCGCCGCTCTCGGCTATTTGAATTTTCGTCGTCGTAACATAATTGTCTCAAACGTATGCATTATTTACTGTTCTTTATGACGCATCATCCTGTTTTGTGTGTGGTTCACGTCATTGTTGAGTGACGGGCATAAATATAATATGACGTGTTATGCCGTATATGGTCACAAAATGATGTTAGATATGCGATTGGTTGTTGACATCGTCACACAGTTAATGTCTTAGGCCAGAATAAATATGAATCACCGTTGCTGCAGACCGCCCTTCAACTGGTTACATTCACTTTTACAACACTTTATATATTTATTTCACAATATTATTGAATAAAATGACACCTACTCAGGATTGCCCCATTACAATTTCATACTGAATTGGTTCTGATATTTGAAACGCCATAACTTTGTTTATTGGGTTGTTTACCCATATTACTTGTAAGTTGTGTACAGCTTAATAAACTGTATATGATGAGTACTAGTTTATAAAGTACATTTTAACACAACCCCTATATTTTCTTTTGTCTATTCTCTGTCTTATGCTCAGTTCCATTTCGGTAAGTAGTCTGTATTTAATCCATACCACTTTATATATTGTTATACCATTACAGAACGTTCTACATGTTTCTCGAATATCCCAGCAGAACCAGCTGTAATCTTGTGTGTATATGTGATTCTTAACATGTGTTAGCAAGACTGTTCCAGACTTCACCGGTCCGCGCACATTGTGTTCAAGGCCGCAAGCAATTACACTCTATTGTTTTCTAGTAGTGCTGACGCGTATTATGGATTATTCTGGAATCTCAGTGGGGTATAAATATAAGGATTTAGTGATGCTTAGTTTCAGTTTAAGTGGCGACTTATTCAAGTGAGGTTCGAGTTTACTTCGGGCGATTACTCAGTGTGTCTCAAGTGGTATTTAGTGAAAAGTGATTATTGTGCAGGACTCTATTAGTTGACATTATTATTTGTTTGGACAGATTAACTTGAATTGTTGTACAAGAATAATCTTGTTGAATAACTTGTTGATTACCAACTTTTGTGATAATTAAAGCTGGTTTTTAGGTACTGGTGTCTTGTATTTTGTTTTCCACTGTGCAATATGATGATCAATTAGACTGTCGTAACAATATTAAATATTTTGTATAACTCATTCCAACCTCTCATGATTATTAGTATGACTTAGTGCTTGTTAAGAGTACACACAGTAAGTTCATTATGTATGTGTTCATACATACACACAGTGAGTGTATTTCAGAATGTAATTACCTGATACTCGGTACTGACATTCTGTTGCAGGAACTGTTGACGTTTACATGTCTCAGCCAGACTCACCTGGTGTGTCTTTAGAAGCACATACTGCACTAGAAAAGCAAGTATTATATGCTTATTAAGATTTTAATTTTACTTTTTATTCTCATGTGATTAACTCACAAATGTGTCGAAGTTGTTTAATACAAAATGCTTTTTTTTTTTTACTGTACAATTGTTTTTACATCCAACATAGAAAGGATGTTTTGTAACATACATGTAACATTAAAAGAAAAGGGCGATATTATTTTTACCGATGTGTCGATAGTGAGCCTGAAATTTGTATAATTCAAGTTTGTATATATACATTTGTTTATTCTTTAACACTTTCAACCCTGGCCATTTCAGCATAGGCATGTCCCTGCAGCCTGGCTGTTTTCTATATATATATATATTTTTTTTTTTTAATAGTAACATCTGTTGAAAACAACATAAATCACATGTCAAATTAAAGTTTAGATATTCTATTTTCATAAAATGATACGCTATTTATTTCGTCTATAGGTGAAGTTAATTTTTAGTATGTAGATCAGAAGCATGTTTTTGAAAAATAAAAAAAAGTTTTACAAGTTATTTTCACATAATAAATGGTATTTTATTTGTAATACTGTCAAAAATTACTTTTCTTACAATATTAAGGGGCAGAATGTAGTAAAAATCAGTCTATTTGCAATAATCTGCTTTTGAATAGGACACACTGAAACAGTCATGGTAACACAAGCTGACATTGCAAGTTTCACAATAGTCAAAAATCACAGAGCAAAAACTGATTTGTGCTGCTATCTGTCTATTCATTTGGCAGCTACAAATTCTGATCTACAAATTTATTCCACTGCGGCATTTGGTGTTGCCCATGTCACGTGATATGTGGGCATTGAAAGTGTTAATTAGCTCATCACTTATACTTCTGCTCTTATTTATAAGTAAAATCACTAAATACATATTAATGATATATATTCTGTTTTTGGTGTTGGTGCTTAAGAAATATATTTTAAAGAATATACATAGTTTAAATGTTGCCACACTAACCCTTGAAGAATTTGCCCAAAAGTAATTGTAATGCGTACCAAAAATCTAATAAAATTGTATGCAGAAAAAAAAAATTGATAATCCAAACTAATTGAATCCAGAGACAATTCAAATTATTGGTGTGTTCAGATTTTTGTATGTAATTATAACAGTACACCACAGAAAACCGTAACATTTAATCAAGACATCAAAGAGAGCCTTATCAAGAGAGTTCATACTGTTATTCTTGTAAATCAGTGTTCAACTAGCCTTAGCTGACAAGGAAATGGGTGTTATACCACCATCTTACCATCAAAGTTTGACTACATAAAGTGTCAGACATGTGCGTTACTGGAAAATGCATGCCATGTTTATTGACTGACGATCAGAATGAGAACCACTTTGAAATCAGTCAGGAACTGCTTGCCACTGTAAAAAATGAAAACTTTGGAATGTAATGGTTAACCTCTTAAGATTTTTATCAAGTTTGCAGCCAAATTTCATACACTTGCATTGTTCTTCAAGATCTTCAGTATTGTTTTGTTGCTAATCTCATGGACATTTGATACATGAACTCTGGGGATATACAGTAAAACCTCCATTAACCGAAATGACAGACCAAAAAAAAAATTATATATTCCCAATTTTTACTACAATGAAAATTGGTTTTCCGGATAAAACACGAAAACAAATGTAACAAACGTGTAATAAATTGTCCGTTATGCCAACAAAGCGGAAACAGGTCATGATAACAATTGAAGAAAAATTGGAGGCAATTAAAAGAATTTAAAATTACGAGATTTTGTGAACTGTGGCAGCCGATTTTGGTGTTGGTGTTCCTACTATTTCAGATTGGGTTAAGATGAATAAGTTTGAAGAGCACGCTTTGAAGATGCCAAACAAGAAAATAATGAAGCTGTGTCACAAAACAAGAAAGTAGATGAGGCTGTGCTTTTATGATTCACACAACAAAGGGACAATGAAGACAATGACATAGCAGAGAGCAGCAGCCATGACAAGATCTTCAATGCCTTAGAGGTAAGAGATTTTATTTTGGGTTACGGCATTAAATTAGGCTATATGAAATACGTGTTTCTATCACGGAGTTTTATTCATATTTTCAAATAGCATTACATTTCGTCGAACAATCTGAAGAATCAAAGCCCTCTGACATTCTGCTAATGAAGCGATTGCTGCAAGAAAGCGACGTGAAAAGAAAAAGCAAAGGAAAATATAAGATTAAAAAAAGAATCATAAAACTAGTGTTAAAAAATGACTTTATGTAGTTTGATTTATATTAAATTTTTTTGATAATATTGTATATTGCCTCCAGTTATTTTACCTCACACTTTAAAAAATGATATCTTAATTATTATCTGAAATTTTGGTTATCCGAAATGCCTTCCCCCTTTGTTTTGGTTAACAGAGGTTCTACTATAGCTTGAAGACTAATGCTTAGTACAGATCAGTTTGTTGTCAGAAACTGAAATTGACTGTCCAATAGTCACAGTGGTCTCTGTATAGTGCAGTATTAAAATATATTCAGTTTCTTTAATGCTACTTATAGTAACTTATAAATAGACTATTAACTTGTGTTATTTTATTTCAGAGAAATGAAGGACATGAAACAAGACATGCGAATAATAACAAGGGAGCGTGACCAATTGGAGATGACTGTAGGTGACTTACGCAACCATGTTTCTGTTATAGAAAAGAAGAACAGCATGAATGAGACATTGTTAACACAGGCAGTTAACAAGTAAGTGAAACCGATATTATATGCAAAAAACTCTAAACCAGCAGTCGGTAACCCTGTGCCCGCAGGCACAAGTGGAAATAAAGTTTGACATGTTCGCGAACCAATTTGTAATTTTATTTTATTTTGAATGAAGGAACTTACCCTCATTGTACCTGCTTTGAAGTACTGTATTATTAAATAGTACAAGCCATTTACCAAACCGTGCTACGTCTTCCCCCAATACGATTCCCGAGCTTGTTGGCCATTGCCTGTGAACAGCTTTCTCCCCAAAGTGATATTTTCAAGTTTTACATTTCTGTGCACTTTATGAAAATAAATAGTGTTATTAAGATAAGTTCTTTAATTTATTTTTGTAAAAATGTTTTTCTGTTTAACCATTTTTTCGTTTAAAGTTTTGTTAGTTTTAACGTGCATGTGCATGATGACTCCTAATGTGAAAAATTTTCACAAATTGTAACGAAATAAACAAATTTAATAAATACACTGCCAGAATTCTTACCTGTCTTGCGATCTCTGTCTTGTAACTTACCTTCAAACACCAAAAACCTTCAGGGCCGCCAACACGTTCATTGAAGTTAACATGTAAACTTTTATACTCTTCCTATTGCACAACCTTTAACTAATTTTGCGATCTGACTTCACTCTACCTCAGAAAATTCCATGAGTCGTTAGACGAGTTTTTTAGCACAAAGTATAGGAAATGGTTACAGGCGAAGTGATGTTATGCTAAACAAACCTCATTTTTTATTATATCTCAAACTTCAATTCTCCCTCTCTCTCGCTTTCTCTTTTCTTCACAAACTATTCCATACCAACATTATTTATGTGAAATTATAAATTAATGATTACAATAAAATTAATAATGAATAATTACTATAAACTACTACAGAATAATTTGACGAACCAGTACTTTTCTCTCTCTCTCTCTCTCTCTCTCTCTCTCTCTCTCTCTCTCTCTCTCTCTCTCTCTCTCTCTCTCTCTCTCTCTCTCTCTCTCTCATACTTCTCACCCCCCTTAAATTAGAGATCTCATTAATTTAAATAGTTTCTCTTCCCTTCAATCGGGGGGTAGTTATTTTTACTATTGTACCTGTATGTGCTATTCCACCATCTTTCTTATTTCACTTTCACTTTAATCACCAAACACTGTTCTAGTTCATCACGTTTACATATTGTTTAGCTTTCACTGACACTTTCTCTTCCTTGTGTTCTTCTTCTACATTTTTTACTTATTTCGGTAGACCTTGGCTACTGTATTCACGTCGGTCTACCAAAATTCCGAGGCTGCGATTAACTTTACGGCTGTACTGTTTGACTAGTGGTGACCAACTGGGCGAATCTTGTGCGCGTGGTTGCCTACATGCCAGGCATTAGGCGTTGGCCGCTGCCATCAACTCGTTCTGTGATTGGTTCAAATACGGCTAGCGGAAATAATTCGCCTTACTTCCGTTATGAATTTTGGATCGGAGACTACATATTTTCTCATGCCCTTTTCTGTCCTCTGAGCACATGTCGAACTTTACGTCGCAAAAGGCAAAAGGCGGCACACACGCGCGCTCTTACACATTCCGTTGTTATAATTTCCGTTGTACCTTGCATAGCAAAGCACCGAGTTGGCTACTGTGTATTCACAAAAGTCACACACTGGGGGATCTAAAAAAGTTCCCTCAACTGGTTTACTACAAATTGTTAAAATGAAATTCATGAAATTAAAAAACCCTCTTAGTTTGTCCCATTACAATACCCCCCCCCCCCCAATGAGAGGTTTTCTGCTGAAACAGAAAAACTCTCATTGCCTAAAACCCAAGAGGACCAGCCAGGATATGGTGCCACGACCCCCTTACTTCTTCACTAAAATCATGGGTAACTTACCCCCCTGGTCCGGTGATTGCGGCCGCTGTATCACCAGACTCTGAAACATTCAATAAAAACATCAATAACTGGCCTTTCACAATACCATATCATCAACTGATTTGGTTCCCCTTAGTCGTACTGGTTTGTCTTTTGCAAAGTACTGGTTTCTGATCTTACTAACAAATCATTACCCCAAACTCCATCTTTTACAACATTTTACATTATTTTAATCATTTCAAATTACATTATAAAAATTCATAATTACATACTGTCAATTGCTCCCTCAAATAAAAACATGATTACTGTCATAAACTCAGAACTACAAACATTGATCACACAACATACAATGTACATAACAATGTAATTACTTTGATGCAATATCTTTACCCTTTATTATACAAGTCAATTCAAAATAAATTTCTCAGATGTATTACCAAAGTTTCACCTCTTTTAAATTAATTAACCCATCTCAAATTACTTTAATTCCATCATTTTGCAAAACACTAAGTTACTTTAATTACATTATTCAAAACACTTTCTATTCATTTAATTTCATCTTGCATTTATTTAATTTCATAATAAAATTGATTTCTCATTTTTATAACCTTCAAATCAAAAACTTTCAAATTGACTACCAAGATTTCTATCTTTTAAACATTTTACATTAATTTAATTTTCATTATAAAGATTCATGATTACATACTGTTAATTATTCAATTCAAACTAAAATATTGTTGTTGTTATCAACTCCATCATACTGTAAACATTGATCACACAAAATACAATGTACATGTCAACAACATATCAGCTGATACACTATCAGAACATCAACATAACCTTACTATATAAGTACCTTTAACACATGTAAACCAAATACAAAATTATCTACAATATACGTCATTAACTGTTCTTGTCAACCACAAATCATTATATTATTCAGTCTGGTAATTAAAACCATTAACTCAAATAATTAAATGTTCATTAATAATAACTGTCTAACTACCATCATCATACAGCAATCTTACATTATCATAACATTTCATTTTTAGTTAAATTCATTATATTACACTTTTTAATATAATTTCCCTTTAAATCTGTTTCATCCATTAAGCCATAATAATAATAATTCATAGGATCATTCCCCATTATTATTTTATCATTAAACCTGTCTGCATTATGTGTGGTTAAGTCTCCCTTAGTATTATTTGTCATTGTTACATAGTTTATAATTTCATCCTCATAGTAATCAGCTGTTACTAGTATACTAATTCTCTCACCAGGTAATTGCTCATTCTCCATATTCTCCAAATAATAATTATCTGCTACTGTGCTATTTACTTCATAAGGTAAGTACTTAATATTACTAATTCTCTCAATATTTATTCTCTCTATCAACTATCCATAACCTCTTTTTAACTTAAACATTTCTACCTCTTTGTCTCTCTCAAAATCGCTTACAGAACCCCATCTTACTTTCTCACTCCACGCAGAGGGCAATACAGCATTATTAAAACCCATCCTGGCTTTACCAGGAAAACCACAAAAAAATCCAGGAACCATTTTGAGACCTTTCGTCTCCCAATAAGGAACTCATCTCCTTATTTACCACATGTGAAGCCTTTACTCCACATTTACCACAAGGGAAATTTGCCCTCTGTTTCCACTCTCCATTTAAACTCTCTCTCCATTCTTTCCGACTCATCAACACTCACTAACACTCATCCATTACTAACCGCAACTAACCTTCCACTCTCATCATTATTTCTACTATTACTCACCGTATCACTCTTAGATACCCCAATTTCAACTGCCTCTTTATTATTGTTCAATATTATTTTACCCTTGTTAACATCATCATGATTAACACTATTACTCACCTTGCCTACTGTCACCTGTTTTGTGCTTAAACTAACACCATTACTATTATCACTTATATTTCCGTTATTTTCACTTACCTTGTCAACTGTTACTTCATTATTTGCACTTATACTAACAGCATTGTCAGTCAAACTTATCTATCATCGTTATTATTTTCACTATCAGAATCACTTACCTGGTTTCGTCTGCTCCCCTTATTCTCCTTTAATTGATCTGTATCTGGTTTCCAAAGTTCTTTAAACATGTCATCTAATTTTGCGTTTTGTTTACTAAACATTTCGTCTAACATTACTTGGAACATTTTCATCAGCTCTTGATCCGACTCATGTAACGGGGCAAATAAAGCTGAGGGTTTATTTTTCTATTTTTTTTATAATAATTGTAATAATCTGGGGCCAACTCTGCTGGGCAACATTTTTTATCACAGAAGCTTGATTTGTTTAACACCCTGTGGTTAGCTCGGTGTCAGGCCGAGCGAGGTACGAGAACAATTAAGTCGAATGTGTACGAGCGCGCGAGTGTGCCGCCTTTTGCACAACGTGAGAATCACGTACATACATTCCATAGTCGCACAGGAGATGGAAAGAACCAATCAGCATTCGAATTTACGAACACGTGGCAAGAGAGATGGGCTGCGGAGCGGACCCATGCTTCGCCTGACGCTGATTATTTAAAACGAGTCTTCAACCTGTACAGTTGTTAATTCAACCATTGTCTCGGATGAGTTCTTGGTAGGCCGAAAAAGTATTAAAGTAGGCCTACCAAGTAGTATAAAAAGTACAACCAGTATTAAATAATGAAGTGACGATTAAATGACGTTAAACTTTGGTCGGAGTTGAGAGTGTTCAGTGAAAACAGTTCCGGACAATATTTGGATATTACGCAAATAGGTAACAAGTATAAAGGCAGATCGTTTGGCCAAAACATTATAAATCATTAATGAGCTCATAAATAAAATGGGGGTAAAATTAATTAATAGAGTGAGAGAGTGTATGTACAAAAAAATAACAGGGGAAAAAGTAACGTAATAGTACTGGTTTATAAGTAGGGGTTATTATTATAAGATATGATGTAATAGATGTCAATAGAAAGAAGTAATTAAAATAAGAGAGAGAAAGAAGTAATTCAATTTGAATAAATGAATAAGATTTGTTTTAACAGAATATAACCATGTGTTAGCGTAGTTATTTCGTAGTTACCATTTCCTAGTGTTTGTGCTGAAAAATTCGTCTAACGTTTCCGGGAATCTTCTGAATTGGGGGAAGTCAGATGGCAAAATTGTCCAGTTTTAATTAAGGTAATGTATAAAGGTTTCCATATCTGTCCTTCAAAGATATTGGTGGCGACTCTGAACTTCTGTTGGAATTTATAAAAAGGTAAGTCAGCGAGAAAAGATCGCAGGTAAGGTTCTGGCAGGGCAGTATTTTATTATTTTATTTATAAATTTAATTGTAACTTAACAATTGGTGACCCTGCCAGGATGTTCGTATAAATATTATATGAATTAGATCTGTTTTGAGGCACAGAAAGTAGGATTTGGTAATGGCGTATTTGTAAAATTTTGAATTATTGTTTAGAGTTACGTTGAGTATGAGTGATAAGGTTATGTTGTGGCAGCGTTATTGTATGGTTACATATACAGATTAGTGACGATTTTTTGTAGCGGGTATTGTGAATTAATATGTGTAATTATTGAGTAAAATAAAGGGGTATTATATAAATAATTTTGAACATGGCCGAGGCACAAGTAAATGATACAGATTTCTTGTGGGATGAATGGGAAGGCAAATTCAAAGGGATTGTGGATAGAATGACAGACGAGGAGTGGGGTAATTTTGTAGCGGGGCATTTTTGGGGCCTACCTGAGACAATGTAAAGAAGTTTATATTTTAATGATAATAAATAACATATTTTGTATTTTTTATAAATAAATAATAATAACTTTATCCCTTGTTGAGTGATAAGGACAGAAATTATAAATTTTTAACCGAGAGGTAAATCTGTTTGAAATGAAAACAACCGTGGCAACATTGACTGTGCAGAATTGTTTAACAATGTTTTGTAAAACCAGTATGAACGGTAAATTTATTATTTGAAGCGATCGAGACGATGGCAGCATTGTTTGAGACGGTAAAGACCATATGATTCAACAATATTCATATAAACAGTTTTAATAACCGGCAACTGTACCAAACTCAGTTCAAGGACAATGACGAACACGTTATGTAACAGTAAACACGTTACACAACCAGACATCAGGCGATGTGTTGCGTCAGCAAATTATATAACGATGTGTGTCACCAGTTTTGTCAACAGGCCAAAAACAGTCCACTGGCGAACGAATACAAAATATAAACCAATCAGAATTGAAAGAACAACGGCGACTTCATAAAATAGCGCCAGTGGCTAAGGCCCAGTATAAAATTAGTCAGTGAACCGGCCGGTCACAGATATAAGTTCCGGAACGCAAATCGGGCGCCCGTATATAACAATTGGTTTCAAAATAATAATTGTAAATTGTTAATTGCTGCTTTCCCAGTGGGCCTATATTTATATAATATTATTATATAAATCGTCCCTACGTTCAGAAGCCAAATGTGAAGCTACTTTCTTTCACATAAAATCAACTAACAAACATTGTATATTTCTCGGGCGCCATCTTGCCAACTGCAAGAAAATAATTTATGAGGGTTCTTTTTAGGCGAACAGGAGATCAGAATGGTTTATTTGTAATAATTAATTTAATTCATATTGGCAATGAACCTAAGGTTTATTTATTCTTTAATACACACAACAACAAAAAAATAAAACTTCTTTTCCTACACTTACATACTATTGCCAACTTAACTATGAACTCGTGAAATGAATGTCATTAAAATTATTTTTCTTACATCTTTTCCATTATTAATTTGGTCTTATTTATTAATTATATTTCTTTGATTATATTTCACCAATAATTACATTTAATGATTATATATCTTCACAAACCAGCACTTCTTTTAAATTTCTATATTCGCTCTCTCTCTCTCTCTCTCTACATTTCTATTCCCCTCCCATGTTTAATTGATTCATTAATTTAATTTTATTTTTAGGCTGCCAGTTCTTTGTTAAACATTCTCAAAATTTGCTTTCAAAAGGTTTTAGATTTAACCAATGTTGGTTACTTATCTGCCAAAGATCTTGATGAGTCCGTCTCTACCACGTATTTCGTTTCGATTCCGCACATTTTCTTAATTTATTCACTCTCCGGAACTGTAACTCTATAAAACTGTTTATTTTTTATTGAAAGTTCACATTTTGAAACCAATTGTTATATACGGGCGCCCGATTTGCGTTCCGGAACTTATATCTGTGACCGGCCGGTTCACTGACTAATTTTATACTGGGCCTTAGCCACTGGCGCTATTTTATGAAGTCGCCGTTGTTCTTTCAATTCTGATTGGTTTATATTTTGTATTCGTTCGCCAGTGGACTGTTTTTGGCCTGTTGACAGAACTGGTGACACACATCGTTACATAATTTGCTGACGCAACACATCGCCTGATGTCTGGTTGTGTAACGTGTTTACTGTTACATAACGTGTTCGTCATTGTCCTTGAACTGAGTTTGGTACAGTTGCCGGTTATTAAAACTGTTTATATGAATATTGTTGAATCATATGGTCTTTACCGTCTCAAACAATGCTGCCATCGTCTCGATTGCTTCAAATAAGAAATTTACCGTTCATACTGGTTTTACAAAACATTGTTAAACAATTCTGCACAGTCAATGTTGCCACGGTTGTTTTCATTTCAAACAGATTTACCTCTCGGTTAAAAATTTATAATTTCTGTCCTTATCACTCAACAAGGGATAAAGTTATTATTATTTATTTATAAAAAAAAATACAAAATATGTTATTTATTATCAATAAAATATAAACTTCTTTACATTGTCTCAGGTAGGCCCCAAAAATGCCCCGCTACAATACCCCCTCAATGAGATATTTTATGCCGAAGCATAAAAAATCTCATTGACATTTAATAACGTGTTTACTGTTACATAACGTGTTCGTCATTGTCCTTGAACTGAGTTTGGTACAGTTGCCGGTTATTAAAACTGTTTATATGAATATTGTTGAATCATATGGTCTTTACCGTCTCAAACAATGCTGCCATCGTCAGAGTGAATAAATTAAGAAAATGTGCGGAATCGAAACGAAATACGTGGTAGAGACGGACTCATCAAGATCTTTGGCAGATAAGTAACCAACATTGGTTAAATCTAAAACCTTTTGAAAGCAAATTTTGAGAATGTTTAACAAAGAACTGGCAGCCTAAAAAATAAAATTAAATTAATGAATCAATTAAACATGGGAGGGGAATAGAAATGTAGAGAGAGAGAGAGAGAGAGCGAATATAGAAATTTAAAAGAAGTGCTGGTTTGTGAAGATATATAATCATTAAATGTAATTATTGGTGAAATATAATCAAAGAAATATAATTAATAAATAAGACCAAATTAATAATGAAAAAGATGTAAGAAAAATAATTTTAATGACATTCATTTCACGAGTTCATAGTTAAGTTGGCAATAGTATGTAAGTGTAGGAAAAGAAGTTTTATTTTTTGTTGTTGTGTGTATTAAAGAATAAATAAACCTTAGGTTCATTGCCAATATGAATTAAATTAATTATTACAAATAAACCATTCTGATCTCCTGTTCGCCTAAAAAGAACCCTCATAAATTATTTTCTTGCAGTTGGCAAGATGGCGCCCGAGAAATATACAATGTTTGTTAGTGACTTTTATGTGAAGGTAAGTAGCTTCACAATTTGGACAATAATTTGAGACGGATGGAAGAACAAGAAGAGGGAATATTCGCCGAAATTAAAAAACATAGTGAGGATAAAGGTAAGATACCGGTAGTTGAAGTGATAGGAGTAGAGAATAAGACAGTGAATAGGCCTAATGATAATGATGATAGTGTAGCGGTGGTAGAAAAAGGTAGAGAGACAGACCAATTTAACAAAAATAAAGACAAAATGTAAGTTATGCTAATATGAGTGGGTCGATTCAAGAGCTGATGAAAAAGTTACAAGTAATGTTAGACGAAATGTTTAGTAAACAAAACGCAAGGTTAGATGACATGATTAGTGATATCAAGGGATTAAATAATGATATGAAAGGAGGAAATGAGAAGTGGAAATGAGAGACAGATAAATTAAAGGAGAATACAGGTGAATCAAAACAGGTAAGTGGTAGAAATAGGGTTAAGTATAACGATGAGAGTATAGTGGGGGTAGAAAGTGGTGAAGAAACCGATCAATTAGACGAAAATAAAGACGATCAGTTGACATATAATACGGTAAGTAGGGGTGGGAGAAATGATGATATAATTAAAAATGCGGTGTTAGAGAGTAAGGTGTTTAATATTGAGAGTGATAATGAAGTGTTTGTTGAAGTAGAGTTTAATAGTGAAGTGTTAGCGAGTGTTGATGAAATAGTGAGAGAGTGTGATGAAAGGTTAGGGTGGCAAAGGGCAAATTTTCCCCGTGATGTAAGTGGAGTAAGGACTCCGCTAGTCGTGATGTTTGAGGACAAAGGTTCCTCCAGAGGTTATGTGGAGACGAGGTGTCTTCGAGTAGTCCCTTAATTTTTGTGGTGTTCTTGGAAGAGGCAAGAAGTGTAGTAAATTTGTGGTGCCCTTTGCATGGAGTGAAGTAGGTCAGAGGTGTTGTGACCGATGTTATGATGAGAAATATGTTGAGAGAGATAGAATGGTAGAGGTATTTAAGTTAAATTGAAGTTATAAAGAGTTGATAGAGAGGTTAGAATTGGGGAGAATAGACAATATGAAATACTTACTGGTTGTAGTAGGGGTTGATGATTATTTTGATGATACAACTGTAGATGATAAACACTTACCTTATGATGTGATGGATATAGTGGAGGAATATGATAATATCACTTACCTTATGTTAACCAAAAATACTGACGGAGACAGTATGACGTGTCGGCTACGTCATAATCCAGGGAACCTGTGATAATTGACGCTAGCCAATTATACAGGCTGCCTACGTTGTAACAAACTGAAACTCAAAACACAAGACTAACAAAATTACAATTATTCTAATTATAGGAAACAAGGGGAGGGGTTTAACTGATTTATGCACTCACTTTAGTAGGTAACAAAGATGACATCCCTTTTATTCACATAGTATACGTAACACATTACAAATAAAGATATTATTTACTCTGAGATTGTAAGGGGGTTTTCTATCTAAAATAAAATGATCATTTAGATAATGAGTTTACCTCGGATCCGAGTCTTTCTTTTTCTTGTTAAGAATTTTCAAATTTACCATACTTGATTATATGATTACATTATTCCTTAAGTACCATTTAAAGAATGGTTTTATTTAGTTGAGCAACTTTTGAAGTTACATAACGAAAGTTAAGTTACAACGTATGATTACAAGAATTGGTGGTTACACCAGTTTAAATCTTAGAGCTTATTGATTGTCTTTTGAAAGTCTTTTTCATCTTTAATTACTTATATTTTAAAATATGTATAACTCACGGAAGACGAGCTCCCGCGTCACCTCTTATATTATGGTCGACTGTCCGTGTCTTGACGAGTGATTCTTCCGTACTCTTGTAGTCGAGGATTGTCCTAGGGGTAGTCTGTCCAGTAACGATGAAATGGATGTGATGGTGCCAGCTAACGTGAAGTCGTCAGGATTCTCGGCGATAGAGTAAAGGCAGTATAGTTCGAAGTCATCGCTTTTCACTGTTATTCACATCACATGTTTAATTGCACCGTCGTGTTGGAGTTTACATATTGTTTGTACATTATGTTGGAATTTCTTTTAACTTGAACAATATTTGACTGGATATTTAAATTACAGGAGATGTCATCTCTTACACACGTTTTTCCTTTTTCTTACATGTTTGTTTCACAAAAATTTACTCACTACATATTCGTTACTTATGTCTAGCTGTCCACACTTTTAGTGGAAGTTAACACTTAAATTAAAATACACACAAAATAACATTTTGTGAAGAGCCCCAGCGTGGAGTTGTTTACAGTTAGAAAGCTGCATCGTTAATCCCTCGTTGTTACAACAGGAAAGTCGCAACGACGCGGAGCGAATACTCCGCCTTAATATAGTTCCATCTTTTATTTAATACTACAGTCTTACAGTTAGACAAAACAAACAATCGAGATTTTCCTCGTATACTGAAATTATTACACCTATTACTAGTGACTTTAAATTATTAATTCTTTATATTATGGTTTCCACGTATTTCTTATTTAATGCCGGCTCGGTATACAAGTTGAATCCGGAATTCACCTGTCATAGCATGATAAGTTTAATAAAGGGTTAACAGTTTTATTCTTTAAGTTTTGCTTCCACAATTTTTAATTAATTAATACTAGTTAAATTTTCTTATTTAAGTCCCATCACTACCATGAGTTAGTCCAGGGGTAATTGGTTTAATAGTGCGATTTAATGTTTTTTAACTAACTTCACATTCTTCGATTTTTATTATTAATTTTTTATTTTTTTTTATTATTTAAATCGTCACATACTCTGCCGCTTAAAATTGACATGGGGGAAAACATTTATTAAGTAGATTCGAAAGTTAGGTACTGGGGTACACTTATCGTTACTGTGTGGAGTTTCTCTCCTTCTTCTCCCTCTTTCTTTCATTTATTTTTTTGCATGAGTTATACACAACTTATTTCTTTGAGTATCAAACAATATATACATATACTTACAAATTACTTCTTAAATTACGTAAAGTTCATACTTAATTACTACACTTTAAAACGCACAAACTTCTACTTATTTCTATTACTTAAATCTACTACCGATTTTTTCTTTGGGTTTTGGTTACTCTCTACAGAGAGTTACTATCTAGATAACTTCTTACTTAGTGGTCAGGTTGTGGTTAACTGACTACTTATTTCTCTCATCTTTCGCTGAACAGGATCTAAGGTTGATCAGGCCTCATTCCTAATTCTATGATTAGCACTTCACATAGTTACTCAGGTACAAGATAACTTGTCTACCTAGTATTACCTGTTTCTAGTTTTATTTATTTATTTTTTTTATACAATTTTATCTGCGAAATATGTGTTCTCCGTACATATTCTTGCGTCGCAGGTTCGTACAGGGCTACTGTAACTGAGATTAAGTACTTCTGGATTCGGTAAGGACCACACCATCGGTATGATAGTTTAGATGTGGTCTTATCAATAGCACTACTAGTCGGGTGTGTCTTGTACATTACTAAGTCACCGACTTGGTACCTAACTAAATTAGTATCATTACTTCTCTCGTGATATTTTCGTGATTTTTCTAAGTTCGCTCTCAAATTTGCGCGGGCTTCATTCCAGATTCGTTTAATCTGCTTATCCTTAATTTGCTGAGGTAGTAAGTCATGTATTTTCCATTTTGTGGACAAGGGGTGGTTTGGCTTGTATTTGTATAGTAACTCAAACGGGGTAGACTTATGTCCTTCGTGATAAGCAGAATTGAAGGCGTACTGTATCCAGGATAGGTTCTGGTCCGAAGACGTATGGTCGTTGGCATGGTAGGCAATAAAGCAGAGTGGCGCATTTTGTGACGTGTCGGTTACGTCATAATCCAGGGAACCTGTGATAATTGACGCTAGCCAATTATACAGGCTGCCTACGTTGTAACAAACTGAAACTCAAAACACAAGACTAACAAAATTACAATTATTCTAATTATAGGAAACAAGGGGAGGGGTTTAACTGATTTATGCACTCACTTTAGTAGGTAACAAAGATGACATCCCTTTTATTCACATAGTATACGTAACACATTACAAATAAAGATATTATTTACTCTGAGATTGTAAGGGGGTTTTCTATCTAAAATAAAATGATCATTTAGATAATGAGTTTACCTCGGATCCGAGTCTTTCTTTTTCTTGTTAAGAATTTTCAAATTTACCATACTTGATTATATGATTACATTATTCCTTAAGTACCATTTGAAGAATGGTTTTATTTAGTTGAGCAACTTTTGAAGTTACATAACGAAAGTTAAGTTACAACGTATGATTACAAGAATTGGTGGTTACACCAGTTTAAATCTTAGAGCTTATTGATTGTCTTTTGAAAGTCTTTTTCATCTTTAATTACTTATATTTTAAAATATGTATAACTCACGGAAGACGAGCTCCCGCGTCACCTCTTATATTATGGTTGACTGTCCGTGTCTTGACGAGTGATTCTTCCGTACTCTTGTAGTCGAGGATTGTCCTAGGGGTAGTCTGTCCAGTAACGATGAAATGGATGTGATGGTGCCAGCTAACGTGAAGTCGTCAGGATTCTCGGCGATAGAGTAAAGGCAGTATAGTTCGAAGTCATCGCTTTTCACTGTTATTCACATCACCTGTTTAATTGCACCGTCGTGTTGGAGTTTACATATTGTTTGTACATTATGTTGGAATTTCTTTTAACTTGAACAATATTTGACTGGATATTTAAATTACAGGAGATGTCATCTCTTACACACGTTTTTCCTTTTTCTTACATGTTTGTTTCACAAAAATTTACTCACTACATATTCGTTACTTATGTCTAGCTGTCCACATTTTTAGTGGAAGTTAACACTTAAATTAAAATACACACAAAATAACATTTTGTGAAGAGCCCCAGCGTGGAGCTGTTTACAGTTAGAAAGCTGCAGCGTTAATCCCTCGTTGTTACAACAGGAAAGTCGCAACGACGCGGAGCGAATACTCCGCCTTAATATAGTTCCATCTTTTATTTAATACTACAGTCTTACAGTTAGACAAAACAAACAATCGAGATTTTCCTCGTATACTGAAATTATTACACCTATTACTAGTGACTTTAAATTATTAATTCTTTATATTATGGTTTCCACGTATTTCTTATTTAATGCCGGCTCGGTATACAAGTTGAATCCGGAATTCACCTGTCATAGCATGATAAGTTTAATAAAGGGTTAACAGTTTTATTCTTTAAGTTTTGCTTCCACAATTTTTAATTAATTAATACTAGTTAAATTTTCTTATTTAAGTCCCATCACTACCATGAGTTAGTCCAGGGGTAATTGGTTTAATAGTGCGATTTAATGTTTTTTAACTAACTTCACATTCTTCGATTTTTATTATTAATTTTTTATTTTTTTTTATTATTTAAATCGTCACATACTCTGCCGCTTAAAATTGACATGGGGGAAAACATTTATTAAGTAGATTCGAAAGTTAGGTACTGGGGTACACTTATCGTTACTGTGTGGAGTTTCTCTCCTTCTTCTCCCTCTTTCTTTCATTTATTTTTTTGCATGAGTTATACACAACTTATTTCTTTGAGTATCAAACAATATATACATATACTTACAAATTACTTCTTAAATTACGTAAAGTTCATACTTAATTACTACACTTTAAAACGCACAAACTTCTACTTATTTCTATTACTTAAATCTACTACCGATTTTTTCTTTGGGTTTTGGTTACTCTCTACAGAGAGTTACTATCTAGATAACTTCTTACTTAGTGGTCAGGTTGTGGTTAACTGACTACTTATTTCTCTCATCTTTCGCTGAACAGGATCTAAGGTTGATCAGGCCTCATTCCTAATTCTATGATTAGCACTTCACATAGTTACTCAGGTACAAGATAACTTGTCTACCTAGTATTACCTGTTTCTAGTTTTATTTATTTATTTTTTTTATACAATTTTATCTGCGAAATATGTGTTCTCCGTACATATTCTTGCGTCGCAGGTTCGTACAGGGCTACTGTAACTGAGATTAAGTACTTCTGGATTCGGTAAGGACCACACCATCGGTATGATAGTTTAGATGTGGTCTTATCAATAGCACTACTAGTCGGGTGTGTCTTGTACATTACTAAGTCACCGACTTGGTACCTAACTAAATTAGTATCATTACTTCTCTCGTGATATTTTCGTGATTTTTCTAAGTTCGCTCTCAAATTTGCGCGGGCTTCATTCCAGATTCGTTTAATCTGCTTATCCTTAATTTGCTGAGGTAGTAAGTCATGTATTTTCCATTTTGTGGACAAGGGGTGGTTTGGCTTGTATTTGTATAGTAACTCAAACGGGGTAGACTTATGTCCTTCGTGATAAGCAGAATTGAAGGCGTACTGTATCCAGGATAGGTTCTGGTCCGAAGACGTATGGTCGTTGGCATGGTAGGCAATAAAGCAGAGTGGCGCATTTTGTGACGTGTCGGTTACGTCATAATCCAGGGAACCTGTGATAATTGACGCTAGCCAATTATACAGGCTGCCTACGTTGTAACAAACTGAAACTCAAAACACAAGACTAACAAAATTACAATTATTCTAATTATAGGAAACAAGGGGAGGGGTTTAACTGATTTATGCACTCACTTTAGTAGGTAACAAAGATGACATCCCTTTTATTCACATAGTATACGTAACACATTACAAATAAAGATATTATTTACTCTGAGATTGTAAGGGGGTTTTCTATCTAAAATAAAATGATCATTTAGATAATGAGTTTACCTCGGATCCGAGTCTTTCTTTTTCTTGTTAAGAATTTTCAAATTTACCATACTTGATTATATGATTACATTATTCCTTAAGTACCATTTGAAGAATGGTTTTATTTAGTTGAGCAACTTTTGAAGTTACATAACGAAAGTTAAGTTACAACGTATGATTACAAGAATTGGTGGTTACACCAGTTTAAATCTTAGAGCTTATTGATTGTCTTTTGAAAGTCTTTTTCATCTTTAATTACTTATATTTTAAAATATGTATAACTCACGGAAGACGAGCTCCCGCGTCACCTCTTATATTATGGTTGACTGTCCGTGTCTTGACGAGTGATTCTTCCGTACTCTTGTAGTCGAGGATTGTCCTAGGGGTAGTCTGTCCAGTAACGATGAAATGGATGTGATGGTGCCAGCTAACGTGAAGTCGTCAGGATTCTCGGCGATAGAGTAAAGGCAGTATAGTTCGAAGTCATCGCTTTTCACTGTTATTCACATCACCTGTTTAATTGCACCGTCGTGTTGGAGTTTACATATTGTTTGTACATTATGTTGGAATTTCTTTTAACTTGAACAATATTTGACTGGATATTTAAATTACAGGAGATGTCATCTCTTACACACGTTTTTCCTTTTTCTTACATGTTTGTTTCACAAAAATTTACTCACTACATATTCGTTACTTATGTCTAGCTGTCCACATTTTTAGTGGAAGTTAACACTTAAATTAAAATACACACAAAATAACATTTTGTGAAGAGCCCCAGCGTGGAGCTGTTTACAGTTAGAAAGCTGCAGCGTTAATCCCTCGTTGTTACAACAGGAAAGTCGCAACGACGCGGAGCGAATACTCCGCCATAATATAGTTCCATCTTTTATTTAATACTACAGTCTTACAGTTAGACAAAACAAACAATCGAGATTTTCCTCGTATACTGAAATTATTACACCTATTACTAGTGACTTTAAATTATTAATTCTTTATATTATGGTTTTCACGTATTTCTTATTTAATGCCGGCTCGGTATACAAGTTGAATCCGGAATTCACCTGTCATAGCATGATAAATTTAATAAAGGGTTAACAGTTTTATTCTTTAACTTTTGCTTCCACAATTTTTAATTAATTAATACTAGTTAAATTTTCTTATTTAAGTCCCATCACTACCATGAGTTAGTCCAGGGGTAATTGGTTTAATAGTGCGATTTAATGTTTTTTAACTAACTTCACATTCTTCGATTTTTATTATTAATTTTTTATTTTTTTTTTTTCATTTAAATCGTCACAACAGGACGAAAATTACCAAGGTAGACGGGTTTTATGAATTAATAGGCAATAATGTTTTCAAATACTATGTTGATATAATTAATGAAAATGGTCATTACAATAATAATTATAATGTAATGAGTGTGAGTAAAGATGATAATTGTTATGTAAAAGTAAGACTAATTTACGATGATGGTGGTTAAACAAACAATGAATGAACATTTAATTATTTTAGTTTATGGTGATGACCTGGCTAACTTATGAAATGAGGTGTGGTAGACAGAAAAATAATGACAAAAAATTGTAAATAAATTTATAGTGAGATTAATTGTGTTTGTGTTATAAAATGTATTTTATGTAAACAACGTATGTAGGTAATAGGAATTGATTTTAATAATGATAATAATAATAATATTTTATCAAACTAAACAAATAATTGTGAAGTTTATAATGCAAATGAATTGTAATTATTTTGGAATAAGGTAATTAAAGTAATGTTGTTTTTGAATAACTGATTGAATTAAAATAAATTGGAGATTAATTAATTAATTAATGTTGTATAGATAAATTCTGATAATGAGATTTGAACTTGATAATAAATAATAAATGAATAAATGTAAAATGTGTTTAGTTGTGGAGTCATATGGTTATTATGGGGCAGAAAGTATATATGGTTTTGTACATTATCTTTGTTGTAATGAATGTTTATATTTTGAATTAATGACAGTAATCATGTGTTTATTAGATTGAATGAGTGACCATATGTAAGTATAAATTTGATGACTTTGACGTAAAGTAAAATGTTTTAATAATTAACTGTAAAGGAATTTAAAAGGTTTTAAATTAGGTGATAAATTAATTTGAGGTAGTTATGAATTTTCAATGATCATATTGATGTAAAATGTTGAAAAAGATGGCGTTTGGGTGATAGTTGTTTCAATAAGGCATTTAAGTCAGTCAGAGTTAATTTTAAATGGGTGTTAGACAAAATAAGGATTTTTGGAATAAAAGTAATACAGAAACGGGTCAGTAGTAGGGACACAGTAGCGATGGTGCATGTATGTAGAGAAAGTGAGAGTAAGGTAATGGGAGAGTAAATAGGTGGTGGTGAAATTTTGTAATGAGGGTGGTGTGGTAAGGAGTCCTCAACGACAGGCGTTGTGGCGGGAGGTGAATAGTTTTAAATGGGGTTTGGCGGAGTTATCTGGGAGAGGCCAGGAACTAATAAGGGAATGAGTATACGGGAAGGGAACACACATCCTAGGTACAAAGAGGGTATCAGGTATTTTATTATAAGAGGAGAATGATTTAAGGTGAGTAAGAGAAGTTAATGGAGGTAAATTTTTTGAGAGATCGGTGTCACCCTATGTAAATCTGTTAGTGGTTGTTAGAAGGAAGAAGGTGAGTAAGTGTAACGGGGCGAAAAGGGGGTATTCTATTTTGTTATAATTTTATTCTGTTTTATTCAATTTATACGGGCCCAAAACAGCGAGTCACCTACATAAAACGGTTCAGTGGGTTGGAAGGCGGCGTGGTCAACAACAGTTTAATTCACAGAATTCCAGTGCGCACATGCCTGTGTTTTCCGTTGGGGAGAAGAGTAAAAACTTTGTAGCTAACAACCAGCTACAACGGAATGTGGCCTGTACACGCCAACGCAATTGAATTCGCAGAACTTAAGGGCAGTGTTACGCACACCAACGCGCAACAACAACCAGGCGCGCGGACGGGACGCCAAGCAGTTCAACCGACGCTGCCGAAAATGGCGCAAAGACGAAGGTTTTGTTCGACATCCAGTCTGAGCTGGAGGAAGTATGGATAAGTCACGCCCATTCGCGTGACGTAACCAGTGGCAGTGTAATTTCGTCAACGCCTGACACACGTAAATAACACGTGTTACCTGAACAGTGACGAACGATTTAACACATAAGGCATTGTAATTTCCGTCATGCCTAACTGCTGGTGGGAGAAATTTTTGGTAGCGTTCCCCCCAGTCGACTAATAATATCGGCCACGTGTGGTCCAACTAAATTTTCTGCCCGGGCAATATAAAGGTCGGCCGACTATAACGGGATGTCTGAATAAAAAGTGTAATCAAAGTAAAAGAATATGAATCGGTGAACAAGTGTAGTGTACAAAATCAACGGAACAATAACAGTTTTCATCAAAAAGTGAGTAGTGTGGGTGACGCGCCATGCGGTCGACGGAGATGCCATGGTAAACTGTACGGTATACGAATAAAAATTATTATAATCATGTTTTAAAGGGGATGTAAAGTAATTAACAGAAAAGGGGTTTTTATAATG
This sequence comes from Magicicada septendecula, assembly GCA_034769895.1. Lineage (NCBI taxonomy): Eukaryota > Metazoa > Arthropoda > Insecta > Hemiptera > Cicadidae > Magicicada > Magicicada septendecula. The sequence continues at coordinate 1,437,434,855 of CM068367.1, read as the reverse complement.
GAATGAGAGTAGTGTGTGCAGCAATCTGGGTCGTCTATAATAAAATAAGATAGTTAGGGTCATGTATTAATAAATATATATTTGTTTGTGTAAAATGATTCAAGGTCTTGTTTATGTTTTAAATAATATAAGTAATAATAAATGATGTGAAGGCAGAGAAGTTTAAGTCAGCAGAAAATTTGAGTAACTTTGAGAAAAATTTAAAGTAAGGAAATAAAATGTTAAAAGGTTGAAAGAGTGGAATAAAATTTTAATTGTTTCGCTTCATAAGTGCGAGTTTGCGTACATTTGTTATGTAACCTGATAATCACACTTGCATTTCAACGTTCGTGTGACGCAACTCTGGGCTGGAGAAGATTTTTAAGGTAAGTGGAAGACAAGTATTTTGTGATCTAAATGTATTAATTAATAAATAATATCACAAATGGCGCGTCCGAAGCAGGGACAGTTTTTATAAATTAAAACCTATATATAAAGACCACACCTACAAGTAAAATGCAAGTTTGATTTGAAGGTTAAGTGACTACTTAAAAATTACGTAGCATATATAAAATGGTACATCAATGTTCAAATGTTAAGAGTTAAGTGGTAGATGTTTTATATAAGAAAATTTAAATCAATATACTTATAAATATGGCAGGAAATGATGAAATTATTGTAAATGAAATGATTAATCTTGACGAATCAGCCATTATAAACAGCCCCGAAATACATTCAACTCCGAATGTAGGTAAAGACGATAAAAATGTAAATATAAGCGTTACAAATGAAACAAATAGTACAGATGATTCGGGGATTCAAATAACCCCAAAATTGAGTAGGGAAAGTAAAATTAATAATGATGAAGTCAGCTTCACTGACGATAAAACAGAAAGTCAGTCAACACCTATCCAAAATAAAAAACCGGACGATAGCTATGCAATGCTTAAAATGATACAAGCAATGATAGAAAAACAGAGTGTAAAGCTAGAGGAACAAAAGAATGAAATTAAAATTGAATTTAACAGTAAATTTGACGCTAAATTTGATGAACAGAATAGTCGATTCAATGAACAAAATATTAAATTTGATATTATAAATAGTCATTTTGACGAAATAAATACACAAAATGCTAAGTTTGAGGTTAATATGAATAAGCGTTTAAATGAAATGGATGAATGCTTTAATACGATTACAGAACAAATATTAGAATCAGTAAGTAGCAGTTGCGAGAAAAAGATTGATGAAATGAATAAAAATTTTGAACGTAAATTAGATCAGATATTGAATAAGGAGTTAGATGACAATGTTACGAATATTAATAATGACAAAATAGTGGAAGAGTTAGTGTTAGATAATAAAGTATTGTTCTTTGTATTGTTTAAATTAGCAGCCATCCTTACTATTTCTTTTATGAATTTGCTCACTGCTATAATTTTTATTGTTCGACTAAGCTTTTCGTCATCACTGACATCTTCAGGTCTTAAACAACAAGGTGAGCAAATTCATAAAAGAAATAATAAAGTATTGAGTAGTGATGATAATGATGTTAAGTACAATTCTGAGAGTATAGTGGGGGTAAGGAATAGTGGAGAAACAGATGAATTAAACGAAAATAAAAACGATCAGATGGCAAGTAAGGAGGTAAGTAGGGGTAAGAATTATGAGAATATAATTAAAATAGTGCTGATGAAGTTTTAGTGGAAGTAGGATGTAATAATGGAATGTTAATCTGTGTTGATGGGTTAAAGAGAGTGGGTGAAGAGAGTTATATTGTGGGTATGAAGCAGAGGGTAAATTTTCCCCAGGTTTATTGTTAACCAAGGTGTTTACAAATGTTGTTGTGGAAGGGCAAGAGTCCCGTATTATTGGAAGACATGAGGTCTTTGAGTTGTTCCCCGAATTTTTATGAGTTAGTACCCTCTGTGTGGAGTGAGAGAGAAAATGTGATATGGTGTTGTGATGAGAGAAAGAGAGAGATAGAGATTTTTGAAATAAATAGAGGTTATGAAAGGTTAGCGCAGGTGTTAGATATTGAGATAGATGAAAAAAGTAACTTACGTTGTAAAATAGAGATGGATAATTATTTTGATGATGATGATAAAATAACTGACTTTATAGTGAATAAAAATACTTACGGAGACAGAATTGAAATCACAAATGTAGACCGGTTTTATGAATCAATAGGTTATAATGGTGTCAAATATTATGTTGATAAGGGTTATTACAATAATAATAATAAATTGAGTGTGAGTAAGAATGAGAAGTGTTATAAAAAAATAAGACTATTATACAACGATGGCGGTTAGATAAGAAATCAATAAATGGACATTTTAAATATATTAAATATTTTAATGTATGGTTATGACCTTGCTGAATTTGGAAATGAAGTGTGGTAAAATTGAACAATTAATGATGAAGATTTGTAAATAAATGTTAGTGAAATTAATTGTGTTTGTATTGTAACAAGTATGTAATGTAAACAGTGTGTGTAGGTAGTAGAAATTGTTGTGATAATAATAATAATATTTTTGCAGACTAAATAAATACCATAATGAGTTTATAATAAATAAATTGTAATTGTTTTGGAAATAATGTAATTAATATGTTGTATTTTTAATAATTGAAGGAATTAAAGTAATTTGAGATGTTTAAATATTTTTGATTGTTTTAAAATGTTGTATAAAGGAATTTTTCTAATGAATTTAAATTATTTTATGAGATTTAATTTTGATAATAATTAATGAATAAATAAATGTTAAATTGTATTTAATTTGTGGAATGACATGGTTGTTAAAATGTTTCAGAAGGTACATGGAGTTATTGGTGTTTGGTGTTGATATTTTGTGTTTATGATAGTTTATGAGTCACACTGTAAGTATGAATTTTATGATGCCAGTTAAATAAAGTAAAATGTTCAATGTCTGAATAGTAAATTTTAAATGAAATATTATGTAAAAGGAAGGTTGATAACAAAGAAAAATTTTGGAAAAGTTAATGGTATAGTAAATAATAAATAATTGATAATTAATTCATAGAAGTTCAATTGAAATTAAAATATCATATTTATAATTTTATATGCAAATGTAAGGTGTGTAATTTCTGATCAACCGTAAATGTGAATTGTTTGTTTTAATGGAATGATCGCAATGTTAATTATGAGTGTATTGCATGTATTATGTTAATATAAAAATTTAAGTAAAATATACCCAAACATATAAGAGTTGACCTTCCGTGAATTGCAGTAACGGTGTCAGCGTTGGCCTTATATGTCTTTTGGTAGTTTCCCCACATTTCGGGCGGTCACGGTTTCACCAGGCCCTGGCCTTGGAATTATGTAAGTTGTTACAAAATTGGTGAATATTGAAGTTGAACCAGGGGGGTAACAGGGGAAACTACATAACTATGGAACAGCGGCTATTGTCGAAGGTGTCGATAGTGCCATCTTTAAGGGTGTGTGAATCATTTTAGTAGGATTACTGGTGTCCTCGGACATCAGTAATACCGAATTTTTATGTAACGCTGAACCAAGAACGGTATAGTCAGCGATTATACCTTATACATGTAACTTCAGTTCTTGGGGATGCAAATGGACGCCACAGTCCACCATCAATAAACAATAGTGTGTGTGGAAAAGGAGCTGGTCGTTACAAGCCAGGGGCACAGATATAGCATCTGTGCATAAGGCAAACGCTCGATCCGGTCCATCCGGTAGGTGGTTACCTAATTGTAACTGGGAAAAAGGGGGGGACTTTAAGTAACGATGTAGTGGGAGTGTAGCTGTAAATTCAGCGAGAGGGTGACGACCTCTGTAAACAGTGGGCGGTCAACTTATAACACGACTCTATAGAGAGAGTTGGGGGTTGACATTCCATAGAGCTGTTCAGTAACTGTTGCTATGACTATGACTCAATGAGTAGCAATGTAAGTCCCTATGAGAGCAACCAATTTTAAGTGATCGAGTCAATTATAATGTTTTATTTTGATTCAAAAATACTATTGTACTAGATAGACTGTTTAGGAGTAAGTGATTTAAATGTGATGTGCTTTGAGTAAGGATTTCAGAAAAGACTTTGCTAATACTTAAAAGACTTTCAAGTATATCGGATGTTTATCAGATTCTGTTTAGTATGTTTTATTGTGTCATTATTGTTAGTATGTTAAGGGTAAGAATTTATAAACATATGTACTTTATATAATTTTAAAACATATCTGTAGTAAGGTCATTCACCTTGCCAAGAAAATCAGCTGATCAGCTGTAGTATGTCACTTATAGTGATTAGAAAAATTTTCAATGTAGTTAAATGTTTGAATATTATGAAAATTGAATATAATTAATGTTTGAATATAATGATTTCAATGTGGTTAAAAGATTTTATTTAAATGAAGGAAATAATTTGCGGGAGTTAAGAATTTTAAATGGTTGGTAAAAGATGGTAAATATTAGATTTGGGTGATTATTATTTCGTTGGGACATTTAAATCAGTCCATGTTAAGCTTAAAGGGGTACTAGAGAGAATAATATTGTACTGAATAAATGTAATGTAGAATTTGAGAGGTAATAGTGACACAGTAGCTATGGGTAAAATATGTAGAGTAATGATTGATATATTGAGTTAATAAATAAGTGGAGATATTTTGTAGATGAAAGTGATGTAATGGGAGAGTAATTAGTTGATGGGAATTTTGTAAGGGGGGTGGTGTGATAAGGAGTCCTCAACGAAAAGCGTTGTGGCGGGGAGGGAACAGTTTAGCGCCGGAAAGGGTTACCTAGGGGGAGTCCAGGAACCAACATAAGGGAGTGAGCAGTGGTAGGGGAACACACATCCTGAGTACAAAAGGGGTAGAGAGTATTTTTTTATAAGGGTAGAATGATGCGATATGAGTTGAGTAGTAAGTTGGGGTTAGAGAATGGTGGGTAGATGTTTTGATAGAGGGGTGTCATGTTAGTTAAAATCTGTTAGTGATGTTAAAGTCAGAAGGGGGGTAAGATTATATGTAAATGCCAAGGTAGTAAATCAAATTATTATGAATAATTAAGTCACCCAAACTAATTGAGATGGCGAATATTAAAGAAAGAAAGTCATAGTCAAAAGGAAAAAAATTAATTGAAACAAGTGACAGATTTTGATAGAATCTGAGAAAAATGTAAAGCTCTAAAATGTGTAAATTTTGGGTCAATTTAAATGTGAAATTTTATTGTTTATTGTAATAGTAACCATGTTAATTTTAAATGTCTTATTTTATTATGTGGTATTATGTTTGACGATAAGAAATTTTAAAGATGTTTTATGTACTTTATGATGTAGCTTTGTATAACATAGGTATGTCAAGGTCGTTGACTTGACCCAGAGAGATCAGCTGATGGTTGATGTTATAGACAAGACCAGTTTCTGGCAATTGATTGGTGCAATTTGGTCGATTGATTGAATTAAATAATTTTGTTTTTTGATATAGAGAAAAGTGTATTTTGGTAAATTAAAATTTTTGTGGGAAAAAAAATTTTTGATTTTTTTGCCTGCCATATAGATGATGTTTGAATTTCAAGCGTATTATTGTTTATGTGTATTACTAGTGTTTTATTGAATTATATTGTTTAGAATATATGTGTAAACAAATGTTAGAGTAAGTGAATTCATGTTTAATAAGGTATTCAATTTGTTTTCGTTAGGATTGTTATTAATATTGAAGAGAATTAATAGAGTTGATGGATTCATGCAAAAGATTTTTAATTTTATTCTTTGAGAAAGTAATGGAGATATAACAATTTGATTTCATTTAAATGAATTTTGAATCTAAAAATAAATTTTTTTGTTAGGATGTATTAATAAGTATATGTATGCGCCCAGTATTGCTGAAGGCGACCCAGTATGCATGACAAGGGGGAGCATATCGGTTGAGGATCTGGCATGGTATAAGACCAAGGGTTTGGATTTTGGGGGGGTGGCATGTTAGAAGGTTAGGTGCGCTGTGGTGCGTGTCTGTTCGATTTTATGGTGTTGGGATCTCGAATAGAGAAGTCCAGTAATATCGCTCAGGTGCGGCCATAGTCTCCGAGCTAGGGGGGTAGTTTACCCATGATGTGTAAGAACTAATGGGGGGTTGTTGGCACCATATCCTCACCGATCCTCTTAGGGTTTAGCAATGAGATTTCTTCTGTTTCGGCAGAAGATCTCTCATTGGGGGGTATTGTAATGGGCCAAAAAGGGGGTATTCTATTTTGTTGTAATTTTATTCTGTTTTATTCAATTTATACGGGCCCAAAACAGCGAGTCACCTACATAAAACGGTTCAGTGCGTTGGAAGGCGGCGTGGTCAACAACAGTTTAATTCACAGAATTCCAGTGCGCACATGCCTGTGTTTTCCGTTGGGGAGGAGAGTAAAAACTTTGTAGCTAACAACCAGCTACAACGGAATGCGGCCTGTATACGCCAACGCAATTGAATTCGCAGAACTTAAGGGCAGTGTTACGCACACCAACGTGCAACAACAACCAGGCGCGCAGACGGGACGCCAAGCAGTTCAACCGACGCTGCCGAAAATGGCGCAAAGACGAAGGTTTTGTTCGACATCCAGTCTGAGCTGGAGGAAGTATGGATAAGTCATGCCCATTCGCATGACGTAACCAGTGGCAGTGTAATTTCGTCAACGCCTGACACACGTAAATAACACGTGTTACCTGAACAGTGACGAACGATTTAACACATAAGGCATTGTAATTTCCGTCATGCCTAACTGCTGGTGGGAGAAATTTTTGGTAGCGTTCCCCCCAGTCGACTAATAATATTGGCCACGTGTGGTTCAACTAAATTTTCTGCCCGGGCAATATAAAGGTCGGCCGACTATAACGGGATGTCTGAATAAAAAGTGTAATCAAAGTAAAAGAATATGAATCGGTGAACAAGTGTAGTGTACAAAATCAACGGAACAATAACAGTTTTCATCAAAAAGTGAGTAGTGTGGGTGACGCGCCATGCGGTCGACGGAGATGCCATGGTAAACTGTACGGTATATGAATCAAAATTATTATAATCATGTTTTAAAGGGGATGTAAAGTAATTAACAGAAAAGGGGTTTTTATAATGGAATGAGAGTAGTGTGTGCAGCAATCTGGGTCGTCTATAATAAAATAAGATAGTTAGGGTCATGTATTAATAAATATATATTTGTTTGTATAAAATGATTCAAGGTCTTGTTTATGTTTTAAATAATAAAAGATATAATAAATGATGTGAAGGCAGAGAAGTTTAAGTCAGCAGAAAATTTGAGTAACTTTGAGAAAAATTTAAAGTAAGGAAATAAAATGTTAAAAGGTTGATAGAATGGAATAAAATTTTAATTGTTTCGCTTCATAAATGCGAGTTTGCGTACGTTTGTTATGTAACCTGATAATCACACTTCCATTTCAACGTTCGTGTGACGCAACTCTGGGCTGGAGAAGATTTTTAAGGTAAGTGGGAGACAAATATTTTGTGATCTAAATGTATTAATTAATAAATAATATCACGTAAGGTTATATATATTTAAATGCGCATTCAATAAATCAGATCATTATGAATGACGGAGAATCACCCAAACCAATTGATGATGAAAATACTTAATGGAAATTCATAATTTAAACGTAATAATAAATGTAACAAGTTAATGAGTTAATAGAATTTAAAGGTGAAAGCCGGTTTAGGCTGTAAGGTAAAACTTTACGTTTTTACTTATAAAAAACTTAGTGTTCCGAGTCGTCAATACTATAGTGATATTTAGTTAAGTAATGGACACGTCATGGACAACGAAATCCAAGAATTTAAAGCTAAAATAAGCTGTAAGTTGTGTAAATTTTTTGATAAAATCTGAATTTGAAATGTTATATATAATGAATGTTAATAATAAATTTGAATTTTTGTAGAATTTAATGGTACAATAAATGATAAATAATTAAAGGTTGATATAAAAAGAGTTAATAGAAGGTTCAAGTTGGGATGTTTATATTTTTCTATACAAATTATTTAAAGGTGAATTGTTTAGTTTAATGTAGCAATGTAAATGTTCAAGGTTAATGTTTATTATGTTGTGTAGTATGTTAGAGTGTAGGAATTGTAAACATGTATTGTGTATAAATGGTAATATTAATCTACCTTGGTAACTAAAATCAAAATGGAATTTCAATTGGATTTGGTAAATGAAGTTGAATGATTTTGGAGTTTAAATTTTTGTTTTTTTTTGTCTAACCTAAAGTGTATAGGTTACAGAAGTAAAAATAATCTAGATTATATAATACAGGAAAATGTAATATGTTTAAGTTAAGGATACATGTGATAAAAAATATTGTTTCTTTAAGTAGTTCATTGAGATATACAACCAATACTTTGCTAAAAGGCAAACCAGTGTGACTAAGGGGAAACAAGTCAGTTAAGGATATGGTGTGTTGAAAAGCCAGTAATTGATATTTTTTATTGAATGTTACAGAGTTTGGTGATACTGTGGCGGGTGCCTGTCTGATTTTACGGTGTTGGGATCTCGAACAGAGAAGTCCAGTAGAGTCATGCAGGTGCAGCCGCAGTCACCAGACTAGGGGGGTAAGTTACTCATGATTTTAGTAAGGATTTAAGGGGGGTTGTTGGCGCCATATTCTTGCTGGTTCTCTTAGGTTTTTAGCAATGAGAGTTTTTCTGTTTCGACAGAAAACCTCTCATTGGGGGGTATTGTAACGGGGAAAATAAAGCTGAGGGTTTATTTTTCTATTTTTATAATAATTGTAATAATCTGGGGCCAACTCGGCTGGGCAACATTTTTTATCACAAAAGCTTGATTTGTTTAACACCCTGTGGTTAGCTTGGTGTCAGGCCGAGCGAGGTACGAGAACAATTAAGTCTGGGAATGTGTACGAGCACGCGAGTGTGCCGCCTTTTGCACAACGTGAGAATCACGTACATACATTCCATAGTCGCACAGGAGATGGAAAGAGCCAATCAGCGTTCGAATTTACGAACACGTGGCCGGCGAGACGGGCTGCAGAGCAGACCCACGCTTCGCCTGACGCTGATTATTGAAAACGAGTCTTCAACCTGTACAGTTGTTAAGTCAACCATAGTCTCAAATGAGTTCTAGGTAGGCCGAAAAAGTATTAAAGTAGGCCTACCAAGTAGTATAAAAAGTACAACCAGTGTTAAATAATGAAGTGACGATTAAATGACGTTAAACTTTGGTCGGAGTTGAGAGTGTTCAGTGAAAACAGTTCCGGACAATATTTGGATATTACGCAAATAGGTAACAAGTATAAAGGCAGATCATTTGGCCAAAACATTATAAATCATTAATGAGCTCATAAATAAAACAGGGGTAAAATTAATTAATAGAGTGAGAGAGTGTATGTACGAAAAAATAACAGGGGAAAAAATAACGTAATAGTACTGGTTTATAAGTAGGGGTTATTATTATAAGATACGATGTAATAGATGTCAATAGAAAGAAGTAATTAAAATAAGAGAAAGAAAGAAGTAATTCAATTTGAATAAATGAATAAGATTTGTTTTAACAGAATATAACCATGTGTTAGCGTAGTTATTTCGTAGTTACCATTTCCTAGTGTTCTGTGCTGAAAAATTCGTCTAACGTTTCCGAGAATCTTCTGAATTGGGGGAAGTACTTACTTACTAGCCAACGCCCACCCTTGGCTGTTGGGCCATTAGGCGGCGTGCTGACCAGTAGAGACGTGAGAGCCTTGCCGTACCATCTTCGCCTTGGACTTGCGTGTCTGAGATCAAGGCTGGACATGCAATTAGGTGATCCGCATTCATGGAAGCGTATCCACAGAGAACACATTCAGGAGACGACAACACGCCAATGCGGTGCAGGTGGGAGGCCAGGTAGTCATGACCGGTTGTAGTTCTAAAAAGAGCAACACTAGTTGCTCGGGGTAGAGTTCTGTTGATGGGGCCGTCTGTAACCAATGTTGCCCATCTTTTTCCCACACAGGCTCTTAATTGTTTTTCTTTTAGCCATAGTTTTATTGAGGAGTTTATTCTTGCTTTCGCAGATGCATATGAGCTGGGGGTCTCCGGCTGAGGTAGTGCTGCGCCCATTTTGGCGAGGATGTCTGCTTTTTCATTTCCCATGATGTTGACATGGCTGGGTACCCATTGCAGTTCAATCTGCCAGCCTAATTGTACAAGGTTCTGCAGTTCTCGTCTACACTCAATTGTCAGGGAGCAGTTTGTATCACCATTTGAGGTCACGTTTTGAATCGCTGCAGTCGAATCTATGAGGAAGACGGCTTTGTTAGGTGGTGAGATCTTGGCAAGCTCAATAGATGCTGCCTTTATGGCTGCTACCTCTCCGTCATAGTTGCTTAGCCGGCCTCCTACAGCGAGGTGGCCTTCAAATAGAGAGCTGTAGAACCCAGCCCCTGTTGCCCCTGTAGATGGTATAGAGGATCCGTCTGTGTAGATTCGTATCCACTGCTCAGCGGGAAAATGTTTTTGTACAGTGTGTAAGGCTGCTTGACGAAGCTCGGCTTCATTCGACTCTGTTTTTGTCTTATTATGGTCGAAGAGTTTCAAGTTAGCATTTGGGAGTTGGCTAAAGAATTCACGGTGATGTATAAATGGTGCTGCCTCATTTGGTTCTATGTCGTATTTGCGTTGGAGTTCTTCATAGATCGCAATCGGGCATTTCTGAGTTTTCAGCCATTCTGTCGCTGTTTTATAGTTATTCCAACGTTGTTGGTAGGCTCTTTTACATCTCTCCCAGGATATGAGGCACAGCTTTTCCCGTCTTACTTGGATAGGTTCGACTTGCAGTTGTGACTCCATGGCAAGTATAGGAGTTGATTTCGGCGCACCAGTTATCGTTCTAAGGGCTGCATTTTGGACCAAGTGAAGTTTCTGGCATGCTGCATTGGAGGCAGTAATAGTTGCTTCTGAGCCATATTCCAATAGCGGCCGAATGTAGCTCTTATATGCAGTTGTCAGAACATCTTGATTTGCTCCCCATGTAGTCGCAGTGAGTCGTTTAAGTAGCCGGCAGCGCCTAGACGCACTGTTCGCGGACTGTTCTATATGGTGCTTCCACGTCATTCTGGTGTCTATATTAACACCCAGGTATTTAGACATGTTCACCTCTTCGAGTTCCGATCCACAGTAGCGCAGATTGACCGTAGGCCGCCTTGTTGATAGAGAGAAAAGTTGGTATGTCGTCTTGGTGGTATTTACCGTCATGGCATTTAGTTTGGCCCACACTTCTAGTTTAACAAGTGCACTATTAATAGTTGCCTCAAGACCCATGATATGGCTGCTAGTTGCCCAGATGATAAGGTCATTGGCATACAGGAGCGCTTGTACTCCCGGTACACACCGAACAGCCACCAGAATGTCATTGACCATAAGGTTAAATAGGCTGCAGCTGATAACGGCACCTTGGGGTAGCCCTTGGCATTGAATTCGGTACTCTGAAAGGCAATCATTATAGCGGACACGAATTTGTCTTTGACTCAAGAAGGACGCTATCCAGTTAAAAAGGTTACCTGCGATGCCACTCAAAGCAAGTTTGTGAAGCAACATGGGTCTCCAGACTGTGTCGTACGCGTTTTTTAGGTCAACCATTACTGCCAGGGAGGACATTTTCTTGTGGTACCCATCCTTAACACTTTGTGCAAAGTAGACGGCTTGGTCCATGGTGCATCGGTGCGCTCGGAAACCTGCTTGGCATTCATCAATAACCGCATTCATTTCAAAGAACTGGTTCAGACGCCGCACAACCATTCTTTCGGCAACCTTGCAGCAAGCACTTGTTAATGTGATGGGGCGGTAGCCGTCAGGTGTATCACTTGGCTTTCCTTTCTTGGTAATAGGTATAATCTCCCCTTTCCTCCATTGCTGGGGGACGCGTGTTTTCCACGTTAGATTAATGAGATTGAGCAAGGCTAGTTTCGCTGTGTTACCAAGATTTTTTAGGAGCTCTGGGTAGATTGCGTCGGCTCCTGCTGCCTTCTTGTCCTTTGTGTTTGATAGTGCAAATTCAAGTTCGGAGAGGCTAAAATCGCTTAGGCAAATTTTTTGTTCGGTTTTGTTGAGGCATTTCATTAGAGGTTTTTTATTCAGGTGTCTGTGTTCGTTTCTTGTCTTTCGGGTTCGGCTTATATTTGCGTAGTACTTGCAAAAGGTGTTAGCTATTTTTTTGGGATCTGTGATAAGATTGAGTCCGTTTTTGAAAGGTTGTTGTCCTCTGGCTTCAGTGTCATTATTTAGCCTTGAGACAAAACGGTGTGCTTTTGCTCCATCGCGCCGGAAATCCAGCTCCAATAGGAAGGTTTTGAAGGCCGATCTTTTAGATTGTTTAATTTCTTTACGTAGTATGGCCTGGGATTTTCGGAGTTGGATACAGTCAGATAGTTCTTTAGATTTCTCTGCTTTCCTTCTCAGAGTGTCTCTTGTTTTCTTGAGGGATGAAAGTCTTTTATTCCAGAATGGTCGAAAACCCTTTACTTGACCCCTTGGTACACATAATAGAGCAGATTTCAGTATAGCATCGTTCAGGGACTCTATAGCTGTTTCAGGTGATTTCCAATTTATTTCGTGTGGTATAATATCATTTGTTATCTTGCCGTATTCGCTCCAGTCGGCTTTTCTAAAGTTCCACCGGGGGGGGGGGGCACGTTTGTTAATGTATGTGGCTTTTCCTGTCGCACATTTGATGAGAATGGAGCGGTGTCCACAGCCTCCTGCGTCATCCATCAAGTGAACTTTTGTCTTCTGTGCGATGTTAGGGTGCGTAAGGACGAGATCTGGTCGGGAAGTCTGTCCAGCAAATGACAGGAAGGTTGGTGGCGTGTCTTTCAGGTCAAGAAAATTTTCGTCGATGAAAAGTTCTATGTGTCTTCGTGCGGGTGTTAACCTGTCATATCCCCATCTCGGTGATTGGCTGTTAAAATCACCTATGATTATGCTATTTGCTTGGACCATTGATTCAATTGCATCAAGGGATGGAATATTGCCAGGAGGGTTGTATAATCGTATGACTGTGAAATGTTTGTTATTTTTCCATATATGGGCTAGAATTATTTCCACTTTGTCATCGTCTTGCATCTCATGGATTATCTCAAATTTAGAGCAGAGATTATTTTTAATTCCAACAATTATCCCCGAGGCGACTTGTTGTGATCGAGGTAAAATATGGCTGCAGTATCTGGTAGTTTGGTAAAAATTCAGAGAATTCAGTCGCAGCGCCTGCTTCTACTATAACATATAGATCCACATCAATTTGGCAGATGCTTCGTTTAAATTGTAAAAAGTTATCATTGCTAAGACCTCCGGCATTCCAATACAGGATACTTAGGTCCGTGTCAAGGCCCTGAAAAGGGCCGTTGGTGTTTTTGGCAAGGTTCTTTTGTATCATTTTGGTCAGCGTGCTTTAGGCGAACCTTTGTTGATCGTTTAGTTTATGCAAGGGGCACCACGTGCAGGCGATCAACTTCACTCCCCTGAATTGGGGGAAGTCAGATGGCAAAATTGTTCAGTTTTAATTAAGGTAATGTATAAAGGTTTCCATATCTGTCCTTCAAAGATATTGGTGGCGACTCTGAACCTCTGTTGGAATTTATAAAAAGGTAAGTCAGTGAGAAAAGATCGCAGGTAAGGTTCTGCCAGGGCAGTATTTTATTATTTTATGTATAAATTTAATTGTAACTTAACACTCACTTATATTACCTGTTCCCGGATCGCCTTTATTCTCATTTGCTTGATCTGTCTCTCTACCATTTTCTACCACCCCTACACTATCAGCACTATAATCGTGATTCAATGTTTTATTCTCTAACACTACCACTTCAGCTATGTTACCATTATTATTCGTCATCTCACTACCAATATTACTTTCACGTACTGTCTTATCCACTGCCTGATTTATTTTACTTTCTTGTTTACACTCTTCCGTTCGTTTTTTATCATCATTAATAGTATCATCACTATGCTTTTTAATTTCAGCGAATATTCCCTCTTCTTGTTCTTCCATTCGTCTCAAATTATCATCCAGTTTACACCACTCATCATCCGTCATTCTATTCACAATACCTCTGAACTCTTTTTCCCATGCCTCCCATGGGAAATCTATTTCGGTTACTTGTGCCTCAGCCATGTTAAACAAAATTTTTTATTATGATACCCGTTATATAACACTCACTATAACCCTTCTATTACACACTAATTATACACTCCAAATCAAAATACCCCACACATAAAATCATTATCAATATGTAAAAGTAAACACACAATAATTTCACAGGCACGTTACACTACCAAACCATAACCTAGTCACACATACGTAACATAAATATATACGATAAATTTTACAAATACGCCGTTACCAAATCCTATATTCTGCGCTTAAAACAGGTCTATTTCATATACTATTTATATGCCATATCCTGGCAGGGTCGCCAATTGTAATGAAATAAACTAATTTAATAAATACACTGCCAGAATACTTACCTGTCTTGCAATCTCTATCTCGTAACTTACCTTCAAACACCAAAAAAATTCAGGGCTGCCAACACGTTCATTGAAGTTAATGTGTAAACTTTTATACTCTTCCCATTGCACAACCTTTAACTAATTTTGCGATCTGACTTCACATTACCTCAGAAAATTCCACGAGTCGTTAGACAAGTTTTTAGCACAAAATATAGGAAATGGTTACAGGCGAAGTGACTAAGCTTAACACATGTTATGCTAAACAAACCTCATTTTTTATTATATCTCAAACTTCAATTCTCCCTCTCTCTCGCTCTCTCTTTTCTTCACAAACTATTCCATACCAACATTTATATGAAATTATAAATTAATGATTACAATAAAATTAATAATGAATAATTATGTAACTTTAATTATATATATAAACAATAAAGTCCCTAGTTCTGGGCGGCATTGTAACTTTAATTCTTTGCACAATTATTATTTATTTATAATAATATGGTATATGTAGGTACTTACCGTATGATTCACTACATATCCGGTTTGAGCACGTGACGTTATAACCACCATTAATTTTCTCCCTAGGGTCCTAAGTTCTATATTAAGCGAGACCAGAGACAGTGTGGGATCTTGAAATAATGACGCTAACAACGATTGTGGTGACAAAACTTTTGTTTAATAATTCTGAATTTGCATTATTCACATTTACAAAATCAAAAATGGCGTCTTGTACATCCAGAGACAAAATGGCGGCTATATACTTCCACCCATACTAATTATTCATTAATTTCGATTAGTTATTTCTGGTATTTGATTATTTACAAGAACATGTTAATAAACTGCAGTTCTTCTTGAGTTGATTTACTGCGTTTCAAATTACATAAACCAATGCCTCAATCTTTATTGTAAATGCCGGCACATACACGCTTCCATGCTCTCACACACACACATTAACAAAGGTACATTTTTAATTCATAGTAATTTTGAGCTCAAAAGAATATTAAAGTGTATTGATCTGAATTTTGACTTCCCTGAGGGTGTAGGATTGAAGTTCTCGTTAGGCGTTCCACGTTGTTTGGCAGATGTACGGCCGAACGTTCCTTGTTTCTTTTCTCTTTGATCACTGACGCTAATTTACATTTTGAACTGTTAGTTACTGACTGATTTTGAATTTTCACTGACTGTTACATTTTGATTACATTTTTATAACTCCAAAACACTTTTGCTGGCAATAATCTGCCGGCGAATATTTTAGCGTGCTAACGCTCTGATGGTATGTTGCAGACTGAGAGCGAACAACTGGTACACTCTACCCATGTGGAAGGGTTATTCCGTCATCATCCCATTGTTTAAAACTGATGATGACATCGTTTTGCGTCACAGTCGTTACGTTTTTCTTGTTGTTATGACGTTTTAACATCGTTCGAGGCCTGCTGGATACAAATATGTGCCGAAAGTCACGTATGCCCCTGACCTTGAAGTCAAATTGTACTGACAAACTACGTCGTGTGTAATACATTGGGGAAAGTTAACCTAACCATTTTTAAATATACCAAAACACACAAAAATTATTTCCCTGTACCAATAAATCCCTAGACGGTCTTATGTACCGTCACAAAACCCCCTCAATGAGAGGTTTTATGTCGAAACATAAAAACTTTCATTGACTCATTCACACCTCCTAAAGGGATCAGCCCAGATATGTCGCCACAACCCCCTGTAGTGGTTATATAAAAAACAACATCAATCACTTACCCTTGGTCCAATGATGATGACAGTACCTGCCTGACCTTACTGGACTTCTCATGTGAGATCCCAACACCGCAAGGCCATTTAAGCACTTGACGTTCCTGCTCTGACACGCTGGCCAGCTCAGGGCCGCCGTCACAGCATCACTAAACTCTGAAACATCGAATGCAAAATTTTAAATAGTGGCCTTGTATAATCCCATATCCACAACTGATATGTCTCCCCTTAGCTGCATTGGTTTATGTTATGAGGCATTGGTTTTCTTAATTTCTAAGTTCAAATAGCAAGCAAACAAGATTTATGACAGAAGGTCTTTCTCCTTATGCATGCCTACATTTACCAACTTTCTGACTCCAGTCAATACTACTTCATTCTTTTCACCACAAGAAAAAATACATTCTTATACTAAGATCATAACACGCAAAATAATTCTTTAAGTTTTTCAAAAAAGCAACAACAACTTATCTATATCCCTAATACATGGAATTCAAAACACAACTTTACTATGGCAAACAATCTAACTAGTATTTCTTCATTGATCAGTTTCCCTGATTTTAATAGTTCTTTACAACAGAATCAGAACTATTTTTATGCAACACCATTATCGACATCATATATTTAATGCTTAATATTTGTTACCGTTGCTGCCCCTGTAGCAACCTCCTAGCCACACACTCTATGGCCCTTTATGTTTCATACAATCATTTAACTTTATTTTCAAATCCTTTTATACAACTTTTTAATTAAGTAATTCATCTTCAGATATTCAATTCAAACAATTTAACAACACAAAGTTACTTTAATTACCTTGGACTTCACAATTCTTCTCATTATTTATTTAGTCAAAAATATTATAATTATTATTAAATCAATTCCACTATAAATTCCTATTACATATATGGTTTACATAAAATACATATAATATACAACAAAATGTAGTACACAAATACATTTAACATTGACACACAAAATTATACAATTCAGCTTATTATTTGTTATCATTGACCATTATCAGCTTATTATTCGTTCCCAAAACAATCCATTTTAAAACCACACTGTTCACATAATTTAAATGTTCATAACACAATAAAACAATTTATCCACCATCATCAAACAACAGTCGAATCTTAGGTCTACATACATTAATTATATTGAATCTCTTATATTAGTATCATAAATGTACAGATTATTCAATTTTTTATAATTTTCCACAATCTCATATAATTTGTCATGATCGGGTATAGTCCTGTCGCCCTTAGTATAATTTGTCATAATCAGGTAAGTTATATTATCATCTTTAACATCATCTACTGCTACCTCAGTTTCAATGTAAAGTAAGTACTTGCTGTTATTATCACTTCTCTCTCCACCTAACCTTTCCACAAATTCTCTATAATTCCTATTTATCTTAAAAATCTCTATCTCTCTCTTTGTCTCTCTCTCATCACAATATCTCTCTCTCTCAAAATATCTCTCACAATAACACCAAGTTACACTCTCTCTCTCAATATATGCAGGGGACTCTACAACTTTATCATCGCACCACCTATCAGGTGCACAAAAAATCCAGGGACAACTATTTGCAGACCTTTTGTCTTCCAAATACGCACGTGAAGCCTTTTCTTCACCCCCGACTACAACATTATGGGAAAAATTTACCCCCTGCAACCCCTCTACCTGTAAATTCTCTCTAATTCATCAACACTTTTTATCACTTCATTATTAAATTCTACTCCCATTATAATTTTATCACCACTCTCAATACTCACACAATTATTTTCTATCACCATATTTCTACTTCTATTATCATAATTCTAACCACTACTTACCTTATCGTCTTTATTTTCATCTTCGTTTAATTTATTGGTCTCTTTATTACCTGCTACCCTCATTTTGATCTCACAATTATCATTATAATGTACACTTTCAAATTACTGAGAGACTTATAACATTTAAATTATTATTTATTCAGGATAACTTACACCTTACAATCCAAGGTCCGTCACACGAACTGCGAAATACAAGCAGGGTTTAGGGTTATATCAGTAACATACTCGACTTGCATTTCTGTGAAACAACTCAAATTTTATTTCATTTTTTATGCTCCTTCAAGCTCCTTCAATATTACTGTTTCTCTCAAATATGAATAACACAAAACATTTATTTAAACATTGTATACTTATTTTAATCCTTATCTTAAGTAAGGTGACCCAGCTTGCTCATTCTCACATTCATACTTTTAAAACCCCCATTTATTTTATTTAGAACCCTTAAAAAAAATTATTGATACAGTGAAATTGGTCGTGGTTTACTTAACCATCGGTGTTTCTCCCCGTCTCGTGGCGCACTGAGTGTATGTCCGAAAGTTTTTTTCTTTTCACCACATTGTTAATTTTGCTTGCTTTTACTATTTATGTCAGTTTGTCACTTTCTATTAAAAGTTAAAAGAATTTATTTGGGGCCCACGAGTCTTGTTGTCCACCCGGCCGGATAAAAAATCGTTGGACGACTGCTTTTTATTATTTTTGCATTTTTGATAAAATTTAGCCCGGCAGGTGATGCACGCCACTACTCGCGTCTGTTATGTGTAGATGTTAATCGTCGACTTCCATTTGCATGACACCATTCCCCACTACATCTTGTTGCTCAAATGGAAGGCAGAAGGCATCTTGTTGCCTTCAGGTGATGAATTTTCCGTAGTCGTTCATAGTGTGTGGATTTTCTATGGGCCACGTGGCTAATGTTGTTACCAGTAGACGATATAGGAGGCTTTTGTAGGTGGAGCATTCACTTGACTTCTGTCGTCTCGAAAACACATGGTACAAAACTCTTACCGCTTCGCCATTTTCAGTAGCGTCGGTTTTAATTGTTTAGGCGTATAAGCTGCGCCCCGACGCGTCTGTGCGTCCAGCGAACGTGACAATCACTGAATTCACCAACAAGTCTGGCATTCTTCAACTACACTCTGCCCAAAACGTTTATGTTACTGTTCTTTGTTCGAATACAACCGTAGTTCACATGGAACTTCCAACTAAAAGTTTAAATAAATTTAATAAAATAAAATCCCCCTTTTTGCCACATTACAATAATCCCCCCCCCCAATGAGAGGTTTTATGCCCAAAAGCAGAAAAACTCTCATTGCTAACCTAAGAGGATCGGTGAGGATATGGCGCCAACAACCCCCCCCCCCCCGTTAATTTCTAAACACGTCATGGGTAAACTACCCCCCTAGCTCGGCGACTATGGCTGCACCTGCATGACATTACTGGACTTCTCTGTACGAGATCCCAACACCATAACCTCGGAGAGATAGTTACCATAGTACCCCTAACCTTCTATCACTCCGCCAAAAAATCAAAACACTGGCCTTATACCATACCAGATCCTCAACCGATATGTTCCCCCTTACATGCATACTGGGTTGCCTTTAGCAAGTACTGGGTGCGTACACATACTCAGTATTACTGATCATAACATCTACATTCCATTTCTTGCTTTCAAATTTCAAAATAATTTCTGTTTTATTTTCAATTTCTTTTCTCAAATTTCATCTACTTGACATTTTTTTTTTAATAAAAATAAATCAAACAAATTAGATTAAATCACTTAAATTCTGTTCAAAATTAATCTAAGTCCAATATCAAAATGTTATATTACCATTAATTTCATCAAAACCCCAAAATCTTTTACATGAATCTACAATTCTTCTTCACTAGCTACTAACAATCATGAAAAACAAATAAACTGAACACCTTATTAAATCATAAATTCACTTATCCTAATATATGTTTATAACACACATTATATGGACAATATAACTCAGTTAATACATTAGCAATACATATAATCCACAAAATACTCTGAACATCAAAACACCATCTATACGGCAGGCACAATGAAAAAATAAAATTTTTGTTTTCCCCAAAAAAATTTTGATTCCCAAAAAGAATCATTTTGTTAACAAAATTTATTATTTAATCATTTCAGTATGAACACAAATAAAATCTACGAACCAATTGTAAGAAACACACAATATAACAAACATCAGTCATCAGCTGATCTCTCTGGGTCATGTGAATGACCTTGCCCTAGATACACTACACAAAACTCTACCATGAAAATACACAACATATGTTCATAATTCTTACACTAACATAATACATACAATACACTCATCACCAACATTGCGATTATTACATTAAAATAAACAAGTCACCTTTAATTTTGATCAAAGTTTACACTCCTTACAGCTTTATTTTATTATCAAATTCTATTAAATTTTTCACTTGTTTCAGTTATTATTCCATTTTACCTTTGATTTTCTCTTTAACCTTTTCATTATCAATTATTTTGGAAGACTCTTAATTATTCGTAATAATTCGATTTACAAATGGGTGATTAAATATAACCTCAACCCCCTTCTGACTCTAACACTTACTAACAGATTTACATAGTATGACACCACTCCCTCAAAATATTTATCTCCACTAACTTACTACTCTAACTCACTTCGAATAATTCTACCCTTATAACAAAATAACCTATACCTCCTTTGTACTTAGGATGTGTGTTCCCTCCCTATGCTCATTCCCTTATTGGTTCCTGGTCCCCCCCAGGTAACCCCGCCAACGCACATACGGTTCAACTCCCACCACAATGCTTTTCGTTGAGGACTCCTTATCACACCACCCCCCTTACAAAATTCCACCATCAGCTAATTACTCTCCAATTACATCCCTCTCATTACTCTACATATACTCCCTATCGCTACTGTGTCACTATTAATACTCGGTTTTCTATCTTACTTTTATTTTCAAAAATCTTATTCGGTTTAACACCCATTTAAACTTAACTCTGACTAATTCAAATGCCTTATTTAAATATTTATCACCCAACTTCTAACCTTTATTACCCAATGAAAATTCATAACTATCTCAAATTAATTTCATCATTTACTTTAAAACCTCTTAAACACATTGAAAATTTATTATTCAAACATTCAATTATATTGACAAAATCTGCAAATCAATTATAAGGGACATACTGCATAGATAACACCAGTAGTCAGCTGATGTTTCCTTGTCAGGTGAATGACCTTTCTCTCAACACCCTTCATATAACTCACAAATACACAAGATTATACAATTATTATTATAAAATATTCTGGTGGATTTAGAATCCTTACAATTAAACCTAGTACTTAAAATCATTTGCTCTCATAAGGGAAATACATCACTAATCATCGAGTCATAGTTATAGCAACTGTTACTGAACAGGAACTGGGTCGTCAACCACCAACTCTCTCTATAGAGGAAGTGAAATTGATTGCCCGCTGTTTACAGATGTCATCACCCTCTCACTGATTTCTCAGTTACCCTCCTACTACATCGTTTTCTTAAATTCCCCCCTTATACCCAGTTACAATTAGGTAACCACCCGCCGGATAAACCGGATCGAGCGTTGCCTTATGCATAGATGCGTTATCTGTGCCCCTGGCTTGTAACGGTCAGCTCCTTTTCCACACACACTATTGTTTCCTGCTGGTGGACTGTAGCGCCCATTTGCATCCCCAAGAACTGAAGTTTATATAGGGTATAGACGCTGCCTATACCATCCTTGGTTCAACGTTATTTAAAAATTCGGCATTACTGATGTCCGAGGACACCAGTAATCCTACTATAATGATTCACACACCCTTAATACGGCACTATCACCACCTTCGATGATAGCCGCTGTTCCATAGTTATGTAGTTTCCCCTGAGTTACCCCCCGTTAATTTCTAAGTTCACCAATTTAGAATATACTTACATTATAAATCCACGGTCAGGGTTCGGTGAAGCCGTGACCGCCCGAAATGTAGGGGAAACTACCAAAAGACATATAAGGTTCACGCTTATACCGTTACTACAATTCTCGGATGGTAAACTCTTATATGTTTGGTTATATTATTATTTACTTTAACATCTGTGCTTCATCTATACTTTACCATTCAAACATTAAACATTTTATCTTATTTAACTTGTACTACAAACTACATACTTACAGTACATCACTCATATACTCGAATACAACATGATTACTGTCATAGACACAAAATATAACCACCAATTAATGTACATAACTCCATGCATCTTCTGAAACATTACAACAATCATATGATTCCACAACTAAATACATTTTACATTTATTCATTTATTATTTATTATCAAGTTCCAATCTCCTAAAATCATTTAAATTCATTATCAAAATCTTTTTATACAACATTTTACATTAATCAGTTAATACATCTCAAGTTATTTAATTCAATCAATTGTTCAAAACACAAATTATTTCAATTACCTTACTCCAAAACAATCACAATTCACTTATTATCACCTTCATAATTATTCTCATTATTTATTTAGTCTCCCAAAATAATAGTATTATAATTATATCAATTTCTACTACCTACACATCTTGTTTACATAAAACACATTTTACAACACAACATCATTAATTTCTCTGTGAATTGATTTACAATCTCTTGTCATTAATTTTTCTATTTACCACACCTCATTTCCTAAGTTAGCTAGGTCATTACCATAAACTAAAATATTTAAAATGTCCATTCATTGATTTTTTATTTAACCCCCATCATCGTGTAATAGTCTGGTGTATTTATAACATAAATCATTTATATCTACATACATTACATTATAATTATTATTGTAATGACTACTTTCGTTAATTAGATTACCACAATAATTAACTACATATTTGTTTCCCATTATTTCATAAAGCCCGTCTATATTGGTGATTTTAGTTCTGTCTCCGTCAGTATTATTGTTTAACATAAGGTACATTCTATCAGCATATTCCTCCACTATATCCATCACAACATCAGGTAAGTGTCTATCATCTACAACAGTATCATCAACATAATCATCCATCTCTATTTCACAAGGTAAGTATTTTATATTGTCTATTTCCTTCAATTCTAACCTCTCTTTCAACTTTTTGTGACTCCTACTTAACGTAAATAACTCTATTTCCTCATCTACAAACAACTCCCTCTCTAAATATCTCTCCACATCATAACACCTATCACAACCCCCCTGACCTATTTCATACCATGCAAAGGGCACAACAAACTTACTATATTTCTTGGCACTTCCAAGAATATTATAACAAATTACGGGACTACTTGAAGACACCTCGTCTTCCACACAACTACTGGAGGAAATACTACTTCCACAAAACTCTGTCCTCATACAACACTTGTGAAACCTCTGTTTCACCATATACTTGGGGAAAATCTGCCCTTTGCCCACCTAACCTTTCATCACACTCTCTCTCACTTTCATTAACACTTGTTATGCTCACAACCTTACTCTCTAACACCACATGTTTAATTATATCATCGTCATTCTCACCCCTACTTACCTCATTAAGTCATTTGATCGTCTTTCTTTTCAACGAATTTATCGGACTTTTCACTAGTCTCTACCCCCATTTTAATCTCGTAATTTTCGTCTACTTTATTCTTTGTACAGTTATTAATTATGTCACCTATTCTGTTTATTTGTTTATCAAACACATGATCTGTTGATTCTATTATCTCATCTTTCATATTATCAAAACGTGTATTAATTTCATCTACTTGCTTACTAAAATTACAATTCTGTTGTTTAATTTCATCTCTGATCTCGTTCTACTTCTCAGTAAAATTCTTTTTAATCTGATCATTCTGTTCATCGAATTTATTATTTATTGTCTCGAGTTTATTATTTTGTTCGTCAAATCTAGCATCAAATTTATTACTCTGCTCATCAAATTTGGCATTAAATTTACTAATTTGAACGTCAAATTTAATATCATTAACATCAAATCTATTATTTATATTCTCAGACATGGTTTTCATAAAGTTCATCATATCAACTATTATACATTCTTTTTCTTTTATTTTAGTCGCTACTGGAGTAGACTTTGCTTCTGCATTATTTATTATTACAGATTCGTTTATCAGGCTTGGAGTTGTCTCCATTCCTGAATCGTTTACATCGTCTACTTCGCCTAAAACATTTTCTTTGACCACATTCGGGTCTGAATGAATTTCTATCTCCCCCGTGACCGTTACATCACTCATATTGGCTTTACTTTCATTATCCATTTTTAGTTTAGTTTATTTATGAGGTTTCCCTCTACATAAAATCAATCTTAATTGTATTCTGTAGTATAACATTAGCATCACTTAATTCTACTTATTATCTTTTATACGTAATTAGTGCGTACATTACCCAACCTCCAAATCATGCTTGTATTTACCATAGGTGCGGTTTATGTATAAAATTTAATTTATAAAACTTGTCCCAGTTTGGAAGCGCCAACTGTGACGTTATTTATTATTACATTTATAGAATAATATATATATATATATCTCACCTACCTTAATTTGGCCCAGGGTTATGTCGCACGAACTGTGAATACAAGCATGATTTCAAGGTTGTATCAGTAACGTACTCGACTCTCATTTATGCAATATAACTCAAATTTTATTTCATTTTCTTATACTACTTTTGACTTTATTTGTTTTACAATTTTTCTACTCAAACTGTTACTGTGTCATTTTAATTATTTTTCCTTTTCAAATCTGAACAAAAACAAAACATTTACCTCGACATTATTCCTTATTCTAATTCTTAATTTAAGTAAGGCGACCCAGCTTGCTCATTCTCTCACTCATACAATTTAAATCCCCATTTATTTAGAGCTCTTTAATTGAACTATTAATGAAATTATTTAAAGATTGAATTTGTTGTTGGTTACTTAACCGTCGTCGTCTCTGATCACCACGTGCAGCCCTGAGTGTGTGTCCAAATGTTTTTTGTCCGTTCACCACATTGTCAATTTTTACTTTCTTCACGTCACTTACTGCATTCTGAGATACCGTTCACTATTTATGTCAGTTTGTCACTTTCTATTAAAAGTTAAAAGAATTTATTTGGGGCCCACGAGTCTTTTTGTCCACCCGGCCGGGTAAAAAGTTGTTAGATGACTGCCGTTATTATTTTCACATTTTAGATATGAGTTTTGCCCAGCCGGCGACGCATACCACTATTCGCGTCCGTTACGTATGGATGTTAATAGTCGACTCCCATTTGCGTGACACCACTCCCCACTACATCTTGTTGCTCAACCGGAAGGCACTGCCTTCAGGTGACAAATTTTCCATAGTCGTTCATAGTGTGTGGATTTTCTATGGGCCACGTGGCTAATGTTGTTACCAGTAGACGATATAGGAGGCTTTTGTAGGTGGAGCATTCACTTGACTTCCGTTGTCTCGAAAGCACATGGTACAAAACTCTTACCGCTTCGCCATTTTCAGTAGCATCGGTTTTTATTGTTTAGGCGTATAAGCTGCGCCCCGCCGCGTATGTGTGTCCA
This sequence comes from Magicicada septendecula, assembly GCA_034769895.1. Lineage (NCBI taxonomy): Eukaryota > Metazoa > Arthropoda > Insecta > Hemiptera > Cicadidae > Magicicada > Magicicada septendecula. Next base: position 1,437,409,244 of record CM068367.1, on the reverse strand, counting down.
GCGAACGTGACAATCACTGAATTCACCAACGAGTCTGGCATTCTTCAACTACACTTTGCCCAAAAAGTTTGTTACTGTTCTTTGTTCGAATACAACCGTAGTTCACATGGGACTTCCAACTAAAAGTTTAAATAAATTTAATAAAATAAAATCCCCCTTTTTGCCACATTACAATAATTATTCATTTTAACTTTATTAATAATGTCACCTATTCTGGCGATTTGTTTGTCAAATACCTGATCTATCGCTTCTAAGAATTGCTCTTGCATATTTTCACAATGTATACTTATTTCGTTTTATCAAAATTAAAATTTTGTTTTTTGATTTCATTTTTTACTTCATTAAATTTCTCATCCAAGTTATCAAACTTTGCTTTCTGTTGATGAATATCTTTTGATATTGTTCTTAACATACTCATTTTGTCATTGTCAAATTGATTGTTATCTTTCTTTGAGGTTGGAGTTGCGTGAGTATTCGAGTCGTCTATTGTTGATTCAGTTAAGCTGTATTCCTTTACTGGGGTTGAATGAACCCCTGGTTCCCCCATACCAGCCAACTCGCTCATTTCAACTCCAATCTCGTTGTTGTTTGCCATTTTAAGGAAAATTTGGTTGAAATATTTTTGTTTCAACTTGTTGCTTTGTGTATATTTAACCTAACAACCACATAACCTAACAATCGTAATACACATTATTTACATGTTATGCTATATACCATTTCGACACCCACTCTGTCTCTGTATTCTGGCTTATTTATATAAAAAATTTTTATATAAAGTCGCTAGTTCGGGCAGCCATTGTAACTTTAATTATATATAAACCATAAAGTCCCTAGTTCTGGGCGGATTGTAACTTTAATTCTTCTTTGCACAATTATTATTTATTTATAATAATACGGTATATGTAGGTACTTACCGTATGATTCACTACATATCCGGTTTGAGCACGTGGCGTTATAACCACCATTAATTTTCTCCCTAGGGTCCAAAGTTTGATATTAAGCGAGACCAGAGACAGTGTGGGATCTCGAAATAATGACGCTAACAACGATTGTGGTGACATAAAACTTTTGTTTAATAATTCTGAATTTGCATTATTCACATTTACAAAATCAAAAATGGCGTCTTGTACATCCAGAGACAAAATGGCGGCTATATACTTCCGCCCATACTAATTATTCATTAATTTCGATTAGTTATTTCTGGTATTTGATTATTTACAAGAACATGTTAATAAACTGCAGTTCTTCTTGAGTTGATTTACTGCGTTTCAAATTACATAAACCAATGCCTCAATCTTTATTGTAAATGCCGGCACATACACACTTCCATGCTCTCACACACACACATATTAACAAAGGTACATTTTTAATTCACAGTAATTTTGAGCTCAAAAGAATATTAAAGTGTATTGATCTGAATTTTGACTTCCCTGAGGGTGTAGTATTGAAGTTCTCGTTAGGCGTTCCACGTTGTTTGGCAGACGTCCGGCCGAACGTTCCTTGTTTCTTTTCTTTTTGATCACTGACGCTAATTTACATTTTGAACTGTTAGTTACTGACTGATTTTGAATTTTCACTGACTGTTACATTTTGATTACATTTTTATAACTCCAAAACACTTTTGCTGGCAATAATCTGCCGGCGAATATTTTAGCGTGCTAACGCTCTGATGGTATGTTGCAGACTGAGAGCGAACAACTGGCACACTCTACCCATGTGGAAGGGTTATTCCGTCATCATCCCATTGTTTAAAACTGATGACGACATCGTTTTGCGTCACAGTCGTTACGTTTTTCTTGTTGTTATGACGTTTTAACATCGTTCGAGGCCTGCTGGATACAAATATGTGCCGAAAGTCACGTATTCCCCTGACCTTGAAGTCAAATTGTACTGACAAACTACGTCATGTGTAATACATTGGGGAAAGTTAACCTAACCATTTTTAAATATATGAAAACACAATAAAATTGTTTCCCTGTACCAATAAATCCCTAGACGGTCTTATGTACCATCACAATTTCTATAAACTACTACTGAATAATTATTTGACGAACCAGTACTTCTCTCTCTCTCTCTCTCTCTCTCTCTCTCTCTCTCTCTCTCTCTCTCTCTCTCTCTCTCTCTCTCTCTCTCTCTCTCTCTCTCATACTTCTCACCCCCTTAAATTAGAGATCTCATTAATTTAAATAAAACTTAAGGTAAAACTTTACGTTTTTACTTATAAAAAACTTAGTGTTCCGAGTCGTCAATATTATAGTGATATTTAATTTAAATAGTTTCTCTTCCCTTCAATCCGGGGTAGTTATTTTTACTATTGTACCTGTATGTGCTATTCCGCCATCTTTCTTATTTCACTTTCACTTTAATCACCAAACACTGTTCTAGTTCATCACGTTTACATATTGTTTAGCTTTCACTGACACTTTCTCTTCCTTGTGTTCTTCTTCTACATTTTTTACTTATTTCGGTAGACCTTGGCTACTGTATTCACGTCGGTCTACCAAAATTCTGAGGCTGCGATTAACTTTACGGCTGTACTGTTTGACTAGTGGTGACCAACTGGGCGAATCTTGTGCGCGTGGTTGCCTACATGCCAGGCATTAGGCGTTGGCCGCTGCCATCAACTCGTTCTGTGATTGGTTCAAATACGGCTAGCGGAAATAATTCGCCTTACTTCCGTTATGAATTTTGGATCGGACACTACATATTTTCTCATGCCCTTTTCTGTCCTCTGAGCACATGTCGAACTTTACGTCGCAAAAGGCAAAAGGCGGCACACATGCGCGCTCTTACACATTCCGTTGTTATAATTTCCATTGTACCTTGCACAGCGTAGCACCGAGTTGGCTACCGTGTGTTCACAAAAGTCACACACTGGGGGATCTAAAAAGGTTCTCTTAACTGGTTTACTACAAATTGTTAAAATGAAATTCATGAAATTAAAAAATGCTCTTAGTTTGTCCCGTTACAAAATCTATATGAAAAATACTGCAAAGCTTTTTTTGATTCAATGTTCCACGTTGCTAAATATAAGTGCAAGGGTATTATAAAGCGACAGTTAATGTTTGTAATGGCTGGCTATTGAACTCTGCACCTTTCTATTTTCCATTGATGCAGTGGGGAGTAGTGTGCCCATCGAATTTGTCCTCAGTTATATATGTGCCCCATCAATTCAAAGGTCTAGGTTATATCTATGACTGGTCTAGGTTAGTGACCTTATTAAAAACAAACTTGACACACAAGTTTGATATGTAAGTTACAACTAATGATAATGATAATATTTATAATACACACACACTTATTACTTACTAATGGTACGTATAATCTCAAAGGTGTATTCTTTGTTCATAACCTAAAGGTACCATACATATGATTTATAATAAAGTTTTAATTACTCACATTCTTAATTTGTGAGTGTGAGTAATTGAAACTTTATTATAAATCATATGTATGGTACCTTTAGGTTATGAACAATGAATAGACCAGAATAGAAGATGTAAGTTACCATTTTATTGTATTATAAAACTGTGTGTCTGAGTGTTTACAATTCTGTGCCACATAAAGATAACATTCTGCTTTCTCAGATTGAAAAACGAAATGGACAAGAAACTTGAATTAGAAAAGTGTAATGAAGAACTTGTTAAGATAAACAGTGAAACTGAGACAGAAATGGAAGATGTAAGTAAGAAGTTTGTATCCTTGATGAAAACGTGTGAAGACCAAAGAGCACAGAATGTCGTTCTTGAGCAAATGGTAATGCAGCAGATAAAGATTATTATTATTATTATTATGACAAAATGCATGTGTAAATACTATTTATGATTTATATCAGGTCACACATTAGCGTGAATGTTGGTCATGCCATCTTTCTAGAGCTCCTGTCATTCAATTTTTTTCATGATGAACTAAATTTGACATACAGTAATCCCCCATTATAACGGACTAATAGGGGCTCTGAGGTGTCCATTATACTGAAGTCCGTTGTAGATGACTATGGCAAATAAGCCTTATAAGATGGATGTAACTCATTTAAATTATGTGGATATAAATAAAAACTATTTATTTTTAATTGTAAGTATAATACTACTGACTTGGAATACTTAAGTTTTTTATTGGTAAAAAGTAAAACTTAGTATTCCGAGTCAGTAGTATTATGCTTACAATTAGTTAATCAACACATACGTCATGGACAACAAAATCCAAGTAATTATTTTTAGTGTACTTATATAAAATAGATAACAGTACAGCAATAAGAAACCATTGTATTATACAAAATACTGTATGCATAAATGTAATAAAAACTTTGTCCATTGTAAATAACGGTTTATATTTTATACAAATACTCATAATTATAGTAAAAACTTTGTTGAATATCTATGTGTTTCAAAAACAAGATGGCTATGTGTCAGAATCCATTTCCCTATTTACTGGTTTAAAAAAATTACTGAGTTTTATTTCTAATTGTTTAAAGTTAATGTCTTTAATGAATAAGGTAGGAAGGTGCCACAAGTGACTATAATAGAACGATATGTTTATGTTTTCATTTTTTGATTGCTGAACATACTTAGTGACATAGTTCCAGTTCATCTTTTACTTCACTCACATTATCCAGCGTTGCTGGTCATAATTTTTTGAGCCTGTTTGTCTTTAATTTTTCAGCATTCCGTGTTTCTTAGAGCTGTCTGTTGTAAGTGGGGTCCGTTATAATGGGGGTTTACTGATTTGTTCTTTGTAACTACAAGTCTTTATGTTTTTAGTAGTGCATAAACACATTATGTGCACCTCTTCTCTCTTATTATTGCTCTCCAGTTCTATATACAATGGACGCCCTTTTAACTGGTCAGCCCGGACTGGGGGGTCGGCTGGTTAACAAAATGGCCAGTTAAACCGAATTTTCTTTCAAACTGAGTTTTAACTCTGATTAAAATGTTTTAATACTGTTTACTTATGCGAAAAAGAACAATATTAAATTGCAATAATGGCTTACCTTTTCCACATTGTTGAACAAATCATAGGGCAAAGGGCATCATCAACAATCTCGTTTGTTGGTATTCTAATTGTGCACCGGGACTTGAGTACTTTTTGAAATTCAGTCTGCATACAGTAATCCTTTAGTGACTTTCTATTTCTCTGGCAGTCATTGACAATACTTTTTCCCAGAGGCGTCAAGTTTTGCGCGATACTGACAACTACACGTTTCCGTTTTGTGTCACTCATCACAAATAGCATCATCAACAAACTCATAAAATCACTTACAGCAGTAATCATCGACACACGTCTTCACTTTAATAAATCAACCACTAAACTCATTAAAAACATAAAATAAACAAGTGCAAATTATGCAAGTATTGACATGTCGGTGAGCTGCTCCGTACCATATGAGTCAGTGTTTATCTCACAGCCAGGCGTCCGGTTGAACTGAGGCTGGTTAAGAGGGCGCACATTGTATATCCAATCTTTCCATGGTGTGTTATGGTACCTCAATTTGCAGCCTTCACTGCAAACAAACACAGCGTTTGTGCTGTCAGTCACCTCTAATGCATCTGAAGGACCTCCTGGTCTCTGTGCTTTTATACATTTTGTTATATTCTTTTCAGTCAACATTTCTTGCTTTTCTAGATTTTTATGTTCTTGTCTTATGTTTTTTGACCTTAAATTTTAGTTTCGAATCTACTTAGCTTATCCTTATAAAAGACGTGATTTCAGTGGCACATTAGGCGCTGCTGTAGATTTTCATACTCCTTCTGTGTAATTTACTTCTCATCTGACACTTTTATATTTGTAATGCTTGGGCACAGTCTTCTTCCTGCTGTGTGCAACAAAAGAAATTTAAATATTTCTCTTATTTTTCTTACCATCATTCCTAGACATCTGATACATTTTAACTCCCTACTTTGATCTGTCTTACTTTTGTTGAACGTATCTTTATAATAATCCAGGCTCTGTAAATTTCAAGCTCTTCTAACGCATCCATGAGTTTGTTCTTTTTGCAGAAATGCTGTGGGTTGAAACTGTTTTCAAAACTGGAATAATTATGGTTATGATTGATGACATGTAAGGCAAAGTTCGATGTAATGTTCCTACTTAGGCAGATGTTCTTTATACCTATCTAAGAATCTTCTGCCTGTCTGTCCAATATAATAATGGGACGTGTGTGACTTATTAATTGACGTACTACATTTGATTGAACATATTATATCACCTGATGATGGGACTATAAGTCTCGAAACACGTTGTGTATAAAATATAAAAAAAAGAAGTTGCAAGGAAGGGAACCTAGATAAACAAGGCAATGTTAACAATTTAATTGTGCATGCAACTTGGAGACCACAACTATGTGTATCTTTATATGTTATTACATTAAACCTTTTTGGTTGTGTAATTGAATATTATATTAAGCGTTGTATAATTAATTGGTTATCGATAAAATAGTAATGAAGTCTGTTTTAATCTATTTACAACTAATGTGATGAGTATAGGAAATGTTTATAGAGATAATGAACATACTTTTCTGTTTTAATAAAAAAAGATGTCCCTTGTAATGATTACAACAGTTTTCATTCTTTCACATTATTATGTATTTCATAAACTGTAAAACGTTTACTGGGCTGTTTTTAACATTCCAACCAGTACATTCATTAGGTTCAAAAACACTTTTAAATTCTTGGATTTCGTTGTCCATGACGTGTCCTCTGATGAAGCCTCTGATGAAGCCTTCTATAGGTGAAAGCCGGTTTAGGCTGTAAGGTAAAACTTTACGTTTTTACTTATAAAAAACTTAGTGTTCCGAGTCGTCAATATAATAGTGATATACACTTTTAAAATTCTCATCAATCAACAATTTGTGAAATATTTTATGTAAGAAAATACTATGATGTATTTTAAGATTACATTCGAGAACATTTAACTTAATTCTTCTTTTCTTCAAGGATTAGATTATATAAACCTGTTCCGGCACCCATCTCATCCTCAGATGACCCACGACTCTTCTACTAGTGGCTTTATAGTTCAGTGCCGCTTTCAGTAATTGATCCTCTGTCATCCTTTGCAGATGATCCCACCACTGTCTTCTGTAAATTGAAATAATTTCATTTATGTCCTTTACTTTGAGTTGTGCTCTGATATCCTTATTCCTTATTCTATCTTGCAACGTATAATTTAAAGTATTTTGAAGAAACTGCATTTCAGCAGTCTGAATCTTGCTGCATTCATTTTTTGTCATGACCCATGCCTTACTTGCATAAATCAATGTTGGTATTGCAATTGCCTTATAAAATTTAATCCTTGTGCTGTGTCTTGTTTTATTTCTAAGATTTTTATGAATTGTACCACAAATATTCCTAAATTTATTTATCTTCTATTTTATACCATATTCAGATTCATAGCTTAGTGCACAACCGATGTATTTGAAACAGCTCACATTTAACTTAGTTGTACTTAATTATTCACAAACAGAATTAACTCTGTTGCACACCACTATAGAAATATTATTCCGATTAGTGCTTTCAAGATTCCAGCTCATTGTCAGATCAGATGATTTCTGATCTGATGATGAACTGTGAAGCTTGAAAGCGCTAATCGGAACAATTTTTCTATAGTGGTGTGCAACAGTGTTAATTCTGCTTGTGATTATAACCACTAACACAACTTTATTAATTTAATAATTCAGTTAGTAAATTTTCAATAACTGTATTCTGCATATCACTGTTATTTATTTTATGTTGTTGCCAATGTTCTCATGTTGAAAGTGAACACACTTTATACAGCATGATTAATATCATCAGCTTTCAGATGAGACCGACAAAAGTAAAAAACAGAAAGAAGAAATAGAGAAACTGCTATATGAACACAGTGAACAAAAATTAATATATGCAGATAAGATTGCTTTACTTATGGAAGAAATAAGTCAAAAGAATTGTGCAAAATTGAGTCTGGAGAAGCAGAACGCTGAACTCCAACAAGAGATCAACGCCCAGGTCACAGTAACTCAGGTATTTGTTATTCACTCAGTACAGTAGTGATTTAACTGTTCCACATCTGGCCCCTCTTGGTTAGAACTTGTTCTAATAAAATACAACACTCCAAAGAGGCCATATGAATTATTTGGGCATTGCTCTAATTTTTGTTACTGCTGGCGATTTGTGTCAGTACGAGTAATATAAATACAGTACACTCTCACTAATCTGGCAGATAACAGACCAGGGTAGTGCCGGATCACTGGAAATGCCGGGTTAATGGATGGTTATTAGACAAAACACATTTAAATGACAAAAAGTAGTGTATATTGTACATAATGGTGAACATGAACACCTGGATAAAACACCGGATTAAAAATATAGTAAATTATCTTCTATTTTTTCCTAAAATTATTCAAATTAGTTTTATGTTTATAATTTAGTCAAGTGTGAGAAAAAAAATAAACTCTCAGAGTAATGTACAGTACTATTTCATTGGAATGAAAACACTGTCAATTTTCTCCTGCCAATGACACTTTTAACAAATTTTCTTGCAGTTTTTCAACACGAAAATTTCACAAGCAGACAAGCCATTTTCTTCTGACCACTTAATAGAAGTTGTGAAGGCATCCACTGCCATATCATGGCCTACTGTAGGAACAGCTGTCTCTGCTTCTCCCTCTTCCTCCTCCTCCAACTTTTCTCTGGTCATCACATCAACTATTTTGACGTCTGTCATAAACGTTCTTTTTTTCATCATCACCCGCCAGCCACTTGTTTACATCATCCATTGCTGAATCATCTTTTTTGTCTACTAGTTTCTCAGCGATTGGATCTCGCAACTTGTGCAGTTCAGCATGTGACGACATTTTGTGCTCATAATCTTAAATTACGTAAACACCTCAAATAATTACACAAAAAGAAACTGTAGATAAATGGCACTGGTCACAGTGAGGGTCTAATGATGCAATTGACATCTGCGGTCAGCAACTTGTTTCCCCTTCTATGCTCGCCAGCACCTGGCTGAAAATGCCGGACTACTGCAGTGCAGGATTACAGAGGGTGTACTGTATATACATGCATTAATGAGTTTCTGGTGACCTGAACGTTAACACATAATAAGTTATGTAATTGATTTGCCTATAGATGTATTGTAGGTTCCTTTTCTGGCTTTTGTAGTCACAATTATCATACAGTTTATGATATTGGCTACTGTAATTAACTTACTTAGTAAATGATCTACTTAGTGTAAGTGACCTACTTGCTCATTTTTTTATGGATGACTAATGAGTTATAAGATATTTATTATAGGGAACTTGCTATAAAAATGAAGAGGATTCTGTACGATTACCATGCAAGCAATATCTATTGCTGATTAAGCAAAAGAACAGTTGCTGCATGAAAGTTGGAATGCGTTTTGAACTTGGTTGTGAATTCCATACATTATGTATATATTGTACTATAAGGTCAGACATTCTCGTCACTCGAAGTTTTTAAAAGCGCCCTTGTACAAGGCTATTTACTCCCCCACTTAACACAATGTCGTGTGTGACTAACAGTCTGCAAACACTATTACATTCAGTGAAGTTTTACAGTTTCTGTAAGAAATCATTTGCAAGCGGGTGTATTAAATATATCACTTATTCATTGATTTTAAGAGTGCTTATGACAATGTGGACCGAATGGGACTATACAAAGCATTGAAGGAATTCAAGATACCAACAAATTTAATTAAATTAATCTATGTATGTCTCTCAAAAGTAGAATGTAAAATTAAAGTGCAAAAAACCGTGTCATGTTCATTCACAACTCGAACTGGACTCTGACAAGGAGATAGTCTGTCATGCTAGTTATTTAATCTAGCACTAGAAAAAGTGATAAGAGACTCCCAAATAAACACAAGAGGTACAATCCTAAACAAAAGTATACAAATTTTAGCATATGCTGATGATATTGATCTAATTGCCAGGACAAAACAAGATCTCATTCGTGCCTTACAGCATTAGAGGAAGCCTCAAGTAAAATTGGACTGCAAATAAACTTGGAGAAAACAAATATATATATGCTGCCAATAAACTACCATTAAACCCAACCCTTTAAAACCTTGAAATAGGCACAAAAAATATAGAGGCAGTAAAAGACTTCATACATCTTGGCTCCCAGATAAACAGCACTAACGACAACAACATTGAAATAAGAAGAGAATATATCTTGCAAATAAAATATATTATGGATTAAAAAAAAGCACCTGGTCCGTTAGGTGCTTTTTCTCCTTGAGGACGCTCTTGAAAGGAACGGATACAACAGGGACGCCATATGTAAAGCATTTAAGAAAACTGAAAAACAAAAACCTTCAGAAACACCTACATCAGACGATAATAACCACAAAGCATTCTTACCTTATGTAAAAGGTACCACAGACAAAATTAGCAGTATCTTGGGGAAATACGGCATTAAAACAGTGTTTCGACCACATAAGAAGGTGTCACAGTTTTTAAAACCAATCAAAGATAGAATCCTATTCTACACTGAAGGTATCTACAAAATTCCAAGCAGGTATGAAAGAAAAGTTTACATTGGCCAGACAGGCCGCCTGATTTCCACAAGAGTGCAAGAACATGTCAGACATACGAAGAACTCGGCAGTTGAAAAGTCTGCAATTGCTGAACATTCAGCCTTAACGAATTACATGGTAAACTTCGAAGACGCATCTGTAATAAGATCATGTAATATGTATTATGACAGATTGATTCTAGAAGCAATAGAAATGAATAAACACAAGAATAACTTCAACAGAGAAACCGCCACGCTTAGTGCAACATGGTACCCTTTACTTTCTGGTTTGACTGCACACGGGTTGACTGACCGCACAAACAATGCACAAAGTGTAACGTCTACAGAGCAGGGTCCACTTACCGGACCACCCACCGCCACTTCTACACTATATAACTGAGTTCACTTGTCGGCATTTTTGTCACTTAGACCTGAGGATACTCATTGTAATATGAGTGAAATGTTGCATACAAGACCTTTTTGATGTGGTCCATACCGGAAGAAGATTTTAAAAACATAATTATATACTAATACAATAGAACCTCTTTTAACTGAAACAAAGGGGGGAAGGCGGTTTCGGATAACCAAAATTTCGGATAATAATTAAGATACATTTTTTAAAGTTTAAGGTAAAATAACTGAAGGCAATATACAATATTATCAAAAGATTTTAATAAAAATCAAACTATTTACATAAAGTAATTTTTAACACTAGTTTTATAATTAAAAAAAATCTTTAATTTTCCTTTGCTTTTTCTTGTCACATTGCTTTCTTGTAGCAATATCTCGCCATCGCTACATTAGCAGAACATCAGAGGGCTTTGACTCTTCAGATCGTTCAACAAACTAACGGTAGGGCCTATCTGAAAATATAAATAAAGCTCCATGGGAAACATGCGTATTTCATATTGCCTAATTTAATGCCCTAACCCATAATAATAACCCTTACTGAGGATAATAACAATCGACAATCACCTATCACACAACCAAGGACTAAAATCATAACAAGACTAGCAGCTAGGCGAGGTAAAATTTCTTAACATAAATGGATCAAAATATTGAATTTATAAATAGTATACAAAAAGGTACAATAAGAAAAGAAAAAATTTGTAATAATCTCAGTGATCTCAGTAAGTATTTTCATATTAATAAAGACCTAATTATGTACGTAAACATTAGAAGTTTGAATGCGAATCATACCAAATTACATGTATTAATTGTGAACCTTGAGGTTAAACCTTGCTTGATTGTCTGTTCTGAAACTAGAATACTTGAATATTATAAATTTTACCCATTATCGGGATATAAAATATTTTATAATAATAGTAAAATTAATAATTGTGATGGAGTGGTTATTTACATTAAAGATAATATAGCCGAAAGTACTGAAACTATTGAAGTTGGAAGACTGAGTATTCTTAATTCTACTATTAGAATTGAAAATAATATTAAACTTGTAATATCAGCATTATATAGATCTCATGATTTACCTAAGCCTGAATTTATTATAGAATTAAAAAATTTTTTGGATATAACAAAAAAAATTAAGAATCATTTAATAATTGGTGATTTCAATATAGATATAATGAAACTTGACAATGATAGCCAGGAGTTTTTAAATAACTTTCTAGAATTGGGTTTTATGCCTGGTTTTCAATCAATAACCAGGCCATCGGATAATAATATTGCAGAAGGTACTTGCTTAGACAATATTTTTATAAAAACTAACTTGATTGAGACCAAAACTTTTAAGCTAGAAAACTTGTTCACAGATCATTATCCATTATTTTTAACGATAAATAAAAAAAGACAAATGGACTCTAAAAATCCTTACTTCTCAATAAATTATACCAAGATGAAAAGGATAGCTACCAAAGAAAACTGGATTTCAATATTGTCAATGCAAGACCCTAATTTAGCTATAGAATCATTGATAAGTATTATAAAAAATTGTACTGTTTTGTCTAAAAATTGTACAAAAAAACAATCAAAATCTTACCCTCGTAGTAATTGGATTACGAGAGAAATTTTAGAATCTTGTGATAAAAAAGAATTTTTGTATAAGAAATGGAAAATGTATCCTAATAATGAAATAATAAGAACCGAGTATAAAAATTATTTAAAAGTACATGATAAGATTATAAAAGACGCTAAATGTAAATATGATCGTGAACAAATAATAAGTAATATAGGTGACTCCAGAAGGCTATGGAGGGTTGTTAATAATAGACTTGGTAGAAACTTAAAGGAAGATGGTTATATAAATTACATCTATGATGAAAATAAGCACAAAATTTTTGAACCAAATAAAATATGTAATATATTGAACTCATATTTTTGTAATGTAGGTTTTGAACTCAGCAAAAAAATCCAACCGCCTGATACAGAAATAAAGTTACCACATGTTAATCCTAAAACTATGTTTATTACCCCAACAACTATTAATGAAATTGAAAATATTATTAAAAATTTGAAACTTAAAAATGGTGGTGTTGATAATATTAATACAAAAACAACTGTAATACTTGCCAACTTTATTTCGGAACCCTTGGCTCATATAGTCAATTTTGTATTGAGAAAGCTATTTGGCCAGACGCACTAAAAAGAGCTGTTATTAAACCAATTCACAAAGGTAAAGATAAGCATTCTACCTCAAATTACAGACCAATATCTTTGATATCTAACTTGGCAAAAATACTTGAAAAAATTATTCATCATAGAATTCTAAACTTCATTATAAAACATAAAATTATATCAAAGCAACAATATGGTTTTATGAAAAATTTAGGTACTAAAGATGCACTTAATTACATAACCAATTTGATTTATGAAAAACTTGACAAAAGTACACCTATTGCTATTACTTTTCTGGATCTAGCCAAAGCTTTTGATACTGTAAATCATAAAATTTTACTAGATAAGCTATATAACTATGGCATTAGAGGTAAAGCACATGAGCTTATTTTGAGTTACTTACAAAATAGAAAACAATGTGTTAAGTGTAACGATTATGTTAGTGATTATTGTGAAATAAATACAGGTATTCCCCAAGGAACTGTACTGGGACCATTGTTGTTTATTCTATATGTAAATGACTTACTGACTAGTATGCATGGTGATTTAATTGTATCTTTTGCTGATGCTACAGCTGTTATATCGACTGATAAAACTTGGAAGTTAGTGGAATTAAATATGATCAATTATTTAGATATGGTTTGCATTGAACCAACTATCTCTAAATTTGGACAAGACAGTTTTTATGACTTCTGGAAACTATTTTGATAGTGTTCCTTATGATATTAGTATTTCTATGAATGGTAAATTATTGAATCAGGTTGAAAGTTGTAAATATTTGGGGATTGTATTTGATTATAGAATGATTTGGAATGAACATATTGAGTATATTTTAAATAAAACAAAATATTTAGTATTTATTTTTCATAAAATCTCCAAATATGTGCATACTGAGACTCTTAGAATTCTTTACTATGCATTCTTTCAGAGCATAATTAGCTATGGAATTATTGCCTGGGGAGGAGCGTATGCAGGCAAATTAAAATTGATACAAGAGTTGCAAAATAAAATTCTGAAAATTGTTAACAGGAATCATTTCATACCTCACAACAATCCACTAAATGTAGAACAATTATTTTCCTTTGAGGCATTAAAGCTTCATTACAATGATTTGAAAACTAAATTTATAAACTCTAATAGCATTACTAGAAATAGAAGTGTTCCTATTCCTTTGAGATCTAAGACAGTTGGTGGTAGAAGCAGTTTTGTCAGAGCCATAAGATTATTTAACGGCCTTCCAAATGATCTCAAAATATTAAGTCAAATTAGCTCTAGGAAAACTAAATTAAAGAAATGGATTAAAGCCAATATATTGTTACGTTAATTACTTTATACAAAATACAAATACAAATAAATAAAATTATTTGTTATTCCACTTACCTCTAAAATCTTCTTCATTACCAGAGTTACGTCACATGAACGTCGAGATGCAAGAGTGATTAAAGGTTATTTCAATAACTGACGCAACTCGCATTTTGTGAAGAGAAACAAACTAAGATTTTATTTTTTATTCTTTAAATATTTTAAACTTCAAATTATATCATTTCTTTGCCTCTTAACCCCAGCGGTTACTTCTTACACAAATTTAAAAATACATATAGTATTCTTGAAATAATTATTACATGATCTGCTACAATTAACTTAATTCAACACCTTACCTTAATTGAAACAGCCCAGCCTGCTCGCACACAACATTCATTCCATTACAAATAAAATAAACCCCCTTTTTATTTATTTAGAAACATTATTGGATACTTTGTGCAATACGTTGCCGGTAGCATGGTGCTTCTCCGACCTCGTGGTTTCTCACTTACAAGTTCGTTCTATGTCCGAAAACAATTTATGAATTCATCTTTTCTGCCAGAAACTATACGCACTTCCACATTTTTGACTAAACGGCACTCACTTTTGTTTGATGTTGAAAATTTATTGATAAGCCATGTTAGACAGGCTGCCTGCGCAGGCGAGCGTCAGTGAGAAACTGGGTCGAGCGTTCACCAAATCCCTTCCACTTACAATTCTTCGACAAGGCGGAAACCAATGCCTGGTACTTTAAAGTCATAGCTGTGGCACCTTTAATAAGTGCAAACTCCCGTGTGCTGGACGTTGACGAAATTGGGTGTCCAGAGGTTTACGTCACAAAATAGGTGGGACTTCGTCAAGACTTCCGCCGTTACAAACGCACATGTTAGAAAAATATCAGCTTCAAGCCATGTTGTTTTTCGCTTCTTGGCGTGGGTTCTGCGCTCTGCCGATGTTAGTGTGTTTGGGCGCATTACACTGTTTTGCCGTTCTGAGAATTACGAAGCTGTGTGCGACACGCACATTCCTTTGTACTTGCTTCATCCCACCGTTCTTTGTTTGAACAAAGCTTTTAACATGTGACTGGTCACACAGGTGGAAAATGAATTTAAAAATATTTTAATAAAAATAAAAAACCCTCATTTTAGCCCCGTTACAATATAAGAATGTTAAGTTAACATATTTTGTCTATATCTTTGAAATTGTGTGTGATAAATAATACCATATATAAAATAATTGTAATGAATTATAATTGTCATGGAAATTTGATTATATTAATATATTCATTGTATTAAGTTAGCATTAGCTGACTATGTAGTTTTAAGTTTTTTTTTGCCAGCCCTGCAAACAGGTATCAAAGTATACCTCTGTAGGTTTACTTACTTTTATAAATGTATTGTTTGTAAGATGTAATGTAAATGTTCTGGTTAATAAAATAAAATAAAATAAATAAATAATAAAATCTCTTTCCTCTAAGGCATTGAAGATTTCATCAGCGGTGTCATGGCTGCTGCACTCTGCTATGTCATCGTCTTTGTCATCCCATTGTTGCATGAACCATAAAAACACAGCCTCATTTACTTTTTCATTTTGACATGTCTTCATTGTTTGGTATCTTCGAAGCATGCTCTACAAACTTATTTTTTATCTTGACTCAATCAGAAACAGCAGGAACAGCAACACCAAAATCAGCTGCCACAGTTCGCAAAATCTCGTCATTTTTAATTCTTTTAATTGCCTTGGAATTTTCTTTAATCGTTATCATGACCAGTTTCTGCTTTGTTGACATGATGTACAATTATAAAACTCAGTTCATACAAGATATCACACAACCCAAACACTCGATCACCACTTCACGGACAGTTACTGAGCGGATGGACGATGTGAACTACCGAAAGTGCCAAAACAACCTGACTTGATATTTTCGAAGACATGTGACCACACAGTAAGGAACAAGCAGTCAAGATCACAGTCTTCACGCACTAGTTACCCATCCCCTTTGTCTACTAGGGATCCACAAGGTAGTTGACCTGACGGGTAATGTTCTATACTTGCTTACTATCTCAAACTAAGAAAACATTTGTTTTTAACAGAGCTATCATGACAAATCACACTTTAAAAAAATGTTTATTACATCAATTTTCATGTTTTATTCGGAAAACAAATTTTCATTGTAAAAATCAGGAATAATTTTTCCTGTGAAAAAATTCAGATATATTTTTTCTGAATTAAATTTTTTGTTTGGTCAGTCATTTTGGTTAAACAGTATTTTGGTTAAGAAAGTTGCACTGTTACTTCTCTGTATGTATCCTTGTCGATCACGTTGCACTCGGTGGATTTATTCACTCAATTGTCCGAATTGCGTTCGCCCGGTTTAATTTTGATAGACTGACGATATGCTACTGTTTAAGTTGTGTTAAAACATTCTTCTTTATACGTTACTCACATTCTTTATACGATTATTAGAAAGTTTGAGGAATTCAAAGACTATTGAGGAATTTATTCATACATGCCACCTTTGTGGGAACGTTGACCGACTGTGCGCGCACTTGTAGGTGAATACGCACCCTAGTTGTGAACTTCACATTCCTGTGCCGAGCCATACCAGTCTCAATTTTATAGTCCACTCCCAACATTTATTTGGTTGAATAAAAATTGAAAATCTTAAAATTACAAATCCCCATAGGATCGTACCATTACACATTGTTATGCTGTCTAAATCAAATATTATTTATTTCAAGAATTAAAAATAACTTTTCTTTCTACGAACATCCCCCATAACTCATCAGATTCTCTCCTTGTTTCCCAAACTATTCCATATTTATAACATCGAAACCACAGATATAAAATTACAAAAGACTACTTATAATAAAAATTGCAAAAGATTAATTACAATATAATTACGTTTGACAAACCAGTACTTTTAATATTTTTGCATTCTTCCACACACACTCTCATTTATTCACATATATTTTATACCTGCCTTTTTCAAATCGAGCTCTTTTATCTGTTGATTTTAATTGAAAACGTTTTTGATTTTAGATATGGCCAATTGATTATCTAGGTACTTATCCAGTTTGTGGAAGTATCCAATCTGTTGCACCACCACTGTTAATTTACAGTTTTCATGTAACACTCCGAAAATAGGTTCTAGACTGTTACATTCCAAACAACTGTTGTTGATTATTCACTCTGACATTGTTTTACTATTATTAAGTTCATTTACGTGATTTAATTGTCGGCTGATAGCACTGATTTCTTTTGACTGCGCGGTCCTGAAGCTGGGTGTCGACTGATGAACCAAGCGAGGCTTGGGTACGCGCTACGTCCTTTGTGTCGTGTCACGTGCCCATCAACGCGCCCTCTCATTGGCTGTTTCCATTGAATGTTCTAGAAGCCGGGCGATGGAAATTCTTTTAATTCACCACGTGGTCGATTCTCAGTATTACAAATGCGCGTTTTTCTGATAACTGACGTTCCTCGTTCCAATCCGTACCTAGCACTGTACTACAGGCTGTTACCAAAAGTTACATACAAGGTGGTTATAAAATGTTACCTATTCTGCCCCGTTACAATACCCCCCCCCATGAGAGGTTTTATGCCGAAGCATAAAAACTCTCATTGCCTAAACCTAAAAGGACCAGCTAGGATATGGTGCCACGATCCCCCTTAATTTGTTATTTCAATCATGGGTTACTCACCCCCCCTAGTCCGGCAACTGTGGTCGCACCTGCATGACCTTACTGGACTTCCCTTCTCGAGATCCCAAAACCATAAAGTCAGACAGGCACGAGACGTCCCTGCCCTGCCACGCTGGCCAGCACAGGTACGTCCCCACAGCACCACCAGACTCTGCAACAATTCATTAAAACATTAATAAATGGCCTTTCACTATTCCATATCCTGAACTGACTTGGTTTCCTCTTAGCTGTACTGGTTTGCCTTTAGCAAAGTACTGGTTGTCAACTTAACTTGTAGTATACAACAGAAAATTATTCCTTACAACAGATAAATCAAAAAATGTACTTCAATCATCTTCAAATAAATGTTTTATACAATCAGGTTGTATTTCTCATAAGTACCACATCTCAAAATAAACTTCACCAACATTACAATTAACATTACCAACATCATATTAAAGTAAACATTTCACCTTTGTATTTGAATAAAAATAACAACCCTTACCACTTTAATTTCAATGTTCTATTACCGATTCCACTTGTTACAGTATATCTCCAACTATGATTTGCTATTCTGCATTTTAATCATCCAATTTTAAGTATAATTAATACTCATTCATTATTTCATTATAAAGTTAAATAAAAAGTGAATTCCTCAAATTTATTGTTTTTTTTTTTATTTAATTCCATTATTTAAAACCTATTAAATTCATTTAATTCCATCGTAAAATTGAATTATTTAATGTGAATTATTCCATCAAAAAACAAAATATTATTATTGTTACTACATCAATCACAACCTGTAACTGGGTTACATAAAATACCCCATACATAACCACAACATAACCTAATTCATAATTACAATTAACACCAATACAAATTTATATACAATTTACGTTTCAAATATCATTGTTAACACAAAACTCATTTTCTATTCAGCTAGTTTTGAAAAACCATTAACTAAATAATTAAATGTTCATTATCACCATATACCTAACCTCCATCATCAAAAATTAATCTTATGTTAAACATACACAACTCATTTTTGTTTACATTTATTATATTATCTTTTATAATATAATATCCATTTACATCTGTTTTCTCAATTATGTTACCATAATAATTAATAGGATTCCTCCACGTTATTTCATTATTATGAGCACCATTAAAATCTTTCTTATTCAATAAGAATTTATTTATTAACAATTTAAACTCCTCCTTCCATACACTCTATTACTCCCCAAGGCTGGACTGTAACGCCCAGTTGCTTCAACAAGGACTGGATCGGCTAGGGCGTAAACATTATTTACCCCGTCCTTGCTTCGGTGTTACAAAACATTCGGTATTACTGGAATACATGATACCAGAAATCCTACTAAAATAATTATTTATACACCCTTAAGATGGTCTACCACCCCATTCGGTGGATACCGCTGTTTCATAGTTTATTAGAGACTCCCCCAAATTTTCCAAAAAGGTTCAATTTCTAAATTCACCTTTACAACGATAACAAGCTATGGCCAGACTTAGGCAGCACGTAACGTAATGTGCCCTGACCATAGCTGGTTAAAGCTGAGCCAATTCCACGGTCAGGGTCCGGTGAGGCCATGACTGCCCGAAAGTTGGGGAATCTCCTTTTTATCCGGTGTTAAAAGAAATCTTATATTGAAATACTCATAAAGTAACAATTGATATATTTATATATGAAACCAAAAAATTTATCACTCTATTTACATTTATTCTATAACACATGCAATGTTATCTAACACCATCCAGTTCTTTTGTCATATTCTTTTCACAATGTCTTTACTAATCATTACAAATAGTGGGTACAAATTAATAATTTAATTCACAATTACTATGCTCTATTTAAAAATTACACAAAACACTTGTTTGTTATTTTCTATCTATGAACAATTATTATTCCCAAATATGTATTTATTTATACATACATTTAGGCGCGGTGCACACTGGAGAAACTTGTTTCATGAAACTGGTTTCATGTAATGGGTTTCAAGAAAACCGTTTCATTGGAACGTGCACACAGAAGCAACGGTTTTCCATCAGTTTTGTGATGGATTCTGACGACGATGTGCTTGTGTTGTGGTGGTGGCTAAGAAATAAGAAAAAAAAACGCAAGTACTGGGTTCACCCGTTGATCAGGGATCGGCAACACAGCTGTTTTGTTGTAGCTCGCGAACTAAGCAGAGATCCTGATAAATTTAAGGATTTTTTTCGGATGTCGAAGCCACTTTTTGATCGCTTGTTAGAACTAGTGAATCCACTAATAACAAAGAAGGACACCAACTGGAGGTTAGCTCTGAGTGCTGAGGAAAAATTAACAATTACACTGAGGTAAGTGAAAACAGTTTTATTACTTCGAAATATTTTTAATAATTGTCAAGTAGTATGTAACAATATGAACTATGTTGATAAGGTATGGTCATTTAAAGTGATGGAAAATCATTATAAAAAGAGGAAAATCATTATAAGTGTTTCTTTGAAAGAAAGGGTTCCAGTTCAGTATAGAGTTGATCCCGTTGTGGAATATTGAAGTCTTCAGAAATTGGATAGTGATTGGGAGCAGATGTTGATGCTGAAGACTCACTTGACTATGATTGTGTAGAGATTGGGCTCACTGATGGGTGCTGTTGGTAGCTAAATTGGTAGTCGCTAGCTGTTGGGCATGGTGGTGCACCAATCCGATCAATCAGGCTAACTATCTCCCTCCGAAAAATCTTGAATTGGCGTGTAGTCATTTCTTCAACCTCTGGAAGCAAACTCAATAAAAAATTCTTTCTAGGAGTATCACGTGAGGCATTGCTTTTTGTCTGTATGTAATCCATTATTATCTCATCAGCAGCATTAGTCTGGATTTTCTTCTTTTTCTTGGGAGGAGGTCTCATTGACCCAGTTCCCTGTGATGGTGGATTTATTGGTTCATTTCCTGTTCCTGTTTCTTCACATTCCACATCAGGTTCCTCTACTCCCTGACTTTCACTGACTGGTGCTGAGTCATCTACAGCTTCTAATGATTGAGAAGGTGGAGATGGAAGGTTCCCAGGTAGATCATTCCCTTTGGCAGTCACATACGATTTCAGAAACATCATGCTTTGCAGCAGAGGCCATGATTTCTTTTTGGCCTTGGAACCAGATGGTGGATGTTTAATGTTCCTGGTAAACACGATTCTCAGGTTTCTCCAAGTCTCTTTACATTCCTTCACTGAAACAGAAATTGAATTAATTAAAAATCTGACATTTATTTTACTACTTGAATAATTATTAACTACTTCATGAATTCCATTTTACTTTATTCACAGAATTTTCAGCTTTTCAGATATCTGGCTACTGGCAGTTTGTTCAAGTGTTTGGCTCAATATTTCATGAGAGGTCACCGAACTATTGGTTTGGTTGTAGCTGAAACAACTAATGCAATTTGGAAGTGTTTGCAACCACTGTATATGCCAGTTCCTGATGAGAATATGTGGAAGTACAACGCACAGAGCTATCAGCAGCTTTGGAGTCTGCCCAACTGCATCGGTTCTATTGATGGAAAGCATGTTAAAATTAGAAAATTTAAAAACTCTGGCTCGACTAATTTTAATTTTAAAGGTTATAACTCTGTTCAACTTATGGCATGTGCTGATGCCGATGGTTGTTTCACAACCATTGATGTTGGAGATCTTGGAAGAAACAGTGATGGGGGTGTATTCCGTTCATCACGTTTAGGTAGGTGGTTGGGTAGGGGGGAGTTGAATTTACCGCCACCTCAGCCCCTACCATTTGACGGTAATCAAATTTCATTCCCATTTTTCTTTGTAGGCGATGAGGCCTTTCCTCTGAAAACCTACCTTATGCGGCCTTACCCGAGGGCTGCTCTGACAGACGAAAAACGAATTTTTAATTTTCGATTGACTTTAGGTCGCAAGACGGTAGAATGCGCATTTGGAATGCTTACATCAAAGTTTCGTGTATTTGAAGTACCTATAGCTTGTTCAGAAAAAGTGGTGAAATCCATAATCGCTAGCGCCTGCGTGCTGCACAACTACATTTGAAAATCCGAAGGTGTTCCATATACACCCAACAACACATTTTCAGATATTGAGGCCAGTCATGAAAATCAACATTTGCGAGTTGATGCTAACACAAATTTAACATCAGCAAAGGCTATCAGGGAATATCTAACAAAATATTTTTTGAAGCCTGGCATAGCAATTCCTTCACAATGGCACTTGATTCATGATAACATCAGCAATTAGGTTCCCACCTCACTTTATAGCATATTATAAAACAAATTTACATTTCACATTTTTTAATTTTTTTTCACAAATTCATATTTTTACCGCTTTCCATCAATCAATCGATAGCTTCGGATGTAAAAAATAGTTTATAGGTATGTAGGTACCTAGGCACAAAGTAGTATTTGAGTTCATCCTTTTATGTGTCTACATGTTTTTTTATTTGTAACGTTTACCTGTATTGTGCTTCTTATAAAAATATAATAAATGTTTATAATTAAATGTTATAAATACCTGAACTTTCCACTTCTTGTGCTACTGCTTCCCACGCACTTGACACTTTGTCCCTATTGCTGTACTCTTTCATGTGAAAACTGTACAGACATTGATGTTTTTCTACTGCTTCAACCAACTTGACTTGAAATGTATCTGCCATCGCAGCTAATTTCTTTTTTCACCTGCAGAGAATGAAAAAAAATAAAATACACTTGGACTGATGAAAAGTGAAACTGAAGCAACAGGAAACCGATTTAACGAATTTCTTGAAACCCGGTTTCCTGAAATCAATGAAACTAAAGTTTCATCAAACGCTGTGTGCACCAACCTGTGTTAATCTTATCTATCTGTTGCAAGCAACTTCAGTTTCATGTTTCACGAAACCAGTTTCATGAAACAAGTTTCTCCAGTGTGCATCGCGCCTTACACATATATACTAGTTAAGCTAAAATTTAAATATATTTTCTCTCTTTCCACCCAGATAACCTCTTTTTTAGCCGGACCTGTACACTCCATGGCAGGCCCCCGACTCTGCAATTAATTGATATCGCCACCCCTTTGGCGGCTCACAGGGCCAAAAAAACTTTTATTTTTTTATTTTTGTTTTCTCTTCCTTTTTTTTTTAAACAGTGCAACCCAATACACTTATGACCCTGAAGTCTACTCAAGATGTTTAGGGGCCCCCCTCCCCATTCTTCAAAATCAATAATTTCTACTTACACCAATTTTGTAGAGGAGGACCATCGTTGTCACACCCCATTGCTGAGGTTTG
The DNA here is from genome assembly GCA_034769895.1 of Magicicada septendecula. Taxonomy (NCBI): domain Eukaryota; kingdom Metazoa; phylum Arthropoda; class Insecta; order Hemiptera; family Cicadidae; genus Magicicada; species Magicicada septendecula. The sequence continues at coordinate 1,437,385,894 of CM068367.1, read as the reverse complement.
CTCCAACCATGGTCCGCCCCTAAAAAGCCAAAATCCACGATCAGGGCTGGTGAGGCCGTGACCGCCCGAAAATGGGGGAGAGTCCCTTCTGAAAACATTTACATATACAGATACATTTGTTATATATTTATTCTTATTTTGACCAATAAATCTTCAAATTTGTAGCATTGTGCGTAGCCACTATTTCCCTTGTTACCTGATTTTGTAACATACGCGTTGTCCATTTTGATCTCTATTATTTCATATGGACCCTCATACAATAAAAAGAATTTTTTAATTTCTTTATCTTGTGCGTTTGACAAATCATGTCTTCTTACCAATACCAACTGATCTATTTCGTACTTGGTCCACTTACCTTTCGCGTCATGCCTCTGTTTTCTCCTCTCACCCTTTGTTAATAAATTTTTATTAGCCAATCTAAGTTTTATGTCCTTACCTCTTGTATTACTCTCAAGTAGATAATCAAACAGCTGTTCCAATATTCTTGGTGGGCGTCCCCTTTACTAACTCATATGGCGTGAACCCGGTTGACTCATGGGTAGTACAGTTTAACCATTCTTCTATTTTGTTTATGTACGAAGGCCACTCACTGTGCTTGGCATGGCAATACACCCGAAAAATCCTACCTATCTCCCGCATTACCCGTTCGGCCTGATTTGACTGTGGATGGTATACCACTGTATGTTTAGGTATAATTCCTTCCCAACCTAGAGTTTGTCGCCACGTCCCACTAATGAATTGGGGCCCATGATCTGAGAGTATTACCTTGGGTTTCCCGATTTTAGTCATATAGTCCCTGGTTATTTTTTCACTCAACACTTTACTCGTCGCTCTCTTCACGCTATACAGTTTTACAAATTTAGTAAAAGTATACAGTACCACAAAGACATACATTACTCCCCCTCTACTCTTGGGTAATGGACCGTATAAATCAATCACAACTAAATCAAAAGGTTGTTCTACTTTAATGAATTGTAATTCTCCCTCCAAACGATAATTGACTACTTTCGATTTCTGGCACAAATCACACCCCGTAGTAATTTTCTAACACGCTTTTTCATATTTTTAAATATACATGATTCCTTCAAAACGTTTACACATTTCCTCGCCCCAAAGTGCCCATATCTTACGTGACATACTATCTTATCCACTAAACCTTCAGGTACCACTAACCTCCAATCCCGTTCACCTCCTTTACTTTCTTAAATAAAATTCCTTGGTAAATTTTAAAATATAGGCTGTACACAGAATTATCTAAGTCCGATTCTAAACTCGTTATTACTTTACCCAACTTCGCATCAGATCTTTACATTGTTTTAATGTCTTTCAATTCCTCCCCAAAAAGCTTTTCTTCCCTCCTGAGTCTAAAAATTTCTATTTCTTTTAAGTCTCTACCTGTTTATTTCACTCTATGTCTACCCTTGATAAAGTGTCAGGTATCTTGTTCTCTACCCCCTTAATGTATTCCCAGGAAAAATTATTTTCTTGTAAAGCTAACACCCACCTGGTTAGTCGGCTATGCGTTAATTTGCAAGTATTCAGAAAAGATAGCGCCTTGTGATCGGTTCGGATGATCGTCTGATTCCCTAGAAGGTATAGCCAGTATTTCTTCACCGCAAATACAATACTTAACAACTCCTTCTCTGTTGTGGTATAATTCCTCTCTGCTGCTAACAATGTGCGGCTGGCAAAAGCTATTGTTCGGTGTTCCTTTTCTTCATCCTCCTGGTATAGTTCAGCGCCAAGGGCTATGTTGCTGGCATCCATCTGTAAATAGAATTTTTACTCAAAATTAGGGTGGTTCATCATGATCATACTCATAAACTTCTCTTTTATTTCGTTAAATGTGACCCTTTCTGCCTCTCCCCATTTCCATTGTTTATTCTTCTGTAACACCGAACTCAATTTTGAGGTTACTTGTGCATAATTCTTTTGAAACTTTCGATAAAAATTGCATAACCCTAAAAAACTTTGTAACTGTTTAATATTTTTCGGTTCGGGGAATCTCATAATTGACTCTGCCTTTTCTGGGTTGGCTTGTATTCCTTCAGGTGAAATAATGAAACCTAAAAAGTGTATTTCTTGTTGCAAGAATTTAGACTTCTCCCAGTTAACTGTCAATCCCCCTCTTTGTAACTTATCTAATACATATTCCAAATGCTCAATATGTTCTGAGAATGTCCTGGAAGCTATTAAAATATTGTCAACGCACACGTTAAAAATTCTAAATTCTTAGATTGTAAAATTTCGTCTAAGCATTTTATAAAGCTTGCTACACTGGTGTTGAGTCCAAAAGGTAACCTCTTAAATTGATAATTTTTTCCATTGAAAAGAAAAGCAGTATATTTTCTACTTTCTATTGATCTGCCAATAACCTGCGGTTAAATATAACGATGTCATGTATTTAACCCCACTAAATTTCTGAAAAATTTCGTCCATTGGTTCGGGTGACTCCCGGTCAGGAATAATAATCTAATTTATCCTACATGGATCTAAACATAACAGTATTCTCCCATCCTTTTTTATAACAACCAGTAAAGGATTTGAATAGGGTGACACCGATCTCTCAGTTATATCCCCTCTATCATTCTGTCTAACTCTACCTGAACAGCTCTTCGTTTAAAATAGGGCACCGTATAACTTCTCTGGACAAAGGGTGTGTGTTCCCGTACTTTCAACTCACATTCATAGTTCCTGGCTCTTCCAGGTAACTCCGCAAACACCTCTTTAAAACGGTCCACTACTGCCCACAGCTCCTTACATTGGGGACTCCCTACAACTCCACCCTCATTAAAAAACTTATGTGCCCTGTTCTCCCATACTCGCTCTTCACTTTCATCTCTCTCTCTCTCTCTCTCTCTCTCTCTCTCTCTCTCTCTCTCTCTCTCTCTCTCTCTCTCTCTCTCTCTCTCTCTCTCTCTCGTTTCTGTGTCCCCCCTATCAACCTGTTTGTGTACTAACTTTACTCCCGAAATTCTTATATTGTCTAGCACTCTTTTAAAACGAACCCTAACTGGATTAACTTCATTATCCAACTCTACTACCCATTTCTTAAAATCAATTACTGCTTTATGTCTTTTCAAAAAATCATTTCCCAAAATCACCTCTAAATTTTACCCTCTGACTACTAAGAAGGTATTCTCAAATTCCACCCCGTTTATTAACATATTTAACTGGACTTGTTTTGTTACTCGCTTACTCCTAACCCCTGTAACCCCTACTATAGTAACTCCCGCAACTGGTAAAGATAGAATATTTTTATTTACTTCTTTTAGTTCTTCTAATACATTTTCGGAAATAACATATTTCACTCCCAGTATCTATTAATGTTTTCAATTCCTTACCTTCCATGGTGACAGTCACCTCTGTCAATCCTGTCTCCAGCTCAACAACCTCTGCGTTGTCTTCCTCCAGCAACCCCTTTGATATGTCCGTTCTAATCAGCTGACTCCGATAGCTACACTCCTCCTGGACCCTGCTGCTACCTGTTGACAGTGGTTGGGTCCTTTCATCCACTGTCCTTGTTAGTTTTCCTGTTGGGCGGCGGGACTGCCCTATGAGTACCCGCCTCTACCCCTAGTTGCGTTTCCACCTCCTCTGGGCGCTCCTCAGCTGCTATCTTCACCTCTTTGCTGCTGACTGCGCTGGTTAGATGCTGTGCTGCTTCGTTGGCAACTCGTCACCTTGCTACACCTATAACATACCGTTCGTATCGCATAATTTTCAAATCTACATTCTGAACATCTCCATCCCTCATTTCCGTTATGGTTGTCCCCCCTTGCACCTCTATATGCGGTTGTTGACCCCCTTGCTTGAGTATGATTCCCGTTAGTGTGTGTCCCCGGTGGGTTCGGACGCCTTCCCATCTCCCTGTCTCTTATATTTTGGAATATGTCCAAAATTTTCTCCAGTTCGCTTATTTCCACTATTTCCCGTGTCATTAAGGTGATCTGTACCTCCCTGGGTAAATGCTTACTAATGTGCTGCACGAACGATCGGAACGGTAAAGGTGGTTCGAGGTATTTGGCCTCATTAAATATTTTCATGACGTAAATGGTTACATTATTACAATGTGTTCCGAAATTACCCAGCCCCATAAGTTTATTTCTTAACACCTCTTGGTCCTCTTCCGACCAATATTTATACCGGAATGCCCTTTCAAAATTCTCGTAACTCGCCCACTTGGTTCTGTGAGCCTCCACCCATATCGCAGAACTCCCCTTAAAACACTTAATTATTTTTAATAATTGCACCTCCCATCTGTTATGATTAAACTTATTAAATTCCCGTACACGATTCAAAAACTGCATGGGGTGTACCCCCCTACTATCGCAACTGAATGATTCTAATTCAACGTCATTGTTTACATTACAAGTGAACAGTACTCGTTCAGTAACATTATTTAACTTCTGGCTTATTGCCGCACTCAATTCATCTTTCACATCAATTATGCTTTGCTCAATCGAACTGAATTTATTATTATTTCTACAGTCAGACTGAATGCTACTTTTGTTTATCACATTTACCGTATCTTGTAATGACTGCATTTCCATCTTACAACTACTCTCTGTTTCACTAATCTTACGGTCAGTATTAGTTTCATATATCTGAATATTTTTACTAACTTCTGTAATCTTATCTACCGTGTTAGATTTACACTCATTTATTTTATACTCAATGTCGTTGTTATATTCATTTATTTTACTTTCAAAATTGTTATTTATTTCCACAAGTTGTTCACTAACGTGTACTTTTACTATATCTAACACTTGTTTATTTACGTCGCTAATACGACTATCTAATTGCTCATTCACAGACTCTATCAATTGTTCTTTAATTGTATTGACACGTTCGTCAATCTCATTTATACACTTATTAAGATTCTCATTTTGTTGTTCAATGTTATTAGACATTGCACTCAAAAACTCATCATTCTTATCAAACCGTCTTTCGAACTTGATATTTTGTTCTTTCAATTCATTAACATCACTAGACATTTTACGCAAAAAATCATCATTAGCATCACATCTCTGATTATTATCATGAGACATTTTATTCTGTTGCTCTAAAAGCAACTGCATCATATTCATCATACTCTTATGATCATCAGATATTTTACTTGAAATTGGTGTGAAATGAACTATTGAATCATCTACAACAGCTGACTCGGTCAGACAGTTCTGTTACCGTGTGTAAAGTTGAATGAACTCCCGGCTCAGCCATAACAGCTGGGTTGGTCAAACTGACGTCATTTTCTTTATTTTCCATTTTTTATAATTTTTATTATTTTTAATTAGATGATGATTATTTCCTTATTTATTATGTAAATAAAATCTCTTAAAAATTTTACACACAACGTTTAAATTATAACTTATATCCTGTAACTTATAACCATAACCTAATCACGCATTTCGTGATTTCTATCAATACAAACACGCCGCTCACTACAACCTACCCTCTGTGCCCCAAATAGGTCTCTTTCATATAATATTTTTATATAAAAATCCTGGCAGGGAATGACAATTGTAAAGTAATAAACAAATTTAATAAATAAATGCCAGAATCTTACCTACCTTGCGATCTTTTCTCGCACTTACCTTCAGAAGACTCTAAACTGCCCAGGTCGCCAACATATTTTGGAGATGAAATATATAAACTTTCGTACTCGTCCCATTAATTAAAACTTGAATAATTTGGTTACATCTGACTCCCTTAATTCAGAAGGTTCACAAGGTCGTGAAACGAATTTGGTTGCACAGAACATGGGAAATGGTCAACGGTGAAATAAGTATTATAACACATTGTTATGCTGACTAAATCAAATATTATTTATTTCAAGAATTAAAAATAACTTTTCTTTCTACGAACATCCCCCATAACTCATCAAATTCTCTCCTTGTTTCCCAAACTACTCCATATTTATAACATCGAAACCACAGATATAAAATTACAAAAGACTGCTTATAATAAAAATTGCAAAAGATTAATTACAATATAATTACGTTTGACAAACCAGTACTTTTAATATTTTTGCATTCTTCCACACACACTCTCTCATTTCTTCACATATATTTTACACCCCCTTTTTCAAATCTAGCTCTTTTATCTGTTGATTTTAATTGAAAACGTTTTTGATTTTAGATATTGCCAATTGATTATCTAGGTACTTATCCAGTTTGTGGAAGTATCCAATCTGTTGCACCACCACTGTTAATTTACGGTTTTCACGTAACACTCCGAAAATAGGTTCTAGACTGTTACATTCTGAAAAACTATTGTTGATTATTCACTCTGACATTGTTTTACTATTATTAAGTTCATTTACGTGATTTAATTGTCGGCCGACTTTAATTTGCTCACGAGCACTGAATTCTTTTGACCGCGCGGTCCTGAAGCTGGGTGTTGACTGACGAACCAAGCGAGGCTTGGGTATGCGCTACGTCCTTTGTGTCGTGTCACGTGCCCATCAACTCGCCCTCTCATTGGCTGTTTTCATTGAATGTTCTAGAAGCCGGGCAATGGAAATTCTTTTAATTCACCACGTGGTCGATTCTCAGTATTACAAATGCGCGTTTTTCTGATAACTGGCGTTCCTTATTCCAATCCGTACCTAGCACTGCACTACAGGCTTTACCAAAAGTTACATACAAGGTGGTTATAAAATGTTACCTATTCTGCCCCATTACAAGGTCAACCAAATCTGGTTTGTAGGTGGTGTCGGTTATCTAGAAAAGCACACTGTGTGAGCTTGAAAACCAGTTTGCTTTGAATATGTATGTAATTTTTTATTATGGTGTGTTCATATGAACACCATGTAATGTAATATCCTTCTTATTATAATATACTTTACCATCTCTGCTCTGCACCAGCAATGATATTACTAATAAATTTATTTTGTTTTGTTTTAGAGTTGATTAAATTGAAACTTAAGTAAATAAATTAAATTGTTAGTAATTATACCACAACAACAGTTATTTTTTAATTGAAGTTTTGTTCCCAATATACCATTTGAAAATTAATTGTTATTAGACTCTGAGATTAGAACTAATGAAATGTAAGTCATCTGCAACAAAGGCCGAAGAAAAATATTTACAAATGAAGCTCAATGTGGACCAATGGTTGAAGAATGTTGGAAATGACATAAAAAATAATATACAGGTATGGTTTTTAGATAAGCGTTTTTGTTTTTACTAAAAGTTACACCTTGACCCGCTATTGTTTCTAGATCCTATATCCCCTTTTGTTTCCCTTTGGGACACGCATCTGTTACAAGATTGAGTAGAATATAGGCCTATGTTACTGTTTTTTAAAATGATTTTTTATTCATATATATATATATATATATAAAACATGTTTTTTTATTTATATTAAAGAGGGTTAGTTCCACAGATCTTAGGAATTTCATCTCTGAGAGCTACAGCACCATCATCATCATCATAATTTGTCTGCATACTGTTGAGCAATTTGTACAATTCATTCTTCTCGAGACCCAACTCTTGTTCAGCTCATTGTTTCATTTTTCCACCCCGATTTTACTCAGTTGAAAATATCTAGTAGTAGATCTTTATTGTTTGTTATATTTTACTAAAATATTTTACTTTGTTTACAAATGTCTTTGTCATCTTTGTCTTCCCCCACCATTATGCATCTTACACATACTGGATAGGTAGGTACAGGTAGACGGTAGTCAAATTTCTATCTTTTAAACTGCACACTAAACTGTTATGTCTACTAACAAAACAGAAAAGTTAGTATATAATCTTGTACAACTTGATTACAAGTTGGTTACAATCTTTTAACCAACAGAAATATAGGTTAATTTACAATAATGTAGTTCGTTTTGGTAATAGCATAAAAGAAAACTTGACAACTTTCAAGTTAACTTACATCTGTTGCTTAAAATGGCAACATTTTCAGGTTAATCAATAAACGTTGCTTGCAACAATATTACAACACTGAACAATGTGTTCTGTCTGTCTCCTCAAAACAGTAAGTGTAGCAATGCAGTAACATAATTCCACAGCTTCACTCTTGCTTCTTATTTTGTATATAATCTTTTATTTTGTATAATCTCTATACGTTAATCGTGTATTTCACCCACTTAGTTTTCAGTGGCAATATTGTTCACTGTATTGGCCTCTATACAGTTTTTCCCATTTCTAACCATCACTGCTTCCTGATTGAAGTATTTTCAAAATTCAGACTGAAATAACGACCAGAAAATTTAAACACACAACTTGAGGTTATGTACAGATTGATTATTTTACAAGTTGGACAGTCGACAAGGGTAAAATGGTAAGATATGATTGAGTGTTATCTTTCCTTGGTTTAGATTTCTCTGTGTTTGGCCATTGTCATTTCTTCAGCCAAACGTTTTATGGTTACATCTGTAGTAGTCTTTTTGTTAGTGCCTGTCTTGATCTTGTTAATGATATAATAGAAGCTATAAGGAAAATGCAGCAGCATTGTTGTTGACAGTATAGTATTGTTGCTATTACAAATAAGAAATTTATTATTAATCAAAAGCATGATTCTGTATCATTAAATAAACTAATAAATCAATTATTTGTTAACCTGTCTGGTTTTTGATGATGAAGATACAAGTCTTGCAGCAGACAAAATAGTTTTATGCTCGTAAGAGAAGTTAATTTGTTATAATTTACTTCAAAACCCCTCTGTGTAAACGCAAGAGTATTGCAATGATATCATTTCATACCATTTATTAGGCTTGTACATGTACTTTTCACATAGTAAAAAAAAATAATATG